>CM044442.1:53071330-53098328 GCA_024363595.1 Xenopus borealis | reverse complement strand
CATACATTTAATATGGGTACCATGATGAACAAATGACATGTGGTCCTCCTTGCCCCTAACCATACCCCCAACCAAATCTCCTCCCCCATGTGTGTTGTACTGTATATTCACTATTTTTCTTTATCACCATTGGTCACTTCACTACATTTTGATAGGACTGGTAATCAGTGGAGCGCTGCCTGAGGCAAGTTTTGCCTCAATAGAGCATCTTCCCTTATTGCTCTGGCACTCTTGTTTCCATCCCACATCCTCATGCAAATTGTGTGGTACCACCACCCTCAAAGGTCCAGAGTTCCCACTTAGGCACAGGTCAGATTGTGTCTAAAGAATGAGAGACAAACTACATTTTGGTGCAGAGTACTAGAAATGATGACATCCTAGCATCCAATTTGTAGCAAAGTGAATATACAGCTGCTCATGTTTTATCACGTCAGCCACAGACAGTATTGTGCAATGCCACCTTGCTGCCGCAATTACTCTGAAAAACTTGCACCCAAAATCACACTTTGCCCACTGTGGTCATAAAATGATCCCTCATGAACTTGAATAGAGTAGACGTACAGATCATACAACTGAGGGATGAGCTTGCAGAGAAAATAACCATTATTTACTTTACACTGTCCCAAAACATTTGCAGGTTTGTTGAATGCTTACAATGTCCAGAGTGTTATGTGAGGAGACCGCTGCTTGATGATGTTATTAGGTCATATACTTTACATCTATAGTTGGCAGGGTGATCAATCACTGTTTATATTTAATCTTTTCTCTTCTGTCCCTGCCATGGCAGCCTGTCATGCTTCATATTCAATTTCAAATTCTTTTGCACATCATGCTCCTCCGTTAACTGTTACTCATGCATCCAAGACTTTTCATGTTGTGCCCCCATCCTCTGAAATGGCATCCGGCATACAGGACATTACCAGAGTCATCAGTAGTGATAGGCGAATTTATTCGCCAGGGGCGAATTCCCGCGATTCGCCGCTGGCGAATAAATTCGCGAATCGGCAGCGAAATTTCGCTTTGCGAAAATTCGCCAGAAAAACGAGTTGCGCGTAGTTTTTGACGCGACGCGCTGAAAACGATGCGACGCGCGCCAAAAACTACGCGACCCGCGACTCGTTTCACAAATTTTTCGCCAATTCGCGAATTTCGCTGGAAATTCGCAAATTTTTTGCCGAAACGAATCTTGGGAGATTCGCCCATCACTAGTCATCAGGTCTCTGAACACCCCCCTTATCATCTAGGCTTAAGCCAGCCACTTGCTTCCCACCTTCTATGTTTTTCACCTTAAAACTATTGTAAGCCCTTTAAGCAGCAGCACCTTTCAGTGACATAAAATGTAAAATGGAAGGAGTCTCAATGGAAAAATAGTTTTAAGTGATTTTAGCACTTTTCAAAAATGTTTTGACTAAATAATTGTGGTCAAAACTGTACTTATGAAGCACTGAAGTTTAATAGCATTAGAAAATGTGACCTAAATATTATTATTGTTATTATTATTATTATTCAGTTAATTTTGTGCCTTTTTTTTAAATCAGCATATTTTTGCATGAATATGCAGTATTCTGATATTTGGGGCATGATAACATAATAGATAATATCTTTGATCACTCATTGGACCTTAAACAATCCTGGGACCTAGTGCTGTTTTATTAATTTTCCCAACAATAATTGCTGCTAGTCACTTAAAGAAGGCTGTGCAAAAGGACAGTTTTATTACCGTCATTCAAAAATTTTATGTATAAACCTTCCTCCTATTGGATTTACACTTCCAATTAAGATGAGACTTTAGAGAATGCACACGATTGATAAAAACTGTATTTCTTTAGAAATGCAAATTGTAATTTTATTCATTTAATTCAATCAAAACTGAAAGGAAAGTTTACTGATTACCAAAAGCTATGCTTATTCATCAAAACTGCAGCATAGTAAAGTGAAAGGGCTACCCATGTTTAAAAACATTATCTACTAAATGCTGAAGATTCAACCAGGGAGGAAAGTCTCTGGTACATAAAGTATAAACCCTTTCTTTTTTACTTCAATTAAGTTTCAGATACAGATACTGCTTTGATTCAGTACTGTGCAATAAAGGAAGAGAAAAATTGATGCCTCTGATAGTGGGTTATCTGCAGCCTTTTTACACCAGACAGAAAAACTGTGAGGTTTGTACCACACACCTGTTATCAAACTGAGTCCACAGTCCATTGCTCTTATGCTGATCTATTTGCTGATATTTATTTTGATAACAATTGAACAGATCTGTATGAACAAAGTGAGAAAAAAGAAAAAGGAGAAATGTATGAAGTTGGGAGTCTAATATACTGTATTCTTTAAGGAACCAGAGGCAGGGACTTAAACGTCAATAACAAACATTTAAGGAAAACAACCTTCATTCAGCTGTAGATAAAGGAAGGCCAGGTTGTTATTCTTTCTCAAGATGATTTCTTACAGCATAGTGCTGAAAGTGAATTATCAATGTCATAGCAAATGTTTACTAGAAACAGATCTAGGGGAAACAGCCTTTATTGTTATATTTACTATGATTACTACTCTGTTCATTGCTTTGTTTAAGGATTGCACTCTTATGCATAGCAGAAAAGACTTTGTGAATAACTAAGCTTTGTATCTGTATACTTTACTAAGCTGAATCCTGTGTTTTTAGGTCTTATAATTTATTTTCTTTTAATATAGGAATTAAATATAATGATTCATCATGCACTGTTGATTCACCGTATCTACTTAAATTTCCAGGTAAGCATGTTAATTTATACATAGAAAAAGAAAATCGAAAATAACATATTTTGGGCCCCTGTAAAAAGTTGTGAAGTATTCATAATTGCTAGTTTCAAACATTTTATGACAAATCCTCCCCAGGGAGATGCCATGGAGTACCAGGAACTTGGGAGCCAAGATGAACAATGAAAGAGAACTTTAATAACTAAGAGAAGTGATACAACAAGTAACAGTGCTCCCAATCAATATAATCAATCTAATTCAGGATCAGGCCAAACTGTTGTGGCTGAAAGTAAAGTTGAGGGACAGGCCCAGGGTTGGACTGGAGCCTTGGGGTCTCACCATGGTCCCTGGGAGCCTCCTCTCGACCTCCATTCCCTGGATTGCCTTGCAGTTTTTTTTTAGTGCGGGAAGAGTGCAAAGTTAAAAAAAGGAGTGCAGTTTACCATGTACTGTATTTTGCACGTTGCACCTTAAAACATTGCCATATATCTCTAAATGCATGCACAAGTCAAGCTGTGAGACCTGTGCTCCCACCATGAATTTAGTGCTGTCTGTGTTCAGCAGAACTATATTCATGATGGGCAGAGATTTACATAGATATTTCTGAAAAAGCAAGTAAAAAACTATTTTAATATTTTAATTAAGAATACTTGCAATTTAAAGTGTGTGGTGCCATTAGTTAAGTTGTAATAGTACAAAAACAGTTTATAAGACCAACATAGTTTACCACTGGCAAGTGTATGGGTCAAGGGCACAGGATTTTCAAAGGTAAAATTCCACTGACATACTTCCACTACTACGATTTCTTTATCCGTTTCAGTGAATGTGCTTAAAATATGCGATTATACGGTTGGAAAATATTACATTTGCTCTAATAACATGAGGATACTACAAAAATATTCTTCCAGTCTTGAAACCACAACTCAGGTATTTTCAGAGGCCGACATACTGTACAACCACACATTTGCCCAGCTTTCACAAGAAAACAGATGAAACTGCTGCAAAATATAGACCAGTTGACCAGAGGGGAAGGATGAAAAAAATACAACATATCTCATTGCACTGGAACAAGAAATGAGAAACCAATATAACTATACACTATTCCCAGCTAATATGTACAACACTGCTTCTGTTATCTATAGTTCTTCTCATTCAATGTCAAGAGTCATTCAAAACATTTTAGCCACCCGAGGAAGGTCATTATAATACCATTTAATACACTTGACAGATTAGCAGGAATGTTTGGTTGGAAATAAGAAAGTTGATTGGAGCAGGAAACAACAGTAGCATCTGTGTTAGAAACACCTTCAGCTTTGTACTAAGATTCTAATACTACATATTACTGAGAGAAAATAAAGATCTGTGGTCACTTAAAATATGTCTTCATCAGCATGTTTTGTCTTATTTTTTTAATTATATGTGCTATAATTACTGTACATTGGGATGGTTCACCATTGAGGGAACTTTTAGTCTGTTATAGAATATACAATTCCTAGCAAAAATTCATTTGGCCTCCATTATTTATATTCTATAGTTTATTTGCCTTTTTTCTGATTTTTCTACAGCTTACTGACCTCATAAGGCCCTGTAAGGCTACATTTTATTACTCATCTTTCTATTCAGGCTTCTCCTATTCATATTCCAGTCTCTTATTCAAATCAATGCATGATTGTTAGGGTAATTTGGACCCTAGCAACCAGATTGCTGACATTGGAAACTGGAGATCTGCTTAATAAAATGATAAATAACTCAAAAACCAAAAATAATAAAAAATAAAAACCAATTGCAAAGTGTCTCCGAATACCACTCTCTACATCCCCTTTGAACCCAAGAGCAACATTCAGATGCTGAAGGAGTTGGGAGCAACCGTAGCATGAAAAATGTTCTTGGGGTGCCAAATAAGTGCTGTGATTTGGTAGCCCCTAGGTGGACTGTCAACATATTTGAGGCTTTGTTTGGCAGAATACAGTTGTGCTCATAAGTTTACATACCCTAGCAGAATTTATGATTTCTTAAAAATTTATCAAAGAATATGAATAATGATGGGCGAATTCTGTGCAAATTGCCATGATTCGTGGCAGGGGAATAAATTCACAAAATGCCAGCGAAATCTGGCCTGTTGAAAATTCACCAGGTTCTCGTTTTGGACGCCGGCATCCTAAACAAGACGTGGCGGCGTATCGCAAATTTTTCGCCATTTCGTCTAAGCGAAATGCTGCCGATTCACCCATCATTAAATATGGATGATAACACTTTTCTTTTCTTTCACTCATGGTTAGTGGTTGGCTGAAACCATTTATTGTCAGACAACTGTGTTTACACTTTTTAAATCATATTCCCTACACAAACTACCCAAATGACCCTGATCAAAAGTTTACATACCCCCGTTCTTAATAACGTGCATATTTAGTTGTATTATATAAGGCTTTGCAAGTTGCCTATCTATTATGCTTATAGTATGTTACTTCTCACAGTTTTTAATCATGATCTTTGGGGTGATACTTGGAATGAGAATTTTGGGAGATGCAGTCAGTTAGGACTGTGAGAGTGATATTATAATTAAGATAAAATTGGTGTTTTCCTGTTTAAAGATTTTTTAAAACAATTTCTACTCCCTCAACACCTTCCCCAGTCCATGGGTCAGCCAAAATACACTTCTTTAGAAGAGATGCAGCTGTAATGCAGCTCATCAAAGCATTTAACTACAAAAACCCTTTGTAACATCACATGTTTAACATATCTGACCCACGTACAAATAATTAGAATGTTTTAGGCCTCTCCAAAATCTGGGTAAGACTGGGCTGCCCCATATCCCCCTACTGTATATCCGTAATGGCCTGCCTGGAATTGAACCAGGGACCTAGTGTTTCTGGGCTATTTGAATTACCATTGCTCTATGTGAGCAGTCAGGTTTTGCCCTCGTTCACTCCCATTGCTATACATGTAACTGCAAGTAAGGCAGGGCTTAGTTCAGCTGTTATCTATCAGACCCATGTGATCAGCGTAAGCCATTAGACTGCCTATAAAGACCCCTGCCCTGCACTGAATCATTGCCCAATATAGGTTCTGCTATTGTGAGTTCCTGGGTGTGTTTCTACTGTGATTCTTCTGTGTTCCTGATTTTGATTCTTGCTGCCTGTCCAGACCTCCTTGCCTGTGACCTCGACTACGCTTCTGTCTGATCCTTGACCTGGCCTGTTCCTTGACTACGCTTCTTGTCCTCCATTCCTGTACCACGTGCGGTTCCCTTGCTCGCCCAGAACTCTCCCCCTGGTCCTCTCACATTAAGACCTGGTGGCATCCAATTAGCTGAGGGCTCCTCCCGAAGTGAAAGGCGGCTGTTAAATGCAGAACGGTGAGCCGTGACCGGGACCTTGGGGTTTGTTCTGGGTTTTTGGATACCACTCGTTACAATATCCCATATCCACAGGGGCCAGATGGTCCTGTATTTTTAATTTTGATGTTTTAATGTATTAAAACATCAGAAGTCCTTTCTTGTGTTATGGTGGGGGCTTAAGTCAGTATTGTAGACAGTGCCCCAAAAGACAAAGCAAGATCACTTACTCTTAGGGGCCATTTCCTCTAAAATCACGGAAATTAAAGAACGATTTAAGAAAGAAAATAAATTACCCCAGCTGACACCTGTTGAGATGTTGAAGAAATCAAGACAAGGGTATCTTCAGCCTTCTGTAAAGGTGAATGACTCTATATTTATCTATTTACTGGGAAACTGCACATTTTGTGAATTTTTGTGATTTATGTTTAATTTTTGTTATGACTTTACAGCATTGTGATTAAGCCATTTATGAGATTTATTTGCAAAATCACAGAACATCACGGGAAAAGTCAAATGCGTGATCATGTGATATTGTTGCTTTCAGTAAAGATAGTTTCCACAAATGAACTGGCTGTAGCCAATTTTACTATTCTGTTTTACACTGGAATAAAAACACATGCAAAAAGTCACAGTAAAAAAAGAGATATAAAAATGTTTCTTTCACGCTTTGTTTATCCAAGACTTTCAAAATCGTGTCCTGTGTAAATGAGGCCACTAGGAGTTAAAGTTATCCATGTTAATATACTGCAGTCTTATCCATCCTTTTCTTCATCCTCTGGAATAATTGTTTTTCTTCCTTCTTTGACCAATCTATTTCCTATTAGGATTAAAATAAATATTGTTAGAAGTTGTTAACTCTCAATTCTACTTTCAGATATTTTTCTGCTAAACCTTTCTTACTAAACAACTTTCAGTAGGTTTGGATTATATTCTTTTACACTCAAACATTTCAACAGATACTTGGCAATAAAAAAGTCAATGAATTTTGACCCATAGGGTGTCTTCATTCAGCATTATAAAGATAACCTACTCGTGCTATTCATTTACCCTATGGGGAAATACGTGTCTAGAATAGACATGGGATCCATTATGCAGAAACCCATTATCCAGAAAGATCTAAATTATGGAAAGGCCAGCTCCCATAGACTCCATTTTATCCAAATAATCCAAATTTTTTAAAATGATTTCCTATTTTCTCTGTAATAATAAAACAGCAGCTTATACTTGATCCCAACTAAAATATAATTAATCGTTATTAGAAGCAAAACCAGCCTATTGGGTTTATTTAATTAATTTTTTTAGTAGACTTAAGGTATGAAGATACAAATTAAGGAAAGATCTGTTATCTGGAAAACCCCAGGTCTCGAGCATTCTGGATAATAGATCCCATATCTCTATATGTACCCTAAAGCTATACCTGATCACTAAGGCACCAGGAAAATCATACTTGATTATCAATTGATATTACCGTGTATAATGTGTTTATTTGATATTAAAAAGTGTCTAAAATGTATTTTAAAGTGATCCTGTTATAAACTGTAAAAATTTAATGCAGATGTGCCTGTGATTTTTTATCTTTGTACTCCCTGATGAAGACCTCGTATGGATCACAACATATCAGGCCTCTTTATTGCCTTCGACGCCTTTGGTGCAATTCGCCACACCTCACTAGGCGAATTTTCACCAGTCCACCGCTAATTCACTAAAATTTGCACTCAGGGAGGCGAAAAGTAGCGAAGTTGCACTATTATTACTTTTTCAGGTCTGACCTGGCGAAATAAAGTTTACCCTTACTTTTTTGATTAATAAACATTTTTTGTTGCAATGACGTGTGCAACTTCTCCTGACGTAAAGGTGCGAAGTTGCGCTAGTCAATCTACTTCGCTAGCGAATTTTCACCAGGGACAATGTTAGTAAATCAGGTAAGCTGCGAAATTACGTCACACTGGCGAAATTAGCGCTAGTGTTAGACGCTTCACCCTTTAGTGAATTTGCCCCTATACTGTATGTCTACCCATATCAGGTCAGCCAACCGAATCAATGCTATTTTGTGATTCTCCTACAGCTACAGTTTCTGCATAGAGCAAAACATATCTAAAGATAAACAGAGAAGGTGAATAGTTTGCGCAAAGATTTTTAAATAGTAGATGCAGCATTGTTCTATAAGGATCAGTTCACGCTTTCTGTGTACACATTAGGGGGTTTACGTACTAAAATCCAAATTTTTCTCATTCCCATCCACAATTTTATCTTATCAATAAAATAATTTTCAACATTTGGAGGCAAAATTCGACCACTGAATTTGATAGAGTTTTTTTTTTTTTTTTTTAAACTGACCATTTTTGATTGAATTGAAATTGTTCGAATTGTTTGAATCCAACGATTTGAACAATTTCCCCCAAAAACTTTAGAATTTTCAAAAAGACTCCCTAAAGTTTATAGGCTTAAACAGCAATTTGCCAGTTTTAAGGCGGTGAAGCATCAAATTCAAAGAGACCGCACAGTTTTCGAATTGTCAAATTTTTTAATTCAAATCTAATTTTTTCAATTTGAATTGAATTTTGTCTAATTCAATAGTCGAAGTACCAAAAAATTACACTGAAATTCTAATTTTCACTTTGACCCTTGATAAATCTGCCCCTTGGTGTGGATAAAATTTTCCTATAAAATCTTGAGAAAATAAAGAAAAAATCGAAATGTCCATTTTTTTCCGATTTGAAGCCTGAAAGCCACATAATTTTTTTTTGTATTACTGTAAAAAACGTCAGTGCAGGTCATGATATCGTTCAATTGTAGAAGAGATATCTGCCATTGACTTCTACATGACCATGGCAGGTTTGAGATGGAGTATTTTCAGATTTGGACTTTAAGCAGCCTCGGGGCAGGGGCTTATTTATATTAAGGCCCTGAGGGCCTGTTCCTAGGGCGGCATGGTTAGGGGGCTTTGGGTTTTGGGGTGTCTATTTTTTCCGGGTTTTGTTTTTTTTAAATCTCCCCAGATTCTGACATGGATTTCCATAGGTGATAGAGGTGAGGGGATGAGGGATAGGGGAGGTTGAGGAATCACGAGAAAGTGATGTCATTCATATGGTTCACTGACGTCATTCTGTGCAACATCACGTGCACGATGGAAGGGGCATGTTTAGGTCTGGTGCCTAGGGCAGCATCAGACCGAAATACAGCCCTGCCTCGAGGTATAATAAATCTCAAAAATTTTTATGTTTTTCCCTTTAAAACTCCAGGTTAAGGTACCATTCTGTAAATCTGTCAAATGAGGGCTAATTTATAAACACTGGGCAAATTTGCACCTGGGCAGTAACCTCTTGCAACTATTTGTTAATAGATTTTTTCAGCTAGCTGCGGGTTGAGCACTGAAAGCAATTATCTGTTTGGCTGCCATGGGTAACAGGAGCAAATTTGACCATTGTTTATAAATGCCCGCTGATGTTTTAGACATCCCTCTGCACATAGCACTTGTGCACGCACTTTATTTTAACCCTTTTTGAAATACATGAGCTTTAAAGATGTGTTTTAGATTGCAACAAAAAGGCCCATAATGGTGTAGGTGCCAATTTTGTACCATTCAAAATGAATACAACTTTTGCAGCAGTATAACATAGCTTGTGTAAGGTGTTGTATACAAAATGGCAATTTCTTTGCTTTTCCCTGGTGTCTTTCTACAATTCACATCCATGCTTTTATACTCAGCTCAGACAGTAACAATTTACATGCCTTTTATTATGCACAGTTAATAGAATATCCCATTTGTGTTTGGCACTTGAGATCCAAAGGAAAGCTATACAATGTGCTTGTTAAAGTTTTCCTTCATGTCAGTTTAATATATACTTCATTACCATTCCCTGCTGGTCTTACAGCCTCCACTCTCTCTCTCTCTCTCTCTCTCTTGTTTTAGTACAACCCTTATTCGAATGAACTCATTAAATATGTGGAGCAGTGGTCACCATTCATCAGATCAATTCCCTCTCCACCACTTCTTTGAAAAAGATAAGATGGTTTTGTATTCTCCTGCAAGCAGAGCTAATTTAAATGAAGATGCGTGATATTACAGCATATATTCCAAAACTCAGTATTACAGATGAAAGGTCCCAGATGCAATATGCATATTATTTGAATTTAAAATGGTACTAAACACTGGACCATTCTATCCTTGTTCCAGTAACCTCAATAGATAAATATTTATGTCCTCTCTACATCCTATACAGTCTCAGTAAATATTAACATAACACAGCAGATTAGCATTTCTCTGCCTGTGTTTTACCAATGGTGGAGAAAATATAATCTAAAATATACATCATTTACCATGTCATTTCACTGTGTTTAAATTAAATGCAACTCAACTACTGTAAGATCCAGAGGAGGGCACAAACCCATCTGAAGCATCTCCAGAATTCCTTTCTGAATCCAAGATGGCATATAACCAGTAAAGTATATACCGTATATATGGGGAGGCACATTTATCAAGGGTCGAATTTCGAATTCATGTGCGTTTTTAAAAACTCCTTTAAATTCGAATATACTCGAAATTCAACTTGGGGGTTATTTTAAAAAATGTCCTGAATATCTTAAACTCGGAGGAATTTTATTAACTCAAAAACTCAAATCGAATTCAACCAAACTTGAGTCTAGTTTTTTCTCAGAAAAATGTCAGGACCAGATTGGTCACTGCACCTCTTCCATTGACTTATACGGTAATTTGGAAGGTTTTATGTGGCGAATAGTCGAATCTGAATTCTTAAATGGCCAGAGTATGATAAATATTGAAGGAAAACTATACCCGCAAAATGAATACTTCAGCAACAGGTAGTTTATATCATATTAAGTGGCATATTAAAGAATCTTACCAAACTGGAATATATAGTTAAGTAAATATTGCCCTTTTAAATCTCTTGCCTTGAACCACCATTTCGTAATGGTCTGTGTGCTGCCTCAGAGATCACCTGACCAGAAATATTTCAACTCTAACTGTAACAGGAAGAAGTGTGGAAGCAAAAGACACAACTCTGTCTGTTAATTGGCTCGAGTGACCTAACTTTATAGTTTGTTTGGTATGTTTGTGTGCACCGTTGAATCCTAGGATCCCAGGAGGCTGTCCTTATTTTTTAAAATGGCTATTTTCTATTTATGATTACCCAATGGCACATGCTACTAAAAAAGTATATTTTATGAAAATTGTTTATTTACATGAAGCAGGGTTTTACATATGAGTTGTTTTATGCAATATCTTTTTATAGAGACCTACATTGTTCAGGGGGGTATAGTTTTCCTTTAAAAAATCGAATTAATATTTTTATTAAAAACTCAAATTGAGTTTGGATAATTCCCAAGTCGAATTCGACCATAAAAAAAATTGAATTTTCAATTAGACCCTTAGGCCAGTCACATTTTTTTTAAAAATTGTTAGTATACAACAAAAAAAAAAAAAAAACACAAAGACAAATTAACATTGAAATCGCTAGGTCTTTATTAAGAAATAACTTACCAAAACTCTGCTTTCACTCCTCTTCAGAAAAGATGACAGGTCGACGATCCATTGGGGGAAATTCATCAAAGAGTGAAATTCCGCCGCTCACCATTAATTTCTATGGGATTTTGAAAGGTGTATTTATCAAAGGGTGAAGTGAAATTTCACCCTTTGATAAATACGCCTTTAAACCCCATAGAAATGAATGGAGAGCAGCAGAATTTCCCTCTAGTGGCAGAACCTCACTCTTATATACCCCATTGTGAGGTGTTCAATTTCTCCTCCCTGGCTATCTCCTATAAGGAAGCTGCACAATGGATCGTCGCCCTGTAGCCTTTTCTGAAGAGGAGCGGAAGCAAAGTTTCTTTAAAAAGACATCAATTTCAAAATTTAATTTGTCTTTGTGTTTTTTTTTAGTTGTATGCATACTAACCAATTTTTTTTTTTCTTTTAAGTTGATGTTACTGGTCCTTTAATGTTTTCCAATAAACAGCTGTTTTTCACAAAAAGGTGAGGTTTTGTAACATGTTCCATTAAATGTATTATAGGTATATGCAAAACTACTCTGAGTTGAAATGTGGCCTACCTTGGAGAAGAGGGATTGTATTTAATACCGGTGTATCTTTTCTCCTTGGTTTCTTCAATCCTTGCTCGTTCTTATGGATAGGTGAGACAGGTGGATTTTTCTGCTGTTTTTCCATTGCATCAAACTTTTGTAAAAATATCTCTGAAAAATCTGAAAAGCATTTAAGTTCAGAAATGAAGCAAATCCCTGGAAATAAACACCCAAGCCAATAGATAATTGCATCCAAATAGTACATCAGCTTCTGTGACTACCAGTTTAATTACAAATTTGGGAAGATACATTTAGTCCTCTCAAAGACTCCTTTTGAGTTCACTTACATGAGACCGTAGTGGGGCTCATTAATCAACACAGGGCAAATACGTCCATGGCCAGTAACTCAGCAACCAGTCAGTGATTGGATTTTTATCAGCTAGCTGCAGGTAGAACAATGAATGTAACAATTTGATTGCTTGCCCCGGGTTACCACCTGCGGGCATATTTGCCCAGTGTTGATAAATTAACCCCAGTGAGTGTTTAGTTATGTGGAAGTTCATATGCAGGGATCACTAATACTGTGGGAGTAAATCTTTCATTAAATAGCATTCACTGATATTGCATAACCTGTTCCTTCTAACCTTATTGTATAAATATTTACTTAATGAATGTATTGAAAAACAATGCAAAAGAACAATATATACATGCATACATACTGTACAGAGATTAGAAGTCATTGCTTTCCTACCTGCTATAACAGGGGGTTGATTTAAAGCAGGCGTGTCTTTTCTGTATGGCACTTTTTGCTCTAGCTCCTTGCTATGGTGCACCTGCATACTTTTTCCTTTTCTTGACTTCATTTGAATATCGCAGCTTTTCATCAATTGCTCAGAAAGATTGTCTGCAATTTATGAAACTAAAGACATTTAGGGGCAGATTTACTAATGGTCGAATTTCAGAGTGAAAAAACTTCTAAATTCGACCATCTAATTTTTGGGGGGCCATTTTCGATCGAATATGGCCATTTTCAAAAATCGTTCAAATCGAAGGATCGCATTGTTCAAATTGATCGATTGAAACGATTTCCCCCAAAATCCTTCGATTTCCCAGAACTTTTAAAAAATTTTAGGGCAAGTTCTATGAGGTCCCCCGTAGGCTAAAATGGCAATTCGGCATCTTTAAGCTGGCGAATAGTCAAAGGATATTTAATGGGTAAGTACTTTGAATTTGCAATTTTCAATTTTTAATGTGATCTGTTTCAGTAAATACATTCGTGTTAGGATCTATCAGAAGCGTTCAAGTCAACAGATGCACATTCAAGATGTGATAGAAGAAAGCTTATCTACAATGATTTGTTTTTTATTCAGTGTAGTAACCCATAGTAACCAATCAGTGATTAGCTTTTTTCTTGTCAACTGCAAGTTGAGTACTGAAATTAATGATCTGATTGGTCACCATGGGTTATAGGCCAGAAGCTAATTGGCCCACTGTTTATAAATGACCTCCAATATTGTGTATTCCCATTTGTCTTCACTAGGACATGACTGCTAATCTGCAGAAAAATGTGTTAAAAAATTATTTCAGCACTTTTCACCCTTTGATTTCTTCTTTCTTGCTAGAGTAAAGCTTATACTATTATGTTTTGGAGACAGCAGATTGTAAGCATATAGTATAAGAACAACCAGTATCTTCTCATGAGGACCAGATACAAAGTTTAGTTAAAGGAACAGTAACATAAAGAAAGGAAAGTCACGAAACAACACTTTTATCGTAAAAAGAATAAAAAAATTGTACAGGTATTGGATCCGTAATCTGGAAACCCAGCATCCAGAGAGCTCCAAATTACAGAAAGGTCATCTTCCATAGAGTCCATTTTATGCAAACAATCCCATTTTAAAAAATGATTTTATTTTTCTCTGTAACAATAAAACAGGACATTGTACTTGATCCAAACTAAGGTATAATTAATCCTTATTGGAAGCAGAACCACCTTGGATTATTGATTTTCATATTTTACCAGAAACAAACTTGACCTAACTCCCATCCATAAATTTGGTTTATTTACTAATATTTCAGGTCGAAAAAAGTTGTATGGGTAAAAAAAACTCAAAACCAAATATCCGGTTTTCAATTAAAATTGTATGACTTTATCTCATTGGCACTCGAAAAACTGAAATTTATGTTTTTGAGCGAGAACCAGCAGCAAGTACCCCAACACTCCCAAAATTGGTGAAAGTTAAAAACATCTTCAGATGGTTAAAGAAACAGCTGCCATTGACTTTTACATGAATTTGAAAGGTCGTATGGCAGAGACGCACGCGAAGATTAGGGGAGATTTAGTTGCCCGGCAACATATCACCTCTTCTTCGGTCGACTAATCTCCTCGGAAAGCCTTACTGTTGGCTAAAATATAAATCCCTGGTGGGATGGAACTGGTAGTGCTTCGTTTTATGAAGTTGCCCAAAGTTGCCTCACACGAACTTTGAAAAATGATTTGTTTTTCAAAGTCTCCCTTAATTTCCTCTTGAGGCAACTTCGGGCGATTTCGGAAAATGAAGCACCCCAAGTGCAATCTCGCCAGTGATTTAGCCAGCGGGAAGGCTTTTTGAGGAGATTAGTCACCTGAAGAAGAGGTGATTTGTCAACGGACAACTAAATCTCCCCAAATCTATGCATTGGTCTCTGAATTTAAAATTACTCCATCCAAGGGCAGACACTTAGCTTGGGGTATAATAAATTCCTAAAATAAAGTTTTTTACTCTCTAATTTTAGCTTTATCATTAAAGATAGAGTTTTAATAAATAAACCTGTTAATGTTTAAATGATACTCTTAACTTAAGGTAATGAGACTTAAGGTGTGAATTGAAGATCAAAATTAGGGCTGTGACACACTAGGCTATTTGAGTAGATTCAGTCGCCTGGTGACTAATCGCCTCGATTTTGCGGCGACCAATCTCCCCAAACAACTTCCCTCACTCTGCGCTGGCTTAAATGAAAAATCGGCAGCGCTAATCAAATGCGGCGAATCGTTTTCCAAAGTCGCCCAAAGTTTCCTTACAAGGCAATTTCGGGCGACTTCGGAAAACGAATCGCTGCGTGCGATTAGCGCTGGCGATTTTTCATTTAAGCCAGTGCAGAGTGAGGGAAGGAGTTTGGGAAGAATGGTCGCCGCAAAATCGAGGCGATTTGTCGCCAGTGTGTCACAGCCCTAATGGAAGGAACTGTTATCTGTAGTGATGGGCGAAACGGCCGCGTTTCGCTTCGCCGAAAAATTCGCGAATTTCCAGAGAAACGAGTCGCGCGTCGTTTGAATTTTTTTCGCGTCGTTTTCGATGCGTGTCGCGTCGTTTTCGGCTTGCGTCGTTTCCGGCGCGGCGCGTCGCGTCAAAAACGACGCGCAACTCGTTTTTGGCGGCGAATTTTTTTCGCCGAATTTTTCCTGACGTTTCGCGAATTCCGCTCTGGCGAATAAATTCGCCCATCACTAGTTATCTGTAACTAAGCATTCTGGATAATATGTCTCATATCTGTAATATCAGCTAATAAGGATATAAGGATTTAATTATCTGAACAGAATTAAAGTAATTTTAAGCTATATACAGTGGAAGTAATACCTAATGTAAACTAGAAAGCTGACGTGCTGTTGAAAAATAAATTTTGTATGTCATATGGTGCAGGGTTAATTTTCACAGAAACCATAAAGTGATTGTGACCTCTGGAGAAGAATAGAAATCTTCTCATCCTTTCTATCTGGCATCAGGTCCATCAGCAGAAGGCACAGGGTATCAGGTTTCTACAGAGTGAATCATTATCCTTTGCACTCCATAGTGAATAATGGGAACTTGTCATCCCATCTAATGAATAAAAAGACATAATAATCACCAATAATAGCATTTACCTAAAAGCTTGCAATGCTGTTCCTGCTTATTCAATTTGTCTTCAGAGATATCTAGTGAAGGCACACATTCAGTTGACATCACTGATTTTTGTTTCTTCAGCTCAGACTGTGAAAAATGTAGAATGAAATTAAGTCAATGTGTCACTTACCAGTGGTTACAGACAAAAGGAATCAAGCACTAGACAGATATACATAAATACATAATTACATATAAGTTACATAGTAATGCTGGCCATAGATGTTAACATTTTTAAAAGATCTTTCATTATCGTAGGACAAATCTTATCTTGAAACAATCTTTTAAATTTACGATTTGTCCATCAACTAAAAAGACCATTTAAAGTGATATCATCTAGTTGAATATAAGAAAACTGTGGGTAACCACCTGCTTTGTCCTACAAACAGCTGGACAATGGATACATTTCACTGTGAAAGATTGAAAACCTTCTGACCAATGTCAGATGAAAAATCATGTATGATCATTCATTGCCCACTAAACTCACAATAATTTGATGGATTGTTGGATCACACTAAGGAAAGGAAAGAAAAATCTTAGGGGAAGATTTACTAAGGGTCGAATTCGAGGGTTAAAAAACCCTCACATTCGACCATGGTAATTGTTGGGAATATTGTGGGAATTAAAAATTTTACTGCTATTCGATTGGTCGAACGATCGAATATCGAAAATTCGATCTAACGATTTTATCCATTCGATCAAATTTTTTTATTCAATCAAAATTAATGAAAGCCAATTTGGTAGCTTTAATCTAACGAACTGGGCAGTCGAATAAAAATTTAAAGGGGAAGTAATTTGACTGTCGAATAGTCGAATATTCAAATAGATTTTTATTCAAATTATTCGAATCATTCGATTCTATCAAATTTTCCAAATTCACTGGTCGAAGTGGTCTTCAAAAACATTAGAATATTCAAATTTGAATCTTTTTGAAAATTCGATTGAACTTGGAATCCTTCATGTGAATTTAGTAAATCTGTCCCTTAGAGTCCATAGACATAAAAAAGAGGCATGTCCATTAAATATGCCTCCTACAAATTTTATTGGTTTGTCACTTTTTTATTTTTAATATATTGTACATTATGTTTACAATAATATTTTAACCTTTGGAACAATCACATAATAATATATAAATATATCTACGCTATTGCTTGTTCAGGCATGGCAATCATAACAAAAATGGCATTACTATATTGGGGATAATTGAAGAATAACCCCATAACTGTTATTTTTCTGTGAAATTTTAACAGTAAAATTAAAAGATAAACACACACACACAAAGCCTGGTGAATGCACATAGTTAAATTTAAAACCTCTATAAGTCACAGGCATTGAGTGAACAAAAGGATCTATTTCTATCTGCTTGGATTACATGGAGACATATGACATATACAGTATAATAATATAATAATATATAATAAGTGCACACATCTTTAATTATATAAAAACTTAACAGTTTATCCCCTCAAGCTGTCCACGAACCTGGTGGGTACACTCCATGTGACACATTCCCAGAATTGAGATATAATAGCAAACAATTTCTAAATCCAATTCCCAGAAGCAGGAAATAACGCATTTCACGAAGTCTCGTAATACCTCCCGTTAATATCAACTTATTTATTTTTGTTTACCTAATGATGCCGGATGCTTTACACTTTACCCCTGCCAGATTATTAAGAGCAGCTGCAACACACTACATATAAGGGGCTTAAGCAATGATTTCTCAAGTCAACAAAGCATTAACAAATATAAATCTTTACATCTATGTCTGTTTGTTAGACAGGATTTAAAATCTAATATAAAGGAAGAGGTGATGTTAGAAAATAAGGGGGCTGAAGTCTTATGGGTGGAGCACTTGCAGATTGTAAAGAGTCCAGCAAATTAATTGTAGGAGTATGTTATAGACTCCCTAATGTAAGTGAGGAGGAGGAGGCTAAGCTTCTGATGCAAATAGAAAAGGCTGCTAGTGTGGGGAAAGTAATGATAATCTAGGATTTTAATTACCCAGATATTGACTGGAGCAACAGTACTGCCCAAACAGTTAATGGGAATATGTTTATGAACTTATTACATGACAATTTTAATTTTGTTGAGGAGCCTACCAGAAAAATGCTATATTGGATCTAGTGATCTCTAATGACCCAGAACTTATAGCAAATGTGCCAGTAATTCCCTGGGTAATAGTGGACATAATATGATCTCATTTAATGTGTGGTGCAAAAAACAAATATACAGAGCATAGATTGGGGCATTAGGTTTTCAGCTAAAAACACAGAACATAAATGGTTGTCATTTAAAATTATATTGAATTGTTACTGTTCTGAATGTACAGTATTCCCTCAAGGAGTAAATATAGAAGCACAAAGAACCACCATATGTGGCTTAATTTAGAAGTAAAGAAGCTAACAAGAAAGGCATTTAAAAACTACAAGTTTGTGGGGACAAAAGCTGCATTTGGTGAATATAAACATTATAATAAATGTTGTAAAACTGCAATCCATAAAGCAAAGATTGGAAATGAGGAGCACATTGTGTATGATATCCCAAACCCAGAACAATCCCCAAGGTCCCGGTCTAGGCTCAGCCTTCTGCCTCCAACAACTGCCTTTTGCTTCGGGAGGAGCCCTCCCTACTCAGGTGCTGCCAGGACATATGGTGAGAGGGCCAAGGAGAGAATTCTGGGCAGGCAAATGAACTGCACGTAGTACAGAAAGTACAGCTTAAAAAGGCATAACTTTTTACATTGCATTATCAACTTTTATTGCATTTATTTATTTATTGCATAAATCTTGCCAAAAGTCACAAAGTTCGAAGTTTCTGAAAAAAGAAATCGGAAAACTTAACCGGCAAATGCCTCCTACTGCGCATGCGCCAGAAGACGCCGATGGATCCAGGAAGAAGACCGCATGGGATAAGATGGTGCCTGTGAACTCCTTGGACAGGACCTATGCCGAGGGGTAAGTAGCAACTTAGGGGCATTTGCCCAGGGAGGGAGGAGGGAGGGGGCAACACAGGGGAGAGGGAGGGATTTTAGCACTGAAGGGGTTGACTTCTCCTTTAAAGGGTGATGTGGTAACTATGTATAAATATATATGGGGTTCATATAATGTAAGGCATCCATTGTCGAGAAACCTGTTATCCAGAAAGCTCCAAATTACGGTTGACCATCTCCCATAGACTCAATTTAATCCAAATAATCCAAATTTAAAAAAAAAAATATTTTCTTTTCCTCTGTAATAATAAAACAATACTTTATACTTTATCCCAAGATAATTAATCCTTATTAGAAGCAAAAAGAGCCAGTTTGGTTTATTTAATGTTATAAATTATTTTTTTTAATAAACTTAAGGTATGAAGTTCCAAATTACAGAAAGATCTGTTATCCAGAAAACACTAGGTCCCAAGCATTCTGGATAATAGGTCCAATACCTGTATTAATTATGCTCTGTTGCTTTCCAGTTGAGAAAGGTAGCTTAAGCTTCCAGTATATTCTTTTCTGTGCATTGCAATGCCTTTTCCTGCAAGCTGAAGCTAATGACCTTTAAACAAAAAAACATTTCCAACTGGCTAGACACTCAATAATTGTATTTTTGCAGTTTTAAGCTACTAACACAATCTGTTTTTATATTACACATAACTGATGTGTATGATGCCTATGTTGCAACGGCATAGGCTACAACCCCTTGGTTCAGGTTAATATGTTCTGGGGGGAGTTTTTTCCCTCTTTGTTTTCCTTGATTCTTAACTTTATTTATTCTTTGCTTTACTTCTTTTTACCGTATGCAATGTGGTTAGAAAATACTAAATGCTCTTACTGCAATATCTGCCATATTTCACCTATTATTTTGCAGTGCACGTCTTATGCTAAACTGTGTATTGAGCTGTTCTCCACCACTATTGTGTATACGTTATATTATCTTCATGTAAAAAAAAGAAAACACTTTAAATAAAGAGTTAAGAAAAGACAAGTGCACCACCTAAGGTGGTCAAATGATTTGATTTAACTTTATTTAACTTTAGCTGACCCTAGAAATTCTTCAACCTTGCATTGGTAGCAATTATGGGTCTTTTCCCCTCATGAGGTATGATTACAGCTTTATATTATAGATACATGAAGTCTCAAGAGGAGGCTTTATAAAAGTGCCTACAGTGTGTTCATATCAAGAGGAACCTTAGTACCCAGCAAATATTACCTATTATTGTCTGTACTTTTTATAAGGTGATATAATTATATGTAACTACAGATGCAACAGGCTTTGGGTCAAATTCAATTCAGTCAG
This sequence comes from Xenopus borealis, assembly GCA_024363595.1. Classification (NCBI taxonomy): domain Eukaryota; kingdom Metazoa; phylum Chordata; class Amphibia; order Anura; family Pipidae; genus Xenopus; species Xenopus borealis. The sequence goes on along the minus strand of CM044442.1, from coordinate 53,078,020 downwards.
CAAAAGTTATAACCACTCATGGATTCAGTTTGAGGAGGAAAAACTAAATTTGGTTCTAGTTTTTTCACTTAGACATTAATAGAGTTCACATGTGAGTTAAGTTTTCCTGATATGAGTTGCACCCCAAATTGAATTTTGTCTACAACTTTTCACGTGATAAACCTTTTTCTCATTGAATTGAATCTGGCCTTTAATGTCCATATACCATTCCTTTCCCTCCATTTCTTTCCCACACTTATATTTTACAAAATCTGGCTTTCCAGGTAGTTTTATAGTAATGACATCACAGATGTGGGGTGTGTGTTATCCTTATGTAACCTAGTAGTAAACTTGTTAGCCGATTTCCATTTAACCACACAGGAACTATACATTTATGGAGACATTGCAGTGCATATAATTCATGTTGATCTCTTGGATAATTGTTCAATATCCATGAATAATTTATCACACCAACTCTTAGCATTATATTAACCTTGAGAAGAAAAGACAAAGGGAGGAAATGTGCTCCATTCTCGTTATGTAATTGGAGACAAGACTAAATAATTGTAAATCTTTGAATGTTATTATTGGCATCAAAATGGCAAGAACGAGAGCTCTGAACAGTTTGCAGTCATATAAATGGATCATATCAATTCCAAGCCTAAAAAGAATGGGGAATATTGTTACTGCATATACCAAGAGAAGTAAGCTGCTACAAAATCTACCTCAGGATAAAGAAGAAAGTGTTCAGCATAATGTATATGTGTACAATATTTGCACATTGCATAAACCAGAATTTACAGTACATTTTTTATTTTTTTTCTGTGATTATTTAAACTAAATTTATCTTCAACTAAATTTAAATAAAAAAGATTGCATGTTTTAATATTACATGACAATTCCTGGCAACTGAATAATCTAGAAAATATTATTGAAATACAGTGTAGGAAATCTATAATTTTTCCCAACAGTCTAATTCAAAACATACAGAGATATCTGTATTTTTACAGAAGTTAAACTTCAAATATGTCCTGAAAATAAGCTCTATTTTTATATATATATATATATATAATCATTAACAAGACTTTCTGCTGAATTTTCTTCATCACTGTATTCTGATTACATTTCTCTATTGCAATGAATTGTCATATTTTGATCATCATGTTACTATACATTTTACACAAACACATTGAGGCAGATATTTACTAAGGGTCGAATTTCGAATAAAAAAAAAAATCTAAATTTGACCATATTTTTTTAAAGAGACTGTACTTCAAAATTTGAAATTTTGAATTTTCTAATTTTTTTTCATATCAAATTTTGGTCGAAGTAGCCAAAAGTTACTTTGAAATTCTAATTTTTTTAATTCAAATTTTCACTTCCACCCTTAATAAATGTGTCCCATACAGTATATATGTAAACTGAAGGATGGCACATTGCTTTCACTCTATGCCCTGGTGCAAGGTAAAATATCATACATTATTCAATAAAGACAAGCAACACCAGGACTTTTGTTCAAAATTATAAATACTATATTTATGTGAGCATATACAGTTATATACAGTAAATAGAAGCAAGTGGTTGCTTCTGCTATTCGTTTAAAATTAATATCATTAATAGCACAAAAAAATGATGTAGGCAAAAACTATAGACCACCTTGTTGTGGTAATAATTATAAGTAATATTCTGTACAAATGGCATGTTTAAATCATTCCTACTTACTGTGTTGGATCCTATGAAGGAGTACATTTTCAGCCTGTGTCCTGTTGAGAAGGTCTCTCCACTGATTTTGCCTTTGGTTTTTTTCACTCCTATTTAGGGACCTGCAGAAGTGGTTTCTATGGCAACCTTTGCCTAAAACCAAGCAGCTAATTTCTACTCCATGCTGTCCATTTAGGAGGAATCAAATTTCATATATTTCATACAATATAAGGAAAAGCACTAATGAAAATGATTACACAAAAAAAAATTCAATTTCTTAAATGGACGAATAAAGAAAAACCTTTAGAAACAGTGAGAAATTGACTAAACTGTAGTTTAATAGTTTTTATATGACTTAATACAGTAAACAGCAAAAATATTTAAGATATATGTGTATAAACCCTATTACTGCATGCGTAGAAGAAATATGTCTTTACAAAGTGAATATTGTAATTATTTACCTCTATTTAATTGTATATATTGTCTATCTCAAAGGTAATATCAAAGAGAAGAGTGGATGTACTTACTGTAATAGTCTATTGTGCACACCAGGGCGTTTCTGTCTGTACAGGGTAATTCAGTTCACTTTCTCATATGCTCCTTGCAGAGCTTCCCCAAGTGCAAAAGCACAAAGCTTGTCTTCATATGATAAAAGCATGTAACTGAATGCCATAAAAATAAGATATTATTAACCTTTTCATGCTTGCATAGCATTTGGAATGCCATTACCACTGTAGCTTCATCCAATGTTTCAGGAGAAATCTCTTGAATATGAATACATAAATATATAAATACAAATACAGCCCATTTATTCATCCATAAAAGATGCAGAAGAGTCAATTCTCAGTGGGGCCTTTTAAAAGATTGACGTCTCAGTGGGGTTATACTATGCCTTAATCAATACACATTTCTACAAGAAATGTGAGTGCTAGTCCTTTATTTCTACAGAATTACAATACACCAAACTATTGCAAAATAGCAATAGTTTGTTCACATGGGTCTTTGGCTATAAGAAATGCTTACTTAGGGGAAGATTTATCAAGGCTCGAATTTCGAAGTGCAAAAACTTTGAATTCGAAAAGACCAAACAAAAATTGATTTTAATTTTTTTCGATCGAATAGGTCTATTTTTAAACAAATAGGTCCGTATTCGATTGAATTAAAAATTTTAGCGCATTCGATTCAAAGTTTTTCCCAGTAAAAACTTAGAATTTTCAAACACCACCAATTGACTCAATATAGGTTCTAGGAGGTCCCCCATAGGCTAAAACAGCAATTCTGCAGGTTTTAGATGGTGAATGGTTGCATTCGATTTTTCAAAGAGACAATATATGATATATTTCAGAATTAGAATTTTTGAATTTTTTGCAAAGTCAAATCAAATTTGGACTATTCCCTATTCAAAGTATAAAAAAATCTATACATTAGAATTATTTTAATTCAAATTTTCACTTCAACCCTAGATAAATCTGCCCCTAAATGTAGTGTGAGTAACCCCTTTTATTGCCAGATGAATTTTACGCTTCATTTGGCTTAACTGTCCACTGATTTCTTAACAATGTGTACTCTTTCTTTTACAAAGAATTTACTAGAGGAACTTACCAAAGAGGTAAATTGGAGACAGTTCAAATTAACTTTTTAAAAAGCTCTAGTGTCCTTTAGCAGGGCCACCATCAGGGGGCACAGAGGGTACAAGTGTACCGGCCCGGGCCTGAAAGGGGGCCTGGCAGTGCTGCACTTTTTGAAAGATCCGGGCCCCCCTTGACAATGCCGAAGCCATGTTGCCCTTCTGAAGTCCCGAACAGCCGAAATGCAAAAGTGTCGAACAGTTGAAGTCCTGAAGTGACAAAAAGATCCAAAGCCACGAAAATAGCTGAAGTCCCAAAGCGGCAAAAAGATCTGAAGTCACAAGAGGAGCCGAAATTGAAGTCCTTTTGTGGCAAAAAGATCCAAAGTCACGAAAGGAGACGAAGTTGAAGTCCGGAAGCCACGAGTTCAATTCTACTGAACACCAATGTGGGGTACTCTATAGGCCTCTGCCACCAATGTTTTATAAAAAAAATATTCTCCAGGGCCTCAATTTCTTTTTTTTTAACTTGTAAGAGGGGCCCTGGCACCAATGTTTTTTTAAAAATATATTCTCTGGGCCCCAATTTTTTTTTAACTTGTAAGGCACCATTTTTATATATATAGCGGGGCCCTGGTCATCAATTATTTCTTTAACTTGTAGGTGGTTCTTGACCACCAATTTATAAAAAAAAAAAAACTTTTATGGGGGCCCTTGCACCACAGACTTCATTTATAAGGGAGCCCTAACCATCAATAGCTTTTTACAACTTGTCTGTGTGGGGGGTTACCTTTTTTAGCACTGATGTATGGTCTTTTAACTGTGGTGTGGAGTGGGTGGTTTCTGGGATGGGGCTTTGGGGCTGGGTGGGCGGGGCCCTGTGATTTCTAATGGCGGCCCTGATGTTTAGCATCATGTTTGCCCTTTGCACACTGTGTTCTGCAACACAAATTAAGGGCCAGTTTTATTAATGGTCGAATTGAAAATTCTAATTTGATTTTTGGAAAATATTTTATGATCAAAACTGTCAAATTCGACTAGGGAATTCTCCAAACTTTGTGACTTTTGAAAAAAAATTTAATTTGATTTATGAGATTTATAATACTCTGACCCTTTAAGAATTCAAATTTGTCTATTCGCCACCTAAAACCTACCAAATTCATGTATAAGTCAATGGGAGGGGCCCAGTGACCAATTAGGAGATGTTTGTAGCCTTCTTGATGAAAAAAAAACTTGAATCGAGTTTAGTTGAGTTCAAATCAAATTAGCTTCGAGTTTTTGGGTCGTTGAAATTCATACGAGTTTTGCATATTTGATTTTTTTATAAATGACCCCCCAATTGAATTTCCAGTAAAATTGAATTCATGTGAGTTAAAAAAAAAACTAATTCGATCAAACGAGGAAATTGTTCGAATCGATCAATTCCAAAAATTTTAACCATTCGATCGAATTTTTATAATTTGATCAAAATTCGCCAAAGCCACTTTGGCACGTTGAAACTGGCAAACTAGGCATTAAATAAATTTAAAGGGGAAGTAATTCAATACAGATGCAGTCACTTGGATTTGTGTATTAAATGCGTCGTGACTTAACTCATCTATCCCATTTATCCCACTTAGCACAGAATATTGTGTCACAGCATCCCATCCAATTAAAGAGTTCACCATTGAAAACAATGGTGCTTTGGTATGCTAATGAAAAGGTTAAATGCATTAAATGAGTTAAGATAACTTTGGATAACACAGTTTCTTCAATTAGCACTGAGTCATCACGCATTTAACTTACAAATCCAAGTGACTGCATCTGTAGTTGAGTATTCGAATATTCAAATAGATTTTTATTTGAATTATTCAAATCATTCGATTTGATCTAATTTACTGAATTCACTGGTTGAATTTACCTAGTTAGCATATTCAAAATTCAAATTTGAATCTTTTTGAAAATTCAGTCGAATTTCGAATCATTCATGTGAATACACGTGAATTTAGTAAATCTGCCCCTAAGGGGCAGATTTACTAAATTCACATGAAATTCACGTGAAGAATTCGACGTTCGATCGAATTTGTATTAAATTCGAATCTTTGAATATGCAAATTAGTCAAATTCGACCATTGAATATTCGATATTCGAATAAAATTTAATTCGAATATTCAAAAATTCGATTGTTGATACTTCCCCTTTAAATTTTAATTCGACCAGCTACTTGGCCAGATTAAAGCTACCGAAATGGGGATCTTTCCCTAAGATCGAATATAAAAAATGTAATTGTTCACTTAAAATCGTTCGAATATTCGATTCGAATATTCAAATGATCGAGCGAATTTTCTATATGCGATCATTCGAATTGCGGTAAAATCCTTCTAATTCGATAGTCGAATTCAAAGGATTTTACCTCCCCACTACTTCCTTTGGTCGAATTTCGAATTTTTTAATATTCGAAATTCGATCAATACTAAATCTGCCCCTAAGTGTTGTGTATTTAAATGAATGTGGCTAAAAATGCAATATTTTTTTATACTGAACGTATTGTTATGCTAATTTCAGCTTGTCAAAGCAGCAATGATCAAGGGGGTCACCATCTTGGAATGTGTCTGAGACGCATGCTCAGTGGGCTCGCAGCAGCTGTTGAGAAGCTAAGCTTTGGGGTTGTCACAAATTATCAACCAGAAAAGGAGGTTAGGCTTTAATATAAACTAATGCTACAGGGCTGATTGTTAAACTATGATGGTAGCTGCATGCCATAATGCCGTAATAATTATATGTATAAATTACTAATTAGCCTTGTATTGTGACATTTATATTCTGTGTACTGTATATTGGGGAGCTACTGGGGCATCTTTGGAGAGTCACAGAAGGACTTGGATTTTTACCACTGAGTGCTATACTCATACGTATCAAGGAGCTGTTATCCTGTGCCAGGGAGCTGTTATCTGGTTACCTTCCCATTGTTCAATTGTTAGGCTGCTAGGGGCAGGGGTGATATCACTCCAACTTGTAGTGCAGTGACTGCGTTTATCAGAGCACAAGTCCCATGACTGGGGCACCTGGGAAATAAATATGTCTTGCCCCATGTTGGATTTCAAAATTTTTAAAAAAGCTTTTGAAAGATGGATTTCAGTGCAGATTTCTGCTGAAGCAGCACTATTAACTGGTGCAGTCTGAATAAAACATGTTTTTCCTGTGACAGAATACCTTTAAAGGGATACTGTCATGGGAAAAAATATTTTTTTCAAAATGCATTTGTTAATAGTGCTGCTCCCGCAGAATTCTGCATTGAAATCCATTTCTCAAAAGAGCAAACAGATTTTTTTTATATTTCATTTTGAAATCTGACATAAGGCTAGATATATTGTCAATTTCCCAGCTTCCCCAAGTCATGTGACTTGTGCTATTATAAACTTCAATCACTCTTTACTGCTGTACTGCAAGTTGGAGTGATATCA
>CM044442.1:53052303-53064380 GCA_024363595.1 Xenopus borealis | reverse complement strand
GTGTGTGTGTATATATACAGTACATATATGCATTCACATAAGTAATGTATATAAAGTTTTCTCTCATAAACTCTACTTGACTTTAATTCAAAAGTCATCGTATTTACAGCATGTTGTGCCAGAGATTTCCGGTCTCATTCAGGTTAGAATTGCCCTCAGTGGAGAAATAGAATTGGTTGATATATTTATCCTTCTTGTATTTCATACTTTTGCATTACTGCTGGAAACCTCATTCATATAAGATAAAGTTTTGTAGTCAAATTACTTAATTTCTTTTTATTGAAAAATATTCCAAAAATACTCTATATATGTATGGAATTTAATTTTCAGAATTAAGTTGTTTTATAAGTTATACTGCTGTCATGTCTCCATGATAAGTTGTCATCATGTTTGATTTTTCCATTGTTCCCTTTTGTTGAACTTCCCCTGCTGGTTGTTTGCTGTATTTGCACAAGGCAACTTTTCAGTGTTACATTTAACCCCCTTGAACCACTGTCCTTCTAACATGCGACCCAGCACAGTGGGGGTCATTTATAAAGTTCGTGCAGAGCACTACTGTGCCCGTCTTTCCGGTTTTTGCGAATTCGCATTGTGAATGAAATTTCACAAACAACTCGCAAACAAGATGGTTCTTTGCATGAGTACAGGCACTATGCGAGGTTGTTTTGAGCAAAAATAGCGATAACAGTAACTTAAATTCGCAATTTGCAAAACAGTTTTGTGAATATTTTCTCCGTCACCAGAGTGTTCGCCCTTTGAGATTTTTGCCATATTTAAAAAGCTCCTATAGACATTCGCAATGTGAAAAACAAATAGCAAATCTGTTTGCACAATCTTATTCAGCTTTATAAATATAACCAGGCGCAGGGCAAATATATTCACTCTGCGAACCAATCTGCCCTGCGCGAAGTTTAGAAATGAACCCCAGTGTCTTGTGGGATATAAGACACCATTTTCATGCAGTGGAAGAAGCACATAGTTTCCATTAACTCCTATGGTAGCATCGCTAGTAAACTAATGGACTCAAATCTGCATTAGGATACTTTTACAGCTGCCAGCTCCTTGGGGACTCTGTTGTTAGCATGCTTTCATATTTATATGTTACATGTTGAACTTAATACATTTATTCTATTATTTTACAGTTTCACTTCTTCCTTGCCTAATAACCCAGCAAAATCTTCAGACTTCATTCTCAGTCTCTTGTATTGGATCAACATTTTGAAAATAGAAAACGGGCCAAAAAGATTAGCTACGCGGAGCATGGTGATTTTTTTGACCACGCCCATTCTTCTGGCCATATAATTGCCATGTTCATGTAACAAAATTTGACAGGTCATGAAAGTTTGAACATATTTCTGTGGTTTTCCTGTGATATTACAGATTTTCAAATTAAGGTGAATTGCCCTTTAAGCTGCAAGTCACAATTTGCCCAAAAGACCTGCTTATCTTAAATTGTTACAATTGTTTCTTTGCTTATCTTAAATTATTACAAAAGTATCTAAGTATACCTGCCACGTATTCTGTGCTCTCTGCCAAAATCCAATTAGGTTTTAGAAACCTTGTATCTTTTTCTGGCTGTTCAGTGCAGGAGATCAAATAGAAAGTTGGGACATTTCACTGACTATTCGGGACTATGGGTTAAGCTGTTAAGATCGGGGCTGTCCTGTGAAAAGTGGGACAGTTGGGAGGTATGTTGGATTGTGGGAAGCTTTAGCTGCATGTTGAACTACACACTGCCTTCAGTGTTACAGTAAAGTCAGTAATTATCACATACCTTATCACATACCTTATCTTTATTACAATTAATAACCAAACCAAACTGTAGCTGATGTTAGATTTAAAATATTTCAATCATTAATGGTTTATTAAACCTGCTTGTTTATTCAGTTTGCCATAGCACACATACATTTTGCTATATAATGTTCATTAAAGACAAATTGAAAAATAGATATAAAGTTGGCAGAAAATCAACAGTACTAATTTGGTCAACCTCTATTCACTTGAATGGAAAACGTGCAAACATTCTTGATTTGGTTCAACTGAAGATATATGGGTATTATAGTAAAATTATTTGGCTTTAGCGAAATTAAAAGAGAAAAAAGCATGGAAAAAGCAGGATTTACAATCACTGCTCTATATTTTAGTATGCTTTGTAGAAATGAAGCCAAACATTTTATAAAGAATAATTCTTAAAATATTATTAGAACTGACATCAGTATTGCTTTTCAAAAACTATTTACATGCAATGTCCCAAATATACTTAAAACATACCATATCCTACAATTAATAATAAAGGAAAACACTGCATGTAAAAAAATTCTCTCTGTCGGAGAATACACATTTATGACATATTTTTGGTGAAATGAAAAAGAATTAAAATCCAACCATTAATACTTAATTATACAATCTCATAAAGTTTTACTACTAAACAGTGCTAAGTGGAATAAAAGGAATACCCATTTTTTTTTTTTTTTTTTTTTTTTTTAAATAGGAGGGCTTTATGAATGAAAAATTAGCCAACCATTTTACCAGTTGAAAGTGTCTGGTTAGACAATGGTAAGCATGGACATACGCAGCCTGAATCCTGTACATTGCCCAGCTAAACTGAAGTGTCCTCTCCTTTCAGTATTGGCTGATCCTTATACAAATGACAACTATTGACATTCAGTAGGCAGATTGGATTTTCCATTCTGGCAGACCAGTTGCAAAACATGAAAAAAAGTCTTTCCAAATTGGTTCTTAAAGTGGCAATGGATGCACCGACGGTTGGGAAGGCATACATATATCACTGAAAATATAAAATATGTGACATTTACATGCTGAAACAGCATGTGAGACAGCTATACAAGTCAATGACACAATTAAAAAGGCTGAAGGTAAAATTGTAAATACAGTAACTTCCTACTTCCTTCCATTAAACAAAAAGTCAAAAAGTGAAATTAACAGCATGTAGTACAATTTTTTTTAACTTTTGTTCTTCTTTGTGCAACGTTTTTTACTATGTGTAACTATTTTAGTGCACACACACCAAAAAAGTTGTATGTATGCTGCAAGTACTATATGTGTTATAAAAATATATAAATCCTTACAACATTAGGCTGAGAATAGGGGCATACTGTATTATAAGATGACCAGATTTTCAGAGAGAAATCTGGCGACAGGGGAAAAATGTGTTGGGTGTGCTGTTGCAAAATTTTTAAGACAACAACTGCTTTGCAAGACACACCCTCATTACCCACTCCCCATTTTACAAATACACCCTTGGTAAATATATTAATGAACGTAGTTGCAATTTCATGTATAATACCCCCAGAACTCAAAGCAGGATGGCACAGAGGCAATTCCATGCATAATACCACAGAATTTATAGTAGGTGGCTCAGAGGTACAGTTGTGTTTTTCACCTGGCAGTAAAAATACTACTGTCAAGGAGATGACCAAAACTGAACAATTTAATTTGAAATAAAAGTTTCAAATATTTAACTGTCCATTGTCAATGAAATGTCTTACCTCCACCCAAAAACTGGTGGAATGTGTGATGTGTGGTGCATAAATGTATATAATTTAGAGCTACAAATGCTTGATATATAGTACATCATGTATAGTTACAGCTAGATTCTTAATCTGCTTCAGACTTAACTTTTTTTTTTATATAAAAACATATATTGTATACTAATTGGATTTGTTTTCTCCTGGGAGAAACTCAATAGGGGGTGGATATTATTTGGCAGTAGAGTAAATAATGGCAGTGCTATCGAGCACTATGAGCAAACCAACTGATTAATGATCAAGATACTACTTTCTATGCATAATGGCTTGTAGAAAGGCAACCTTGCACAACAGTGCTCTTGTAAGCATCAAACATGTCATTGCAACCAGTGTTCAGCAATTCAGCAGTTTGGTTCCCAGTCTTTAGCTTTTTATCTTTTTTCAGGAGTTGCTGAAGCTTTTGAAAGTCTTCTTGATCTATAAATATAAGGAGCATGGATTAACTATCATCTCAGCAATTCTAAAGTTAATATAAAGGCTAGTATTTTTCTGTGTAATTAGAAGGTTTGAACCCAAACTTTTCATTAATCTCTTGTAGAAGCATACATAATAATATTTAATAATGGGCTCATCAAAATCCAAATTTGTGTAATGTTAGAGGTTTTTTTAAAATTCAAATAAATTATAATTGTAAAATGCTTGTTCATTTATTAAAGAAATATAAATGTGAAAAAATCAATAGAAAAAAATTTGAACAGCTTGCATTTTACGCTATTCATGATTTTCATTTGATCGAAAACTTGCATTGAAAAAATTTATTAAAATTGCCATAGGAGGATCCAATTGCATATTTATTATGCTATGTAAAATGAAATTCACAGAAAAGTGGTGTTAAAAGATGTGTAAAATAAATGCTACATTTATCAAGGGTCAATTTATTTTATAGCCTACAAATTTTTAAATTTTCTGTTATTTTGTTATTGCTATTAATGTCTGATTTGCTTCAAACCTTTATGAGAAAAAACCCATTAAGAAATTAGGCTTTTTTTACACTGCAAATCCCGATGATGTGTGGTAAATTTTGTTGCTGGTTTTTACACCGCATAATAAATCAAATAATAGTGTAGAATGGTGCGTTTTATTCTACTTTACAGTATGCAGCTGAGTTACTTACATTTTGTAGAATTGAGCTAAAATCAATTTTTGGTGATTTTATTTGTTCTTCATGCTTGTTTTCTGTGTCAGGAAAACTTGCATTTTCCACATCAGTGTTTTCATATTTTGTTGATGCTGATCGTGTGAAACTGCCCCGAGGATTATCCTTCTGACTGAAGGAATCACATTTTTTATTCCTCTTAGTTAATCCAAGGTCCGAATATAACTTTGATTGTTCTTCCAGGACCTGTTCAAGTTGCTGAAAGTAGTGGTAGAATAATCAGTATTTCTGTTATTTCTTATACAAGGCTAGTTGTAGCTTAAAAGGTACCTGAAACATGGTTGCCTATATATAACTGGACTAGAAGACTGTAGATGTATTTATATTATGAAGCTTTCCTTTGTATCAGTGACTTCTTTATACTGTATATTTACTAAATAATAAAGGCACTTGCTATAGAGAAGCCCTTATTAACATTGTGAGCAGGGCCTTCATCCTATTATGTATTCTGTAACCCTTGTTTGTTAAACTATTGTAAGCCCTCTACTTGTTATAAAATTTCTGCATAACTTGCTGGCACAAACGATGATGATGGTTTCACCAGGGATGTGTTGTAAACCAGGGGTCCCCAACCACCGGGCTGCGGGCAGTCCTGGAGTGGGCCACGGAGCCTTTACAAGGTGCGACGAAATGGACACAGGTGCAACAAAATGTACGCCAGCACACCAAATTGGACGCCGACATGCAAAATTGGACACCTACCCCACTCCTGACCCTCCCAACCCCCGCCAGCCCCCTGGAGCCGCCACCACCACTCCCACCAGGCCTTGAAAAATGTTTTGCCTCGACACCGGTCCCCAAAGAAAAAAAGTTGGGGACCCCTGTTCTAAACCTGTGATAATGGATAGACAAAACGCCTAACAATTTCTCAAAGCCATTAGAAAAAGATCAAATAAAATGTCTATACAATAAACATCACTGCTATAGATTAAGAAAATTTTGCATGTTGAAAAGCTGCATGTTGAATCTTTATCACAAATGTTCATAGTAGTTTACTATTACCATTAGGTACACAAGCATTCAGGTAATGAGGTGTTGTACTTGTGACACCTCAGGTACAGGGAACAAGATCCTCATGTTTCATTTTACTTCATGCCATAACATATTTATAGGGAAAATATAACATGAATAATTTATTCTACAGGTAGAAAATGGAATAAAAGGTAATATTGGTTGCAAGAGCAAAAATAATTCACAATTCACAGCAAATAAATGTTTGCAAAGTTAAAAATGTTGTCCTTGGAACACTTTGCCCCTCATGATAGTGCTCAGCATATGTAATACAATTTCGCAATCACAAACCCTTTTTTGTGACAAAATATTTAACAAGCGGTTGTTAAAGGTTCGCAACGCATAACTGAGATTCACAATGCAATAAAAGACGAATGAAGAATATTACATTGCAACTTGCAAATTGTATACGAATGAAGAATATTACATTGCAACATGCAAATTGTATTTGCAAAGTTTTGTTCATTGCACATTTTATAACATTTCCACCTTAGTTCTTTAATTTTAGCTTCTTTAGTATGTTTAGTATGTTTCTATGTTATGATCTCCATTAGTGACATTTTCACTTCTTTTCCAATAAGTAACGTACCATTGAAATTGTTTCCTCAACATACTGTCCCCTTTCATTCAAATGGTGTTCCAGCTCTGACACCTCTTGTAGGACATTTCGACGTAACAAAAACAATCTGATTTCTTCCCTATGTATAGCGAGAACAAAAGAAGAACTTTATAATCCTAATAAATGTTAGTATTAAGCCACAGTGGGGATTGAATTGTAGGGCAATACATATTTCTCAAAATATTTAATTTATACTTACGTGAAAATAACTCCATTTCACCAACTAGTATGGTTCTCTGTCTCGTGTCTTTAAAAATAGAACTCTCTAATATGATCAGTGTTCAGATATAGAACACTTTGTTTTTATGGCACATAATGGCATACCATTCCAAAACATTCATTTAATAGAAACAGTCTGATAATATGCAACCTGATGAACCATCTGAGCCAGTCCGGTTAGTAATGCGTTTATATGGGTACTGCTGAAGTCATAATGCATTAGATACTGTATGTACATTGTATAAAATAGAATATATAATAATGGGTTCTCCCTGAAATTTACCATAGAAATATCTGGGACATAAACAGAAGGCTGGGGTCAACTTGGCTGGTGTCAATTAATATTCTGGGACATAGATTAAATTATGAATCTGGACTAAACTTTTGTTTTGTTGGTGGAACTAGCATTTATGCAATCAGGGAATCACCTTTTGTTTTTTGAATGTGCTGGACTGAGGCAAGAAAAGACATACTGATATAATTACACTTAATAGTTTTGTCAACATCATCAACTTTGCCAACAGTCTTTTGTAATGTTACTATGTGTCATTCTTTTCTATCTAGCAGTGTTATGCTTTCCATTCTGTTTTGGCAATAGGCAGCTGGCTTTTGAGATCAGCCAGATATCCTCAGTTGTTCAGTTGACCCTTGGGGGCCGATTTACGAAATTCACGTGAAATGATCGAAGTTTGATCAAATTCATACGATTATTTCAAGATATCGGATATGCAAATTTGGCCTCTTCGATCATCGAATAGATCATATAGATCGATTGATCGGATATTCTATAACTTGATCATTCGATGATCGAAGGAATCAAAATTCGACTGCCTACTTCGCCAAATTGAACCTACCGAATTGTAATATGTCTATGGGAAGCTCCCCATAGGCTTCTGAGTCCTGCTTGAATACCATTCGTACAATCAGAGCGTTTGTATGAATTTCGTATGAATTTTTCGGACACTCGAAGGAAATTTCACAATTTTTTCGTGAAATCGAACAATCGGTATCCGACCATATGCAAAATGATAGCCTAAAACTATTCAATAAGCATATGATGGTCGAACGCTTATCGAATTTCGAATTTGGTCGAGCTAATTTTTGGAAATAATATTAAATTTGCCCCTTGGTGTAGTTGAATTATAAATTATACATTTTACCAGTAGCAACCAATAGCAATTGAGCTGATGAAATATTCAGTGTCCATTCTTCATCTATAACAACCAATCAAAAAGTTGTGTTTTGTGGTTGGCTGTTTAAAGGGAAGAATCTTATAGGTTGCTTTGGTTACCCATCTAGGATGGCCTGAACACTGGAGGAGCTTGATATTCACCAAATGTGTTTGTTAGTTTTTGCCAAGTGAATGCTTACAATGTACAATTATGAGAATAGTAAGTATTAGAACTGAAAATGTAATTTCAGAGTCTAGTTTGTTAGGGGAAACATACATTGAGATATAAACAACAAATACAGTAAAATAAGGTGTTTTTGTTTAGCTGTGAGACCTTTATTTAGTGCCACCTCTGAAAGAAGACCTTACAAGGAATGCTGATAACTCTCCACAACATGTACAGTGAAATATAATGATGCAACTGTTATATTGCCAAAGGATATGGTCACACTGGGCTGATTGTCAGCCTACAGATGATCGCAGGCCAATAATCAACCCATTAGCTTAAATCAGCAGTCTTCTATGCCTGCAGCTGGAACTACTATGTCAACAGGCACAACGGGCACACAGAGCAGATTTCACCTTCGAATTGCATAGTCACAAGTTTTAAATGCGATCTGTGTGCCTAAGTACTTCCAATGCAGCAGTTATAGGTGCAGGCACATGTAGAGGTCAATTCTTGGCCTGTGTTTATCCATAGAATGAGAATCAGCCCACTGTGAAAGTAGACTATAACACAAAAAATACTGTACTGGTACTATTTCTTCTATTTACCTTTCTTCACTTGAGTATATATTTAGCCATCCTGCTTGCTGCTCGGTAAAGTGTTGCTCAATTTCTATTAACTGTTCTCGAAATCTCAGACATGTTTTTTTCATATATTCTGAATCATAATCAGGAAGCTGTAAAGTACAATAAAAACTTAAATCTTTTAATAATATACAAAGTTTTTACTTAAGTTAATATGTCAGTTGCATATTTAGGTTATTTACTTGGATTTGACAGTCCTATCCCTGCAGATTTTATTTTATTTTTCCAAATTCATTAGTAATTTAGTATCATAATAGGATTTTTGGGCCCCAACAAAAATAAGTCAATTTCATTATTGCCCCAGACACATGAACTAAAGGGTTGCAAATTAGTCATGCACAAAACACTTGCACACTGCACTCTGCCTTTGTATCAAATAAAAAATACAAAGCAATATGCAAACACTTTGCTATTGGGCACCAGGCAGCAGGGCTCTACTGTGGGTTGTACCTATGGATGTATGCTGTACCATTTACAGAAAGATCATTAACTTGTTGTTCCTGTTTATTATACCTTGTGCTATGCTTCACAATAATAAAAAAAATAATGCATAATGCCTATTGTCAAGTTTATATACAATTGCCGAATTGCATGAAAGACTTAAGCCCACATCCTTAAAAGCATTATGGTAGTATGGGCAGCAGAATTTCAGGGACAGCATGCTGCCCAATAGCATCAAAATTGAATATGATCACTGGAGACCGGGGTGGAGAAGATAAGAAGGTGGGCAACGAACAGAGCCAGCCAGTGGGTGTCTGGTTAGTAAATCTGGGCCTGATTATTATAGAAGCTTCTGGTTCTGTCATAACAAAGGCCTAAATTGAAGTTGAGATTTTTGATTTTTTTTTTCTTAGAATTTTTTTGTGTGGGAAAAACTCGGTTAAAATTGTGAAAAAAAAATCAGAACTGCAACATTTTCAGATTTGACGCCAGCAAACCACAAAATCTTTGTATTTTTGGACAAAACCCAGTGCAGATCAGGATTTCAACTGGACATTTGCCATTGACTTCTACATGATCTCGGCATGTCTGAGTTGGAGTATTTTTTATTCAAACACCATCAAGGTTTAATAAATCACAAAAAATTCCGACCAGAAAATAATAAATAACCCCCTTGATCTTTAAAAGTATGGCAACTCTACAATATATTTGTGTTATTTTTAAGAAGTATTATACTTTCCCATACTTGTATCAATTTACAATCGTAATTTCAACTGAAATATTTTCTATTTCAGTTAAAGATTTGAATTATACCACTACTAAGGGCCCAAAGATGGTGTTAATTTGAAACAGCCAAAAGGAATGTAATGTGATTGTGATCTTGAGAATTGTTAGCACAAGATACTGCAAGAATCAGTACAGAATAAAGGTGCACATACATACCAGTGAGATATTAGTAAGTGACTCTCTTAACATCTTCAAAGTATCTGCCAGCTCATTCTCCATGCTTGTGTGAATTAAGTTAGACCTCAGTAGTGTTCGGTTTTCATAAACTGAAGCATATTTTGGAGTACAACAATGTTGGTGATGGCAGCAAAAACAGTAATGCCTACATGTTCTCATTACTTGGTGACATGGAAGTTGCATTCCAAAATAACTATTTTCAAGAGAATTTGCTCTTGTGTGAAGGACATGATGAGTGTTAGCAGAGTATTCACACTGACACTCCATCTCAGTTTGAGTACAAGCGTCCTTCTTTTTAAAAATATCATTTAGCAAAACTGGATCTTCCGTGCTGCTTTTAGTGTCAAGCATATGTTGCTTGTTTAAATATACATTCACATTGGTATTTTGTATGTTGCGCTTTAAATCTGAAGACATTTGAATAGTCACAGACTTGTAAATATTGGTGTTTATTTCTGTTTGGAAAATGTTCTTTTTATCTTCATAGAAAGCACTGGATTGTTCGTCAAGATAATAATCATATCCATCAGGAAGCATCACTGATTGAGTGTTTAGGAAGTTGTCTATTGGTGGAGGTGTCAATTTCAAGTCTGATAAATCCATAGAAGTTTCACTACACCTGTCCGCAAACTGATTTATGGTATTACTTGTGCCTGGATCTTCATCTGGGTTGTCCATCTGCTTTTCATGCATATCAACAGAAGAGCTATTGATTGGTGCTTTATCTTTTCTAAGAAAATGTGTGATATAAACTGGGTATTCAGGTTTGGATATGATATCGTCTTCAATCTCTTCTTGGGATTCTCTTGGGATTTCCTCATCCTTGTGGCCTCGTTCAGTTTGCATCTTGTCTTTTTGTGGAAAATATTCTGTTTTATCATTGTCATTGTTTATATTGTTGAAAAAAGTATCTGGAGCACTTTCAAAGCTTTCAAAGACATCATGACTGTTTTTACTGCTTCTGGATAATGTTCTTTCCCCTTTGTTTATCTGCATTTTGTCATCAGTGGGTAATGTCAAACTGTTTTTATATACATCATTTAAAGTGCCGAGGCTCGTGCCACTTGATTCATTAAAGTCTTCTTGGCAGTAATTTTCCTCCATTAAAGTTGCATTACTATTATATCTATCCGAACTTAGGCTAAAGCTTTTGGTGAGATTCTAGGTAGAGAAAAAAAAAAACAATTTAGAATGTATGTTTTACTAGATGAGAGTATATGCAGTTTAGACAAGATAAAGTGTTATTTATAGGTCCAAAATATTAATATATTGAGTTACAGTAGTTATGTAATCAATATTGTATGTAATCCATAAATAACAAATGTAATGATTAAAGGCATGAGTGAACTTCTTGACATATGGTTCCCCAAGACCATTTCCTCAATGTGAAACTATTTTTAAAATAGCCATTTTGCTGTATGTACTGGGTAACATATAACTATAACTACAATCTCTTTCTGCTTCTTTACTGAATACGCAGAAAAATAATTTGTCCTCCATATTCATGAATACTGTATTCCTAAACTCAGAAACAAAGACATTCCTGTTAATGCAGGCATAGTCATGCTGATAATCTGATGACTTTTCCATAATGGAATTAGAAGAACTACACCAATGTCAGAATCCTTATTTTTCTCAAAATATCAGTCTAGTTTCAGAAGTGTAAAGCCTTCTGAAAACAGAGGGTATGTTCATGCCTCATGCTACACAAATAGCACTGCCTTCATACCCAAAATGACATTTTAACTCTCTCTTGGATAGTGAATCTTAATTGCACATTCCAAAGATTTAAAACCTGCTCTGCAGTTTGGTTAAATATTTGTTGCAAAATATGGCTTGTGATTGGGAAAATTTGTTACATACAGTACACTGCGAACATTCGCAAAAGAAATTCGGTCAAACCTTTGCGAGGAAGGAACTTCTTTAATCAGTCAGAAATGGCGCAAACATGGTCACTACCATTTGCAACATCTTTGCAAATGTTTTTTGAGCTAGAAAAACATATTACATTCCCCCCTTATGGGTGGAGGAATGCAAATCACTCTAATAGTTCAGAGCCATATATCCAAACTTGCAGATAGCCTGTTTAAATCTTGTTATATGTTTAATTTGATTGCCTTCTTCTTCTCTCTCTCCTCT
>CM044442.1:53021633-53048010 GCA_024363595.1 Xenopus borealis | reverse complement strand
TGATGATGATGATGATGATGATGATCAGGGCAAGATATTAGAACATTACTGTGTAACAAGCATCATGCTTAATAGTTACTACATTTTAAACATGGTTCAGGGCCTCCTTGGGCAAGTGTGTGCATAAAAAGCTATATATAGTAACTACAGTAGAACCCCTATTTTACGTTTTTCAGGGGACCAGGAAAAAATGATGTAAAATCAGGGAAAATGTAAAATTAGGGAAATGTGTTAAAGTAACTTTTTCTTCAAGTACTGAAAGGATAAAAGCACAGGAGTCTGTTTTACTTTGAGATACAATATTTACTGTGTTAATAATAAGGCTTAAACATTGCAGTGTTAATGTTACACTATGGGGCCATGTGCAAGACTCTCTGTCAGTCACACACACAACCTAAAGCAATATGTGATTGGTGCAGGCCTTTATTAGGGGCACATTCATTGGAACTGACCATTTACAGGTAGAACAGGCAGAATCTGGTTAGTAATTTAAACCTCTATTTCACAAATAACATTCATAGAGGAACAAAAGCCGTTTTGGGAACAGCAGGACAAAATTTGGATCAGGGGACTTAAAATCAGGGTTTCACTGTAGTTCATTGCACTATAGTTATGTGAATATGAACAGTAAAGGCATACTTGGTTTATGGACAAAACTTTATACATGGCCCTATCCTCAACCACTCTATGAAAGTCTTAATTTGTGTATAGTCTGGAATGGAGTAAAAATATTCTACAGGTAATCGCTTGACACACCTTTAAATGAAAAGCTTCCAATGGTTCCTCTTGAAAGCCGCTACTGTCCGACTGGCAACTGTTTGTTCTTATAATTTCTGCAAGCAAATGGACAATTATTGAGTATATTATCTTCACAAAACAAATTTCCATTTATGTAGGCATATTTAAATGGCAACATCACATTATTAGAGAGAGCGGTAAGGGTTGTAATTTTTAGAATAGATATACTATGTATTTTATGCAGAGAGAGAATAAGTCTTGATCTTTTACATTTTAAGCCTAAAATAAAAATCATGTTAACAAATAAGTATAACATGCACCTTTAACCCAATTAGTATCTAATAAGTATGTTATTCCTTTGTTTTGTCTGTATCCATTAACATAACTATAGACGAAGAAGATCTCACAGTGTGGGTGGGGGGCAAGGAAAAGCTGCTTCCTCTATAACTTAAAAAAAATAACCCCCCTCCCCAGCCACTGTCTTGCCTGTGGCATGGAAGGGGGATGCAGTCAGCTGGAAAACTCTGGCACAAGTGGGGAGTAGGTAGGTGAGGGCAGGGAGTAGGCAGTTGAGGGGTGGGAAGTAGGCTGGGAGCAGGCAGATATGGGGTGGGAGGGAGGTTGGGAAATGCAATGCAGCGGGGCCTGATGTATTCTACTTACGCCTCTGTCTGCATCTTTACTAAATTGAAAAGATAAAGATAAATAATGAGTCTTGGACTGATGTCAGTCCAGTCATTATCTCTTCTGGTATATAAATCAAATCTACTGACTTCCATCCCCATATATGTGTACATTAACAAGCATGGGATCAGCCTGTCAGTGTACACTGCATAAATATCCAAACTTTTGCATTTTCATGCTATTAGATATATGAAGCAACATGTTCTAAGTATTTGCTAAGAAAGAGGTCAAGCAAAAGATCTTTTAAACCATAAAACTACTAGTTGCTAACCGGAATGTTGTCGGGGGAAACAGCTCAGGGATATTTATTTGACCAGTTCTGGACTCCACCAAACAGTGGTGTAACTACTAGGTGTGCAGGGTTTGCAGTTGCATCCACTCCCACACCCCCTTGGGGCCTTCTGGTGCAGCATTATTGTGGCCACAATGGCATAGGAAATTTCTTGGCATGTGTTCCAGCACAAGTTTTTAAAGGGGAGGCTAATGGGGGGCTGATTAAACACAAGCCGGCCGATTGCTAGTTATAATATTGCCACCAGGGAGTATTAGAGGGTATAGGTTCCTGGTGGCATTGTCACCCAGAGAGGGAATTAGGCTTTAGTGTGAGATAATTCTACCTACATAGGTTCGACTACAAAAGGAGTTCCAAGAGAAGGGAAAGGAACTCTCAGATCAGTGTATTGTCTCTTTACATTCTCTATTGTGGTGAATGCTCTGCTGCAGTGCGCTGTTTGTGAGCACAGTAGTATATATTGATTGTCTAATGTTTGCAACCTGTGTATTCTCTGTGATCTCCTTTGTGTATTATTCAATAAACATGTTCTGGTTAATCTGTAAAAACCACTGGCACCCAGTCCTGTGAGAATATTGTAGAATATTGCAGTTTAACAGTACTCCACTACTTGCAAGGGTTCACACTTAATTTAGAGGCTTATTCGGGGCAGTATTTATTAAGCTTTAGGTTTAAGGCACCCGAGCAGTTTCATACTGCAATATCCTTGCATAAACTTGCTCTGGTGTTCTATACTTTGGATATTGTTCGACACTGTGTAATATTGTCTTCTAAATAGGTTCAATACCATCCTATCTCCACTTGGTGTCACTAAGAAACTGATCAAAACTGATAGACATTGGTAACTTAGCAGATGCTAGAAGAAGTTTTAAGGTAATTTTAAACATAATGAATATATTTGGAAAAAAAATTCAGGTGATCACAACTTGGGAATGTAGCTTTCAGTGTTAAGTGACAATTGCCCGTGGGTGCACCCACAATGCTAGCCTCTTGCCATCCAAATTAGTTGGGAACACCTTCAACTGCTAATTGTACCCTTTGCTGTTTGCTCCAAAATGTATGCTTATAATTGCCCTTTCTTTAGTGCTATTTGAGTTCTTTTGAGAGGCTATCTGGAATAATAGGCCAAAGCAGAACAATAAATTAGTAGAAGAAACAGGGGGTCATTACAATAATAATTACATATAAGTATAAAAACACAAACATAGGTATAGTTACAAAACATATTAATTGCTTATTGTCAAGGAGAAAAAAGGATGGAGGTCCCTGCCCCATAAAGCTTACAGTCTAAATGGGAGGTTACCATACAGATACAAATCTGCGGGTTATTAAGTGCTGTAGGTTAAAGTGGGTGGCACTGCCATATAAGTGCCATTTCAGGTGTTATGCAAGTGTTCCAAGAGGTAGTCTTTGCATTTAGATCTGAAGGCAACTAGGGAGGATTCTCTCAGGGGAAATTCAGGAATGACATTCCAAATATAAGAAGCAGCAAGACAGAAGGGTTTGATCTGGGAAACAGCAGTAGTAGTGGGGGTCCTCTGAGAGGAGAGGAGGAATCGGCCTGGAGAATATAGCGAGACAAGAGATGATATGTAATTAGGTGCAAAGGAGTGACGGGTATTGAAAGCTATCATGAGGAGTTTGTAAGTTATTCTTTGTTTTATGGGAAGCCACAATAAGAACTTCTGCAGGGCAGGGGATTGTTCCCTTTTGGATGAGAGGAAGAAAATACTGGCAGCAGTGTTTAATACAGACTGTAGAGGGGAGAGATAGTAGTTAGGGAGGTCAGTTAGTAGAAGGTTAAAGTAATCTAATCAGGATAGGATTAGAGCAGGCATGAGCATCTTGGCCAAAACAAGTGAAAGAAAAGCATGTATTTTTGCAATATTGAGTACAAGTTTTGACACTGGTGTTAATATGATCCAAAAAAAGAAAGAGAGGAGTCACAGCGAGCTGAGTTGACAGGGTTAATGAGCATGCAATCAATAGAATTGGTAAATGGGGGAGTAGAACCAAACTTAGGTGGAAAGTTAAGTTTTTGTTAGGTTTAGTTTGAAGTGGTGCTGGTTCATCCAGTTGGAGATTGCTAGGAGGCAATTAGAGATTTGAGCCTTGGTTTCAGCTATTAATGGAGGGGTGGATAAATATATCTGGGTATCATCAGTATACAGATGATAATTAAAGCCAAATGAGCGGATGAGATCTTCCAAAGAGACACAAAGAGTGTTCAGCGAGAACAACAACAGGCCAAATACAGAGCCTTGTGGCACCCCTATATTAATTGGAACTGGAGATGAGGTTCTATTAGCAGAAGAGACACTGGGGCTCATTTACTGTTTATTTGCCCATGGGCAGTTACCTATAGCAACCTATCAGTGATTAGCTTTATAAAGCCAGCTGCAAGTAAACCAATGCAGGCGACAAATCTCCTCGATTCTTCCCATCTGACCTCACCCTTAGGTGTTCCTAGTCTTTAAATGGGGAGTAGCCATATGGTTCTAGGTCTTTTTACTTCACTTGCTGGAATGTGTGGTCAGTGCTGGAGAGCCTGAGGTTGGAGGCCTCAGTAGGAGTAGCTAGTGCCAAGGGAGATATTTAAATAGTCTAGGAGTAAGAAATAGGCTAAGGGTAGTAAATAGAGCAGATCTGCTGAAGAGTGCCACTGAGTATCCCACCAAGTTGAGGACTGATTTACCCATAAGTGAGTACTACCTGTTGTTGAAACATATGCTGTATCTGTGCACAATAGCACAAATGAAAGTCATTATTTGAAGTATCTGTGAAGTCATTTTATATTGTACCATTGTGAAGTAACACCAAAGAGACTCTACATGTGATCCAGCAAATAGAGTTAACCAATATATTCAAGAACTAATGGCACCAAAGTTATGGAGATCCCATTTAGTTTATGTAATGTTTAAATGATCTTTAACAGATTAGCAGGTCAATATCACTTATCCAGAAAACCCCAAGTCCAAAGCATTCTCTATAACGCATCTTATACCTGTATACAGTGTTTGTGACTGATATGTATATACTGTGAATATCATACATGTTTACAAGCTGCTCAAAGAATGTGAGTAGCATGTTTAATCTATATACAGAGCATAATATAAACTGTATACAAACAACCTATTGCAAGGGTTTAGAAGTAGCTCTAGCTTAGCCTGACTGTCATTCTGGGCTTACCCACAGTTGCAGGCTCCTAGAGCAGAACAAAGATTCTGAATGCCAGTGCCTACAGATCCAAATAAACAAGAAAAAAGCAACATCTGCTTCAGCATATGTGTTTGGTAAAAAAAGTCACAAAATAAAAGAATTTGTAAATGCCAAAAGCTACACTAAACTGCCAGTGCAACTGTAGAGTGAATTTTTAATTGCACACGCATGCAGGCAGACTGAGGGTATTAGTCTCACATATGTCTTGTTGCTGCCAACCTGGGAGTATAGATGAATTTAATTAAATACGGATTATGCTTACTCCCCTGCCCTATTACTTATTTATAACAATAGTACAAGTCACTGATAATAACATAGTCATACATCACACACAGTGCAAGGGAAAAACTCAGTTTCTTATTGCTAATTAGTCAGAAATATGTGCAATTTGAGGCATGTGAAAATGAAGTTTCTACATGTGGCCATTTCTCCAACTCTGGGAACAAAAAACACCATAAACATAAAGCCTATTGCAAAGAAGTAGCCAGAAGCAGCTTGATAGCATGACATAAAGAAGACACAAAGCAGTCTAAACATTGACTGTCATGGGGAGTCCTCAAAATTTACCAATTGGAAGAAAAGTCTCGCCAAGTTATATTAAGCTCAGGGACTGTTGCATGAAACACTCCGCAGTGGCACAGCGTGTCATCCTTTCATAAGTAAAAATTTTCTGAATACATTTAAAAAATGTTTGTATATGCAAGATTATGCCCTTTCATGTTCTTTACAATATTATTGCAATACTTGTGTAGCCCCAAAAATGTGGGGATTTTCTCTTTTCTGACTGGATGGCACTACTTTATTCATTTTGTTGATATATAGTAGTTACAAACTTTTATATAAATATCTTTAAAGATTTGGCTGAATATAATTTTTTTTATTGTACTATATTCCATTCTCACCCCCTGGCCGCTAAAAGGAAAGTTTGCTGCATGAGCTGGGGGGTGGAGGCTGGAAGCATTTGGAAATATTTGTGACTGGGGTGAGGTAGCAACCCAGAGGGGCCTGGACACCACCGTCAGGTCAGCAGTTGTAACATTAACACAAAGAGTGCTCTGAGTGTGCTGGCAACACACATGCTGCACTTTGAATGTGGTACTGCTTCAGAAAAAAAGGGTCAGCTTTTATTTATTCAGTTCATCTGGACATCCTCCCCCAGTGGACACATGCTGCAAAACAGAAACTGAGCATTTTGTTCATTTGTTCTTTAAAGGGAACTAGTTGGGCAAACATATTATCCCCAACCAAAGGTGCGGGCTAATAGAGGTTATTGCCCGCACCAGAGCTTGACCCCCACATTGGGAAGGAGCTCTCAGTTTGGGCCGCCATGTTGGGGTATGCGTATAATGAGCGAGTGCCAGCGATTTTAGGGAAACGAAGTGCTAACTCCAGGACATTGGAGATTTGCATAGCCTGTTATAAGCATTGTTTAAATGCAGAAACATGCATAATTAAAATGAACTGCCAATTTGCAGTCATGGATTGCCAGGTGAAGTGTGTAGCCCTACAGTATTTCATGGCAGGCTGAGTGTGTGGCTCCAAAATTTCATGACAGGCAGAGTGTGTGGCTCCTAAAGCATTTAATTACAGGCAATGATTTTCATTTCTGAAAGTTAGATATACCATTTAAAGGAAAACTATACCCCCAAAAATACTTGAGCAACAGGTAGTTTATATCAAATTAAGTGACATATTAAATATTCTTACCAAACTGGAATATATATTTAAGTAAATATTGCCCTTTTACATTTCTTGCTATGCACCAACATTTTGTGATGGTCTGTGTGCTGCCTCATAACCATGGAAAGGCAGTCTGTCAGGATTTGTCCCTTATGCGGGGGGGGGGGACATATGTCAACTCTGGAGGGCTCTGCTCAGGCTGGAGCACATGATCTGTGGCTGCTGCAGGTGAGATGAGGCTGGATATTCATTGGAAGAAGGTGAGGGGGATGGTTTTGAATATGCTGGGAGAAGGCTAATAACAGCTACTGCTCTAATGCCTTGGGAAATCACTCCCATGTGATACAGAGGGGGGCTTATGCTATTTTGCTATGTGACCTATAGGCCCAGAAACATGCATGCTCTCCCTGATCTAGAATGTAATCAGCCTCTAACTGTAATACAGCTGTAACATGTTTAATACAATTTTAAATATTTCATTTTATCATTGATTTCTCCATACATGTGAGCCCACCAAGTTTTAATATATACTTTCAACATATTGGTATATTGTGCATGTGCATGAATGCAAACTAAACAGAAATTACATTTGTCATTTTTTGCATTCTCAATATTAATATTTATTAAGGAATATGTGAACATGTTTTTTCATGTGTTAGTTAACTTAATTTAATACTTTTACAACCATTTCACATTCATCCAGTGTACTGTATTTATACTGATGGTGTTTTTCATACATTTTAAAATTGCTGTTCTAAGGCCACTACAGAACAGGACTGCAAATGCAGTTATACTTGACAAGCTGAGCTGAGCTTTAATGCCATCAAGACATGCAAATATTTACAAATACAATATATACAATAAAACACAGATACAACACAGTAAACCTTTCAAATATGTGAATGCAAAATTGATGAGAGTGCTATTCTAAGCACTGTTGTAATTTACATTAATATTTTTTTCTTTTTTATTCTTTGATATTCTTTGATATTCTTGATTGTTAATATGTACAATGTACAGTTAATATAAAGGAATTTTGTTACAACAGTTACACCTACTGGTCAGTTTCCAACCAGTCCAAGCAGCCCTCTTTCTCTCTCTCTCTCCTAACAACTTCCTTGACTACCTGGAGGGAAACTGACCAGCAAGTGGCGTGGTTGTAACAAAATTTGTTCATATTAACAATGCATGTATCCCTTAATATCTTGAAATAATAAAAAAAAAGAATAAATAATGAATGCAAACTACAAAAATGCACTCTCGCTAATTTTACATTCACTTATTTTAAAGGTTTAATTATCTTTTAATAGTTACAAAGGTTGTTATTTAAAGTTGCATTAAAATATCCAACATCCTAATTTTCCCTATGCATTTAGTTCTCTAAGGGGACTTAATCATAGTCTAAACACGTAAGGAAAATGGAGATGTTGAGTATTTTAATGCAGCTTTTTATTTATGTGGCCCTTGTGGAATCCTTTGAGCAGGGCCGGAACTAAGGGTAGGCTGAATAGGCACATGTCTAGGGCACAAAGCTGGTGGGGGGGATAGGTGTCAGGCATGAACTTTCTTTGCCTCCTACCCCTAGTCTGGTCCCCTCTCTCCACCCTAACGCCATCTGTTCACGGCTCAGAAAGACTGTGCGGCTGTTGCCTAGAGCCGTCTGCTTTTGAGTGCCCAAATGCCCATTTTGTTTCATCCAGATGCACCTACTGATGCCAAAAAGGGTCATTCCCAAAGTGGCCTGCATCAAACACCACAGCACAGTTGCACCAAAAAAATAGGGCATGCACATCAACCTCCCCTTGATTACAATTAATACTGAGGTGCAACTGCATCAGTTAAGAGTATCGGCTGCAATTGTGTCAGGTGACTCTCGCCCTGGCAACCGCACTGGAATCATGGTGAAAAACACTGCATTACCATTAGCCCACTGCATGTGTCATTGTGAATGATCCCTACAATATTTTAAAGGCCACATGCTTCACCTACTTAAACACTCAATAATCTTTTGCTTGGCTCTGCCTTTTTTATGGATAATAATTTGTGAATGTGTGTTTTTGAATCCAGGTAGTTAAAGTTCACTTACATATTCTAGTAATAACATAACGATACTGGTAAATCCACTGTGCAACATTACCAAATGTTTAACATTCTATCCAACCTTGTCTGCTTCACCATTAAAGGCTCCTCCACCAATGTTTGTGGCATAATTAAAGAACATATAATTCTAAGTAACTTTTATACTTCTACTATTGGTTTTAGGTATGTGTAAATGTTTTTGCTGTTGAAAGTGGCATTTGTTTATCCCTTTCTGTCAGACTCTTAACAATGTAACATGAGTCTAGGTATTTTGAATGTGTTTATGCCAACTAAGGATATCACTAAAATCACTAAAAATAGAACATTAGTACTAACTCCATTAACTGAGATTTTTAAATACTTTGCATTTGTGGCAAACTTTTTTAACTAACCTGAGATGCTGTCATAGCTGAATGCTCTTGGATTTTCTTCTTCAAAACTCTGAACCTGAGATATACAAAATATAAAGTCAGACAGACACTATGATAATCAGATGAACCTTTGCTAAGAAAGCATTATATAAATATATACTGTATAATATATAATATTATATATACATATGAGGCTAGTCTGGGGGTTCACTCGCTGGTAGGCTGCAAATGAGGCGACTTCGCACATCAGGATCGGTTTAAGGGTTTCCTGCCTGCGTTTATTTTCCAGCAGCTGCAGAGGTTTCCCCTCACAGGGACAAGGTAACTGAAGAAAACAGCAATTGAACAAAAATATCCAGCCTTCTGGCTAACACAAAAATAAATGTGTTCATCAGCTCTGCTGCTCAGTTTCAGGTGTACTACAAAATAGGCTTGGGGACTCCTGAAAACCTGGCTTATGGATTTGGGAATCCGTTCCACCCTGGTCTTGCGGATTCCCAGTAAGACCAGCCATGGATCAATAATTACAAAAACTGCAGAGAGACCAAGGGGCAGATTTATCATTGGTCGAATGTTGAATGGAAAAAAAAACGAAATTCGACCATGTCAATAGTGAGGGAAGTAAAATCCTTCGAATTCAAATATTGAATTCAAAGGATTATACCGGTATTCGAATATTCGAATGATCGAATAAAAATAATTTGATTGTTCGATTAAGAATTCGATCGATCGATTAAAACGTTTAATTTTAACCCTTCGATCGAATTTTTTTTCTTATTCGATCACAAACAACTTTAAAGCACCTATGGGAGCTTCCAATAGGGTTTTAAAGCAATTCGGCAAACTGGCCTATCGAATGATTTTTTAAAGGGGAAGTACTTCGACCATTGAATATTTGAATATTCGAATACAATTAAATTTGAATATTCAAATTATTCGAATCGGTCGAATATTGAAAATTCGATGGTCAAATTTGCCTCATTTGCATATTAAAAAATTCAAATCTTTTTGAAATTCAATCGAACTTCGAATCCTTCATGTGAATTTAGTAAATCTGCCCCAAGTGCTTCTCTGCTAACAACATCACCGGTCTGAGAATCCGTGGACCAATATACATATGGTCAATTACTTTTCCCTAGGAAACTGGGCACCATATCACACTATATAGTAAGTGGTTGTAATTCTGAAATATTTGAACAATTTTGAGGAAGTGACATGTTCGGACATGGTGAGTCATCAAGCAAAATGTCTAGATAAATGATGTTCCACCTGTCCAACAAGATATTGTAGGTGAAATTAAAAAAAACTGCATCCGTGCATATGCAGTGCATACATAATCTTATGTCAATACTGGATGAAATAGAAAACAATGCTGCAGTCTGTTGCGGATCTTCTACTGCTATTCCTGCGCATAGGGACCGATTGTGTGCAAGAACATCTTAGAATACCAAGTACAAAGGAATATCAGGACAACTTAAATAATTAAAAAAAAAAGATCATTACTATGCTTTGTTCTTGTAGGTTATATTGAATTCATACATATTATACAGAATACCAGATCATAGACACTTGGATATTTATTTGATCATGCAAGCTTTTATGTAAAGTGTTTTGACCTTTTGTACTGCAAAAGAATTTGCCTTTTCTCCAGACAGCAGCATGAGGAAACATCAAAGCATTGAGTACTCTGCTGGCAATACATGAAAATAAAATGGAGCTAGGAATGTATGCACACCTGTAAGTCCCTCAAGGTGCATCATTAGAAGTTTCTTTTATTTGCTGATATCCTGTATGGATTTTCCGGAAGATCAGAGATTTAAGACTTCATGCATTGAAATGTTCCTATTTATCGATCTCTCTCTATATCAATCGCTCTATATCTATATCTATCTAGCTATATCTATCTATTTGGAAATCTATAATCTGTCTACAGTATCTCTAAATCCGTGATCTTCCTGTTTTGTTTTTTTTCTGCAATGTAACAAATATTAAGCACCCATTCAACCTGCTTTTATATGATTTCTGTGTTTTTAAAGAATTTAAATTAACCTCAGAAAGATAGATGATGTGATTAACACATGATGATGTCTTTGTGTTTAACATTAATGTGGTTAAAAAAATGCAGTTGTGCAGTAACAATGTCCAACTTACTGGGTAGCTACTGAAGGTTTCAGCACTAAAAAGGCTGCTATATACATTATTTACCTAAAGCACATGAAAAAACCTTAGCTCATTTGGTATACAATCTTTTTGATCATGTAGACAAAAATGTGTATTGCTCAGAAAAAGTTGCCTCGAAAATTTTCTGTGAAAAAACACCCATTGACTTCAATTACTTTCTGCATTGTTCCCTATTGTAATGTGCAACTCTTGCAGGTAACAGAGACTGACAAGTACAACAGCTCTCTTGAAACAGCATTTTCTTCTATATCATATGTATAAAGGCTTGGACAAAATAGACAGAATTACAAGTTACCCTGCATTACCCAGCAGCAGTAGATTGCTCATGCTTCGTGAGTTACCAGTGTTTATATATGCCTATCTTATTATGAAGGCAAATAAAAAACACATGAATTCATTGTTTCAATATTTGCTGTTTATCTTAGCAAAGCTGTCCCAGTGTTATTTGTTTTATCTTTATTTAACTATTTACTCATATCCATCTGATCAAATAATTCCTCACTAGTTCCATTGTATTCAAAGAAAGGGGAAAAAAATTTAAATCCCTTTATTTGGCAAAAGGAAAAAAGAAGATGGGGAAGAAGGCACAGATCTTCCTTGCTAAAGGGTTGTGGATTGTGGTTGACTTGGTCTGGTACAGAAGCCCAAAATATAGTGTACAACATTTCTAGTCAACTAATTTAGTTAGGCTGTAGTTCTCCTTTAAGATTTGTACAACATGCAGCATATCCACCCTAATAATGGAAGTGCACTGAATACACCATGTTTTTTTCTCGCGTTTTTTCTGGCTAATTTTCCTTCTTCTGTTGCCTATTTCAACACCCATTTTTATCCTCCAATCTCCATTTGTCCTTCTTATTTTGTCCACAGCATGTAGTGAATGTGAGGCACAGTGGAATGAATATTTCCCAAGGCCTACATGGGATTGCTGCTGGCAAATGATTGGTTAAAAATCTGTCAGCAATGTGACAGAAACACCAAGCTAGAGAGATGATAGATTCCCACCAACTAACTAAACTGTTTCAGAGGCTATAACATAACAAGCAGATCAGGATTTGCAGCAAGGCCACAAAGGCCTGGACCTAAGGTGACATAGATTCCCAGCCAGACAAGTAATTACCTTGATTCCAGAGCCGATCTGGTAGAAATAAAGGCTGCACTAGAAGGCAATGGAGGGTGCCCCCAGATTAAATTCAGCCCTAATAACAAGGACAAGGGTTGAGTGCCAGCATTGGCAGGTGGGACATGCACTGGGTTCAGGCAAGTGAGTGGCACGATGGGAGCAGGTGGGGGGTAACATATTGGATTAGTGCATTGAGTAGGTGGGCAGACATGCACAGGGGAGTAGGAGAGGCATTGGACCCATTCACATTCATTTTTGTGCTGATAGTAAAAAGTTTTACAATGGTGAATGACATAAATGATGAAAATGATAATAAACAATGTCCAAACATGTACATTTGCCAAAATAAGGATAAAGATTGCATTTCACAAACACACTGAGGACACTAGCAAAGAGGAGATAAATAAATATACCTCTTCCAATTCAAATGAGTCTGGAGGCTGGATCCTAAGGGCAGCTGAATTGCTCAAGGATTTGAAATGTGTCCTTTTGTATGTTCTGTTCATCCTGGGCATATCAGAGGAGGTGCTGCATTGTTTTACAGGTGCACATACTGAAGACTGAAGAGGTGAGCTTTGTTGACTTTCCTTTCTTTGGGCCAGAACATGTATCTTGTTCTCTTCTTTTGTGCTTTCATTTATTAAACCTGACTTGCCACTGTCATGGTCACATTTCCTTGTTTTTCTGAAAACTTTCCTGCCGTTTGTTTCTTTAAATGGTTCATTCTCATGAACTTGCCCTTTGCAAGATTCTTTTTTATCCAAGCACACAGAGCTCTCATCACATTCCCTAGCTTCCTTAGCAAACTTACAAAGCAGTTGACATACTCTTTTTCGCTTTTCTTGAGTGAGTGTTGATTTCTTAGTAAGCATGTCTTCTCCATTGCCACCATCCTGTATCGAGTTAGCTAAGTTAACATCTTTCAGTAAAGATGAAAAAGCACTTGTCACCTGTTCAAGAACTTCGAATTGACGGAAACGACCTTAAAGAGAAAGATATGTAAAAATACAGAGCTTTTGCAGATTTTCAAGATTATCAACAAATATATAAAAATATATAAAAAAAACTATATTTTATTCAACAAACACTCAGCTTGAATTATAACTTAGTATATGCACATTGCTTAAGAAGTGGATGCTAGGAGTTTGAACTCAACAGTCGAAGGGCCAGCATGTGATATATGTATCAAACAGTGTTTCTTAAAGAACCTTATCTCCAATATTCCCCATTTAGGATTATACATACATTTGTAATTAATCTCAAAGCATAAATACAATTTCATGAAATACTGAACTGGGCCATTTCTTTCCTGGCTATGCATCTAACCGAGGTACAAATTATCTTTGTTTTATTTGACTATACAGGTATTCAAACCATTTTCCAGAAACCCTTTATCCAGAAATCAAATAATCCAGATTTTAAAAAAGTATTTTTTTCCCAGCAAAAATATAATAGTACCTTGTACTTGATCCAGAAGTAATCTTTATTGGAAGCTAAATCACCTTATTGGGTTTTATTAATGTTTACATGGTTTTCTAGTAGACTTTAGGTAAGAGGATCCAAATTATGAACATACTCATTATCTGGAAAACCCCATGTCCTGAGCATTCTGGATGACAGTACAATATCAGTCAGTGTCGGACTGGGATGCCAGGGGCCCACCAGAAAACTGTAGACCAGGGGCCCAAATTTCCAAACTATACTTCTGTCCTCACTTAACCTCTTTATTCTACTATTATTTTAGATCTACTCACTATACTCTAGTCTTCCATTATCAAGCCTCTTCTTCCACATAAAGAAATGGGAATAAACATGAAATAGACCAAATTGTTAGAAGCAAGAGGCCCACTCACACTTGGACCACCGGGAGTTTTCCTGGTATCCCTGTGGGCCAGTCCAACACTGATATCAGTCTGGTATCCTATCTAGCTGGGAGAAGTGGAAATATACATCCAACCTATAGAATTCTTGCAAAACCACAATGGGCTTCCTGTCATGCTGCCACCTTATGCAACATGGTCATATGGGCAAGAGTGGGCAACCATAATAGCCTTGTCCAAGGAGACCATAAACAGACATAATCCCAATTACACATCAAAATGACATAGCCTGGGGAATAGGCCCCTGAACCCATAACAAGCATTCCTCCAAGCTGGGAAAATTAAAGCAACCCAAAACAAACCTCTGCTCACCACTACTCCAATTTACATGGTGGGTGGATAGGATGCTGTTCACTATGCACTACTAATTAGTACCCTCTGCAAGCACCAATCACCTGACCTGACTATGCACATCAGTCTCTCTAACCTGCTTTCCCCAACCAACTCATTTTAAATGTACAATTATCTGCCCCCACTTGCTAGTCCAGTTAGGACTCATCACCACCATGCTGCATGCCCAGTTGAAGCACCAGATCTGAATCAGAAATCAAAAATTAATTTCACACCATTGCGCTAGTTATCCTTATAGCGAATGCAATGTGGGCTTCCGGCATCTAGTTGCTTATAAAATACTATAGCAGTAAGTAAATTTGTTTTGCCCTGTTTTATTGGATGCTATTAAATATTTGCTTTGTCATCTGGCCTAGGAAGTTACAATACATGGTAAAAAAAAATATGAAAAGTACCTGTAAAAAATGATTGAATGTTAATGTTCTGCTATAACTTCTAGTTAATGTGTAGGTATCAGCGTCCATATGGAATATGCCACTGTAAATAGGTTCTGACACATTCTTAAAGGGGGGGTTAGTATGTTTTAGAACTCTAAGCAACTTTTCAATTGGTCTTCATTTTTTTCTTTTTGGACCCTAGTAACCAGCTTGTTGAAAATGCAAACTGAAGAGCTGAGAATTGTTCATAAACCATAAATGATAAAAAATGAAAATGAAAAAAAAAATGTTTTAATTAAAACCCATTTGCTTCCCTTGGCATGTCTAGTTAGCTCTAGTTCCCACTCCAGCAATGTTGCACTATGCAGAAGTGAACACTAGCACAGCTTCGCTTTGGTTTGCTCTCTCTGCCGAAGTAACGCTGATAATTTGCCAGCGCTCGGTGCCCTGGATGCAACCACGAACTTTAGTGAATTAGCATTTTCTCAGCACTCAGGAGAGTGTTTGGACAGCTAAATGTGGGTCTGTATTAAAGCTGAGAGGGGAAGCAAGTTTTATGTAACTAGTAACTAGGTGGCAGGTTTCCCCACGGTTATAAAGGAAAAAAACACCTATTCATTCCTCTTTGGTCTACGTTTCGGGGCGTACCCCTTTGTCAAGCATACAACACAACCAATGTGCAGACAATAAATAGTGTGTTCAATTACAACATTAGCATACAAAATTGCCATACAAAAATTAGTATACAAAATTTTAGTGGGTTAACCCCTCTGGTGAATCAACCAATAAGGTAATGGCCCCATATAGACCAACACCCCTAAATCTTGTGAATAATAATATCCATATATTGCAAAATGACATGTTCTTTATATAAAATGCATAAAAGCTGAGTGAAAAGTGCTATGCTAAAATATAATTTATACACAAAACAATAATACTGTATCAAATGTTTCATTGTTATAATCTGGGTCTGTAAAAAAACAAAAAAAAACCATGGTAATTAACCCAATAAACACCCCGTAACATTGCACGTTCGCTCACAATAAAATAGCAAGGGGTTACCCTGCTTGGAATTTGCCTTGAGTGCCAGTGTTTTTTGAAGTGACTTCAAGTGTTGGAGGGATGCCGGATCCTCTATGCTGAGCACCGGGCTATCTTATATTTATTTTTTGGCTGGGTGAGTGCAGAGCTATATCTATTTTTATTCTTCTTTGGTCTACCCACTTGCTGAAGGAGGTGGTGTGGTGATGGGGGGCCTGAAACAGAGGAAGGTTCCAGTAAGGAAAAGTATGTTTTGTAACAGCTCACAATAGGGGTCTATTTACTAGTAATGAAATAAAAAAATGTTCACTGATCTCTGAAAATTCTTAAAAGTTCTAAAGATTCAAGATGTATGAAGTGTAAGGTAAAAATAAAAAAATAGGCTCTCATGAGTGAGAGGCAGTATCAGGGTAGTTGGTAGAGCAACTGGAAGCTAATAAGGGTTGGTACAATGCTGCCAGTGTGGGGGCTCAAGTGGTTAGGCTCAGGGATAGAGAGATCCATGAAGCATAAGACTACTGTGATCTTTTGTAGTGTTGAGGATTGTTCACAAGTATTATTTGTGTGTTGTGAACACATATGACTGTGTGAGCAATAACTGGATGAAAGCATTTACTGATTTGATATTGTGCCATCGAAGTCAGCATCTACATTCTGCCTTGTGTACCATCTGTCCAATAAAGAAGTGAATTGTTTTAAAGAACCTCTGGTGCTCATATTATTCAATTTCATTTTTGGTGGCGATACATTGAGGACAACCCTTCCTACAACAGTAATTAAGAGGCCCACCTGAAAATAAAGAGTCCATGTAACCTGTGGCCTGCCAGGAACTGCAGGGAATTGCTAGTGCCCTGAAGATAGCCTGGGTAAGATCCACTACAGTGCAAAGTACTAGTGAGCGCTCCATTTTGTTAAGCCTGCTACATAGCGTTTTTAACTAAATATGTGGCACTTTACAATATATTCGTATTAAGCACAATAGACAATATATTATGGAAATCATCACAAAATCAAAAAACCTTTACCTTCCCTACCTCCACTAATTTAAGTAGCTTGACCCTTTAAAGGAGAAGAAAATCCTGTTGGTGCAAAATACCTCCCACCCCCCCACCGTAGGCTTCCCTCCCTCTTCCACCTTGGCCTACTTACCCCCCGGGGCAAATGCCCCTAATCACGAACAGTGACCTTCTGGCACATGCGCAGTAGATCAGGAACCAGCAAATGCCTCCTATTGCGTATACAACAGAAGACTCTCCTCACTACAGGAAGAAGACTGCTCATGAGAAGATGACACCAAGAACTACGCTGGAGAGGACCTAGAAGGAGGGGTAAGTAACAAGTTATGGGCATTTGCCCTGGGGGGGAGGAGGGAGGGGGGCTTATGGGGGGGAGGTGTTTTGTGCCAACAGGGTTACCTTCTCTTTTAAGATGCACAGGAACGAAATCATTCATTCAGATAATTACATTTTCTGCAATGTCTGGGGTTCGTATGTGTATTTTGTAGCTAGCATTTACACTAGCAATAACTTGATGGAAGTGTGCTCCTTTTTTGGTATGATCACTGAACTTGATCAGAAGGAAAAGGTACATTGCCTTTCAAAGATGCATCTCGACAGCAGTTTTTAATGATTACATGGCATACAAAGGAGCTTTTGTAAAGGTTCCACAGCTTGCCCTTAAAGTAAATGAGTTGTTTAAACTACAGAATTTATCAGTAGACATTATTTCAAGTAACAGCAGATCCGCTCAGAAAGCATTGCATATGGGACACTAGAAATCTAATTAGAAGGCTTTCTGAGCCATTAAATGATTTTATAGTGGCAAACTAAAGTAGCCTAATCTGCTAACACATCTTTAACAGGAAACTAAAGAATCATGTTCTTATGAGCCGAGTCTTGCATATTGCTGCAGATACCTTGCTAACAGTTGAATGTCATTAACCTTTCAAATCAGCGTCATGCTTTGCAGTCACAACACTTGTTTATTGCCAAGTCTAATTCTCATCGCAATTTTTTTTATTGCTGTGGAGCTGAAACTGGTTGGAACACCATGTAAGGAACAACAACCACCAGAACTTAGAAAAATTAGGACATTCACAAATCCTGGGGGGGGGCATAAGTGCAAGAGCACTAAGGGTGTCAAGAGCATGTGTTTTCCCCCTCTGTTTAAATAAACTTTATTACTGTGAAGAACGTGTCATATTCTATTTAAATAAGGCATATGATTGAATGAAAATATTAATTGAGTCTATGCTGTCATAGCCAATAATGACTAATTAGCCTTGCACCCTGAATTTTATGTTGTGAGTTGGTCCCTAAGCTCAGGTAACAGACAGCAGCCCCAAGCATGCACCATGAATGAACAGAAAAGGTTATAGGAGATTTATGGGGGGGGCATCTTCAGAGGCACTGGATGGCTTTGGGCTAGTACATTTCTCGCTTTAGCTAAGCTTTAGTTTTTATTTAGGTACATTCAAAACTACTGGACTTATGTTGCAATTTCAGTGAATAGTGAATGATATCCTGTGGAACCATGTACACATGAAAAAGTGTTTTCTCTGAAACTCTATTAAGTTATTACTCAGTTGATGCAATGTATACTGTTGACTTTAGCTGTGCCTACCACTAAGTTTCCATGGAAACTATCTATAAACAAACACATCTCAGATATAACAAAACCGAAAGTGTTATTTAAAATACTTACTAAGGTATTTTCTTACTTTCTTACTTTTCTTATTCTTCACACCTTTATCAGTACAACTAGATGTAAAATTTAATCTACGCACCCTTCTCAAACACTCTGATAACATTTTATGCATGGTTGCATGCTTAATGGTGATGTCTCGTTGACTAAGAATTTAACCTAAGTCATTATTGAGTTGTTTTACAAAATAGATCATAAAATATGGGAATTAATTGCTTACATGAACTTTAAAGAAATGGTTTAATTGTTTAATGCTGGAAAACAATTTATAATATGTTTTAAAAAGGTACAGTAACAGTAAATGTTTTCCAAAAGACTACTTATTCACACATTTTCAGGCAAAAACAAAATACTTTTTCACAAAGCACAAAGGAAAAACCAGAGCAATGACTACTGTAATTTCTGTGCATAGGTCATCAAACACTGTCCTCCTGTGAACTAAACCAACCCATGTCTCCTTCTAATCAGTGCAATTATTTTACTCAACGCATGTAACATAACCAATAAATGATATAAAATGGTTGTGCATACAAAAGCAATATATAATCAGCAATAAAATATATTAATAGACTTTCATTTCTTCTAACTTGATATGCATTTGGATGAACTGCAGAAACTGTTTTCAGAAGATTTTATACTTTTTTCCTTCAACATGGTGAAGTTGTATAGCCACAATGTTTATGGCAAACAATGAGAAACTGTATACTGTATATCATAAGAAACTATGGTTTTCAATAAAGCTTTATTGAACATTCAAATTATTCAAAATACTTACCATAGACATCTGGGCATTCAATGTCCATGCGTTGTTTTTGAGTTTCGAGAAAGACATGAATGTTGATTCCTCTGGCTCCCGAAGGACTCATAATGAACCGGGAGGGTATTTTAGCACAGATATCAGGTTCATCTACACCAAATCCCAGATCAAGAAGTAGATCAACAGGATCTACTTCATATAACTGGAGAAGATGCCTAATGCTATGTGATCAGAAAAAAAAAATAAGTTTATCTTCAGAGGAATCATGATTGCACTTTTGAAATATTTATCATTTGATGTATGTTTTGAAAGAAAGCATAACTATTATTAAATACAATTGTTATATTGCCTATCGTACTGAGTTATTCCTTCACCTTTGACTATGGCCAAAGGTAGCAAGGATATAGGGTACTGAACTGTTGTTTGTTTGTCTGCAAAATTTTGGGTTCAGTGAAATCGTGGGCCTCATTTGTGACTGCACACTTTCACTCAGTAGATACATTGGTCAGTAGTTTTGTGATATCAAGGCAGATGGGGCACAACATTTTTTTTGCCTCCTATCCATCCAACTTTAAATATGTCCTAAGACCTTATGTAGAAGCTCCAATACCTTGATGGTGGTGACTTTCTAATTCTGATTAGGTATACAGGGAGGGTTGGGATTATGAGCAAAGGCTCCATTTGTGACTGATTTGTGATGTGGAATAACATTTGTTATAAGTTTAGTGCATAGTTTATTGTTTGTTGTTTGATCTCATCTAAAAGTTCTCAATGGGAAGAGACTGGTGACAAAATATAATTCACTGACACAAAAATGTCTTAATCAGAAAAAGTATAATGTTTCCACTGTTTGCATCATATATCTGGATAGTGAATCATAGAAAAGACCTGTGCATAAAACTGATGAAAAGCAGACTTTCATTGTTTCACTAAGTGACTAACCTTTTAGGAAAGTTAAAAGTACAATTTACACTTGTTTCCTGTAGTGATGTTGGAGGTGTTTCCAAATAGTCGTGCAAAGAGCTGTATAGGAGATGGCCAAAATAGTCTGTTAGTCAGTGTTATAATGCATGCACTCTTCTTAAACAAAAAATAATTATAATTATTATTAATAATAATTAATAATGTTTGCTTTTGTTAATTTCACCAGCTGGTAAGAATAATGTACTATGCATATCATAGTCTTATGTACACTTTAGTAATACACAGAACACATATTTGTCTAACATATATACAGTGAAGAGTACACCACAGGTATAGAAGATTAAATGTTATATTCTACAAATGCCAAGTGGTGTGTCATCATGCCCAACATTGTAAGATTTACAGTATAGAAGTCTTATTATAAGCCTTCCATGTGTGAAAGTGACTCCCCTGAAGAGGACTGGGTGTTGAGTCAAGAGAAGACTACTGTGGAGAACCTTGTTGGCATGAAGGTGGCCCCTGAAATCTCTGACACCCCTGATAGATCTAAGAGACTGGGTCTGGGTAAGCCCAGATCTCCAGGTAAGGCCAATGTAAGGTTCTCAGATAACAGAAGTGACATTGACTGTTTTGCTCTTCAGGCATGTCAGTGCATAGGGCATGTAGTTTGTCCAAGGGGACAATGTTGGGGATCAGAAAAATCATTCCCCTGTTTTTCTGTCTGTGACATCATTCAGCCTGGTTACAGGTTGGAGCTCCATCTGGTGTGGTCAGCTGGACAGATCTGACTTTCAACCTAGAAGGAAAGGGTACCCTGCATTCCATTCAGGGTTGGATGTCAGCTGCATCTCTTGTGTGTCCCTGGTGTGAGGACAGGTGTTTCACGTGAGCCAGCCATGTAGGAGCTACAGCCTACAATCTAAATAAGAGATTCTACATTGGGGCAGGTAGCGCTACCTGGGGAATGAAGAGCTCTGGGAAAAGGGACATTTCATTTGAACTGAACTGTGTGGTCCACCCGGAATGGAGAGAGACTATGCTAGTTATTAGACAGACGCACATTTCCCCAGGGTAGAAATATTATTGCAATGCAATGTTTAACCTATTCTCTCCTTTAATTTTTATATAAAGTTTCTTTTGGTTTACAGCAAACTGTGTATTTTCCTGGTGGAAAAGTGCTCACTAGGTGGAGTCACTCCTCTGTAAATCCCAGTTCCCAGTATCTTTTATATGAACTCAAAAAAGGGTTACAAATATAAGGTTGGACCCTTAATATTTAATCATGTAGATTTGCTGTTCTGTGTGCCAGGACCCACAGCAATTGGAATAAAATGCAATAAACATCATAGCTTTTTAAGTTAAGCCATAATTAGGTGTAAAACACATTATGGGGAATGTAACTAAAAAAGTGTTTAAAATGGTGTTTTTGCAAATGTTTAGTTTTGCTTGCAATGTAAAATCATTCATTGGCAAATATAACATTGCTAAGAAAAGTTAGTTATGTTATGTTAATTGTAACACATTTGTCACAGTTGCAATTCCCCCCTGCAGACCATGACAAAGCTGTAATTCTGGGGGGAGCTGTATTGAAGTAAAATGCTTGAAATTGAACTTTATTCTGTGTCTGCAGGTACAGTAAGCTGCCAATGCCAGGTTTTTATGTGGGCCTTCAATCTCTTGTGTATTGAATGTAACCACAGCACACTGCATTTTAAGGGGATCTAAACCCAAAAAATTAATTCAACTAATTACTTAAAACGATCAGTATCTATTGACTCTGTTGTCTCTTCCCCTTACTTCTTACTCACGTTAGGTAGAGCTGTTGCCATCTGTGTTGCTCTAACAATGGTAGATGGTAAAGTCCCTTGCAGGGCCCTGTATATATCTGAGACAAATTCCCTAGTATTGGGGTCTCTCAGTATATTATAAATCTATGTATATATCTATCTGATGATATGTTATAAATCTGAAATTGAGGCACATGGCTAAAACTGTTTACTTGTGTTGTTATTGACATTTTTTGCTGTAGTTGGAGAAGAGTAGGAAAGGAGTCTTGCACCTAGAGCAGGTACTAAAGGTAGCAGTGGCTTAACTACTCCCTGGTGGGCCCCAGTACAGGATAGGCACCTGGGCCCGCCTGTTGGGCCCTTACCCCTATAAATCGCATGCTTGATTGTTGATTGCATGTGTGCTGTAAAATCTCCCCCTAGACAAACCCCTGCCATAACTATTTTCATGGCTCTGATGGGCCCCAAGTGGGTGGGGGCCCTGGTGCAATTGTACCCCCTGCACCCCTGGTAGTTACACCACTGAAAGGTAGAGAAAATGGGAGATTTCACATAATGGGATATTTTGAGAAAGCATATATATGGAAATATGGCATCTAGCATCATATGGGGCTTGCAAAATCTATGGTGTATGCAGAAGCATGTTGGAGTCTTCAGAGTCTAAAACAAGTGATCTGTATTAATTTTAGTGGTTTCTGAGATACTTGATTTTATGCTGCTATTACCAGGCCTTTGGCCTAACTAACAGTCAGAAACCCTAGGGTTAACTAAAGACAGAAAGTGAATAGAAGGTGCACAGAGAGGGTGGGACCAGTTTAGAGAGGGAACTCATCAAGTGTGTGCAGGATTTATTTTTATGATTTATGTTTTGTATGCTAAAATTGTCACCACTAGTGTTTAAATAAACTGCCTAAATGGGAAGAGTGTTTCTTGTGGTTTTCGCAAGCTTAATTTTGGGGGGATTAGACCCCCTTTAATAAAGGGGATAAATGGAAAAGAATGGCTAGTAAATAACAGCATAGTCTAAATTATCAGGGAAGGTTCTTGCTAAGACTAACCAGAACATCTAGTATTTGCTGTGCTCTGTCATCATCTGACAAAAGCCAGTATCTTACAGACAGAATGTTTCAGTGAACTGTTGTTGCTGTCAACATTAACAGTGAAGTGTATCAAGAGCCACAAGAGGCATCGCATCATTATGCAGAGCTTAGGCACAAGCCGCTAGACAGAGAAAAACATTAGTTTTTTTATTAAAGGGATACTGTTATGGGAAAAACATTTTTTTCAAAATGCATCAGTTAATAGTGCTGCTCCAGCAGAATTCTGCCTTGAAATCCATTTCTCAAAAGAGCAAGCAGATTTTTTTTATATTTCATTTTGAAATCTGACATGAGGCTAGACATATTGTGACTTTCCCAGCTGCCCCAAGTCATGTGACTTATGCTCTGTTAAACCTCAATCACTCTTTACTGCTGTACTGCAAGTTGGAGTGATATCATCCCCTCCCCTTTTCTCCCCAGCAGCCTAACAACAGAACAATGGGAAGGTAACCAGATAACAGCTCCCTAACACAAGATAACAGCTGCCTGGTAGATCTAAGAACAGCACTCAATTGTAACAAAACCCATGTCCCACTGAATACTATTCAGTTACATTGAGAAGGAAAAATAACAGCCTGCCAGAAAGCAGTTCCCTCCTAAATTGCTGGCATAAGTCACATGACCAGGGGAAGCTGGGAAATTGACAAAATGTCTAGCCCCATGTCAGATTTCAAAACTGAATATAAAAAAATATGTTTGCTATTTTGATAAATGGATTTCAGTGTAGAAGTCTACAGGAGCAGCACTATTAACTGATGTGTTTTGAAAAAAACATGGTTTCCCATGACAGGATCCCTTTAATAAATTCACAAAAATTAGGAGGAGTGGTGGTATTGCTAAAGATGTCATACTAGTAGTGTAATAAAAAATATCTTATACAGTATGTCAGTAATTGGTCTGAAGTATTTAAAATGTCAAACAGTGTTTAGGCTGAATA
Organism: Xenopus borealis; assembly: GCA_024363595.1. NCBI lineage: Eukaryota > Metazoa > Chordata > Amphibia > Anura > Pipidae > Xenopus > Xenopus borealis. The sequence continues at coordinate 53,023,786 of CM044442.1, read as the reverse complement.
TACAACAGGTGGGTTAATTTACAACCACAAGTGCAGTTGTCTGCCCACTTTCCCTGCAGACAGTTGCATGAAAAAAAACTATTCATAATTCATCATGCTTGTGTCAACATGGGTTCCTTGCACTTCTGTATATTTGCACTCATCACTGATGCCTACCTCCTGTTTTGAACTGAACGCAGTTCAGCCTGTTGACATGGGTTGGTGTGGGAACCCAGGATTTCCTGTCTTCTCACAGCCAGGCAGTAGCTCCAGGGTGCCCTTAGCAGATTTCTGAATTGTAAAATCATCTCGTCTAGTGCGCTAGCAAGACAGTTCCCCCTCTATCCACTCCAACACAAAAATTAAGAGGGGGAAGAGTAGGTATGGGCAGCAGCTTTGCCATCTTAGGGCAGCACTATGTCAACGTCTGCAACACAGTTGATCCAAAAGAATGAGGTAGATGTGTCACTCTCTTACCAAACTCCATAAATGACAGCAACCACATTTCAGTGCAGTTGTGTGTTCCAGCATACTTGGGTCGCAGTTAAAATGCATTTGTGAAAACTTTGAAACATCTGTTGCTATTGTGTCAGACACATCTCTCTCCCTAGCAAGCACAATTACAGTAAAATTGTAGGAAAAACTGCTTTATTGTGGGCAAAAAGCATGGAATTTGCAATAAAATTTTACTTTTAACACTGTGGTGTTGTAAGAAATTTTTTTTCACCAGCTGATTTATGATTCCAAAACCTGAATCTTCCATGAAGGATCTTGAACTCAATCCAAACCCTTGTTTACGAGTTATGGCATTCAACGGTTATGACTTGTGTGTAAAATACATTTTAAAAAAATCTTGATTTCCTTGTTCATGACAAAATGGAACACAATTGTAAGGATTCAAATTTGGTTTGAGCAGCCAAATATCCTTCTAAAAAATGGAGTTATAGCCAAATCTTGGATGCAGTGCATCACTTATTTAACAGTACTGTATTTGTCTCCTTTCTGGCTGCAAATGACCTGTACTGGTGATTGCAAGTGGTTTGCATGACTTCTGTCTTAAAAAGCTAAATAAACTGAAAGATAAGATTATCAGTAAGTAAATTCCTGTTTAATATGTATTTAAGGTTTGTGTGGGCCAAGTAAACCAGCCTTTTCAAAAGTACTTCATGACTCTTTATGCTGTACTTGTAATACATTTATTTTAAGATGTTGTTTCCCCTTTAAACCAGCTATGTTAGAAAAAGATTAGAAAAACATGGTCAAACCCACATCATCACCGGCTTATAAATGAAATATGCGAGCATATTGTAGGTGTGAAAATAAAGGTGTTAGGTACTAGCAAATGCTAATTATGCTGTAAATGAGACAGAAGGTATTCTGCTTTATGACAGATGGTAAATCAGCTGCTAACCTTCAGGGAACACAGCCTCCATAGCCACGACTTTCAAAATATATTATTTCTGAAATATTGTGTTCTTAACCATGCAGTGTACAACAGAGATCAAACCAGCCATTAGATCCGATTACAGAATTCTTTGTTGATTAAGCAACTTTTACCCTTCCCTGGTTAATACAGAATGGTAAAAGTAGGAAACTCTGCAATCAGTGCCATAAAATGAACTTGGAACTTGGAAGGTGATAGAAAAATAGTTAATGTAGCAGACAAAAAAGTTTAGGTGTTTTCAGTGAATATTGTGAAAGTGCTGGTAGTACGCCTGTCAGAGAGACATAAACATTTAATTCAAAGAGTTAAGTACCTTAGCTTTTCACTAAACTTATACAAATACAGTATGTTCTAGCCCATTCCATTGACTTAGAAGTGTCACACGCTTTATTAGGAAGCAAGTTTCATGTAAACTTTTCTCCACACACACAAACACACATATAATATCATACCCATTTGAAAATAAAAAAAATCAATTATTGCAAATGTTTAGCACCAATCCAAACAGTAACATAGAACTGTTTTGAAATGCCTTGTTTGTAATGCCCATAGCTCTCACTGTAAATGTCCCGTTTATAATGTTTTATGGTAACTGTAAATAAGATTTGAAGAAATTAGGCTAATGTAATTATATTACTGCACTGTTTTCCTCCATTGTGCTTCAACAGTCTGAAATATATATACTGCGTGTGTATATATATATATATATATATATATATATATATATATA
>CM044442.1:52962868-52992899 GCA_024363595.1 Xenopus borealis | reverse complement strand
TTCCCAAAAGTCTTTATTTACAACTCCCTGGTACTGCCATCCAGGCCTACCAAAAGGGATATTTGCTGTGTGTAAGTATAAACATTCAACATGCCTTAACTGATTCAAATAATTAACTAAATAGTTATCTGTATCTGCCTAAAGGTTAGCTTTATAGTTATTTCTTACCGCAAACTGGGTTTTCATATCTTTAGAAAGGGGCAGTAAAGTTTTTCTGTATATTTTATCTGTGTAAAAGAGGAACATATGTAATAAATCACAAAAAATCATAAAAAAAAGTTACAATACTCCAATATTCATTTAGGCCGGTAGGGGCTAGGCTATTTTGCCTTTTTATTCACACTGCTTCCCTTTGATGGAATAGTTTTTTCACATCTCTCCCTCTCTGTGGTTTAAGTATGACTTCAAGGACCAGACATTTCAGTTGTGACTGATTATTGTTATTAGTATAGAAGTGCCTTGATACAGATGTGTCTGTAGGGGTATTTACACCTGAGCTGATGGGCGACTTTGGAAATTGAAGCGCAGCGAGTGTATTAGCACAGGCGATTCCTCATTGAAGCACACGGAAGGCAGGAAGAAGGCAGTTCGGCAGATTGTCGCCAGGCAGAAGAGGCGGTTAGTTGCCTGGAGACTAAATCTCCCTGAATCTGCTTGTCTGCCCCAACCCAAATACTTGAAGGGGTAGAAGAACTGCAACTCCCCCACAACACTACTCCCTCTGATGATGTAGGAACTTACTTTCAACCTCCACCTAAAGTCTATAGCACAATATGTGAAGGTTAGGAGAATACATCATGGGTTGAGAGTTACAATTCCCTAATTTATGTGCAGATGATCCTGTACTGATGCAACATTGGCAAGAAATTTGCAGCAAATGTAGTCGTGACCTGATGACTTTAACAATTGAAAGACTTCAGGAAAGAGTAAGCACTGTCCGGCTAAATGTATCCACATTGAAATATATTATTAAGTTATTACAAATAAAGGGGTAAAGCAAACAGACAATACTGAAGGAGCAGAGTTAAGTATGACTATGAAGATTCTCATTCATCCAGGTCATGGTATATCTAACACAAAGTAACTCAAAACAACTGGACTCAAAACAACCTGGATGAGATTGATGAGATTTTAACGAAGACGTTTCGCTGCTCATCCAAGCAGCTTCTTCAGTTCAACTGGTGTAGGGGAGTTCTCGGCATATAGGCTCTTCCCTTGTGAACTTGATGTTTTTTGAATTAATGTGTTTTGTAAAGGACACCACTTCATTGGATCTGATTTTAACCCAAGTGTCATTCACATATCTGAACCAGTTACTCGGTGTAGTTCCCTGGAAAGTAAGTAAAGCCTTCCTTTCCACTTCCTCCATGTACAAGTTAGCTACAATGGGAGAGACTGGAAAACCCATTGCACAGCCATGTTTCTGTCTATAGAAAAGGTTCTTCTACTTGAAGTATGTGGTGTTAATGCACAAATCTCACAACAAACATACTTGGGTAGGATTGAGCTTCGTTCTGCTGCTAATGGTGTTATCTTGCTGCAGTCGATTTCTTACAGTCTCAAATACTTCTGTTATAGGTATTCATGTAAACAATGATGTGACATCATATGATACCATTGTTTCTTCTGCCTCTAGTGTAACTCCATGAATCTTGGTTACAAAATCTTTGGCATTCTGGATATGATGCACTGTATTGCCTACCAACGGGAAGAATTTTACAATGCTGTTGGTCTTTGAATTTATGCTGCTAACTAGTGATGGGCGAATTTATTAGCCAGGGCCGAATTCGCTGCAAATTCCCGCGATTCGCCGCGAATTCGGCTCTGGCGAATAAATTCGTGAATCACCAGCGAAATTTCGCCAAGCGAAATTTCGGCAAAAAAACAAGTTGCGCGCTGAAAATTACGCAATGCGTCGAAAATGACGCGACGCGTGTCAAAGTTGACGCGACGCGCGTCAAAAGCGTCCCGCAACTAGTTTCGCGAATTTTTCACCGATTCGAGAATTTCGCTAGAAATTCGCGAATCTTTTGGCGAAGCGAATCGCGGGAGATTCGCCCATCACTACTGCTAACCTTGGGCCTTAGTGGGACTTCTTCTTTGTGTATCTTGGGGAGTCCGTATAAGCATGGTGTGGCTTCTCTGGGGTAAAGAACTCGATCCATGGCTTTTGCCTTTTCAAGTTGTTATAAACAACCTATCACCTTTTTCTTGAAACAGCTGGTTGGGTCTTTCTTTAAAGGTTCATATGTATTGCAATCACTGTGTAGTTATCTTGCAGTGATAGTCAGTTGTGTTGTGCAAAACTGTGCATCACCCTTTATCTGCTGGCAGGATAGTGATTTTGAGAGTAGGACTGGCCAGATATGGGATGACTTTGACGTAGTTGGCCAGCTTAAATATATTGCAATATATGGACAAACAATCCCTGTTGTTTAAAGGGTAAGGCATTTTTTAGTAGCTGTATGCACAAAATGTCTCAATGTCTTAAATATATTGATAATGGGTTGAGTGCAGAGGACCTTTTGTATTTGTCTATATGTATTTTGTGGTCACAGCCTCATTGCACCCCCGCCTAATGGTTTTAAAATTAGTGGTCAGCACAACTTTCCCTTGTTTGTTACAAAACTGTGCATCACCCTTTATCTGCTGGCAGGATAGTGATGTTCGGGTCCTTACTCAGAGAACCGAGGGCTCTCCTTTCTTTTGTAGTAAGGTTAGAGGGAGGTGTTCTGGTACTTGACAAGGTAGCTGACACTTTTACTCTGAGTTGTTCTTCCTTTTTTAATTGATTATTCTTAATGGCAGATGCTGTGGCTGTAATGAGTTCAACTACTGTGATGTGTTGAGGTATCACTGCATAGTTCAACCCCTTGGATAGCACATCCTTTTCTGGCTTAGTTAATACCCTATCTCAGACACGCTTTGGTGTCTCATCTTTCTGCCTCCAGGTCAGCTCTGTCCTTTTTCAACTGCTACTTTGTTACAGTAAGGTGGTAAATTTGTTAATTTGTCTCGCCTTGCTCTTTATGTGTTGGGCTATCTGAGCATGTTCAACAAAAACATATATCTTTTCCATCAGGTAGTTGTTTTGCCAGACTCTGTTTCAGGTGTTCAGTGTCCTGCTTAAGGGCCTCAATGGTAAAATTGATCGGTCTGACCAGTTCATCAAAATCTTGTTGGCTCTGTGGCCTTTTACGGTGAAACCCAAGCGAAGGCTACAAGGAGTGATTCCCTGATGTTGGCATCTGAAATTAAATCGTAGACGATTTCGATAGTCCGCCAGTTTTCTTGCTGTTGCTTCATAATCTCCAAAATGAATAGCAATATGACTATGAAGATTCTCATTCATCCAGTTCATGGTACATCATGGTATTTCACCTGAACAGAGGTGGGGGTTTTCAACATCACCTGTCTGCTACATACAGATGCAGTCACTTGGATTTGTAAGTTAAATGCGTTGTGACTCAGGGCTAATTGAAGAAACTGTGTTATCCAAAGTTATCTTAACTCAATTAATGCATTTAACCTTTTCATTAGCATACCAAAGCACCATGTAAAATATACAAATCCCTTGTGAACCCACCAGGGCACCCCATTATGTCAGGTATTGGCTCTATTTGGAAGCCTTTGGCAAAGTATGTCGACCGATACTTGCAATCTTTGGTAAAACAAACACCCTGTTGCCTCCTTGATACAAATGATTTGTTGAATAAACTCGATAGCCTGGGCACCATTGGGGAAGATACTAGTCTTTGCAGCATCAACATAGTAATTATTTATACCTCAATCCCTCAAGATGAGGGTATACTATGGGGCAGATTTACTAAATTCACCTTAAATTCACATGAAGAATTGAAATTCGATCGAATTTCTATCCTTCCCTAAGATCGAATATAAAAAATTTGATGGATCGATTAAAATAGTTCGAATTCGAATATTCAAACGATCAATCAAATTTTCTATTTTCGAACGTTCGATCAATCGAATTTACCTCCTCACTATTCCCTTGGTCAAATTTTAAAAATTTTTATATTTGAAATACGACCAATAGTAAATCTGCCCCTATGAGTTGAAGAAGCATTACTGAATACTGATCTCCCTAACACCCTAATTCATTTTTTAATAGATTGTTTAACATTGGTACTGAAAAGGAATTATTTCAGATTTAAAAATGAGTATTTTTGGCAATGTCAGGGCATGTCGATTGGTGCAGCGGTAGAGCCATCATACGCCAATCTGTTTGTGCACAAGCTGGAGCAGGATTTTAGTAAATACCCCCTTAATGTATCATTTATATCCGTAACAAGATGAATGTTACAAAGAATGACAGAAAAGTACTGATCAAATTAGTATTCAAGTACATGTATGGGATCCGTTTCCAGCAACCCGTTATCCAGAAAGCTTTGAATTATGGAAAGGCTTTCTCCCATAGACTCCATTATAATCAAATAATCCAAATTTATAAACAATATTTCCTTTTTCTCTGTAATAATGAATCAGTACCTTGTACTTGATCCAAACTAAGATATAATTAATCTTTATTGGAAGCAAAACCAGCCTGTTGGGTTTATTTAATGTTTGCATGATTTTCTAGTTGCCTTAAGGAGAAGATCCAAATTACGGAAAGATCCCTTATCCGGAAAACCCCCGGTCCGGAGCATTGTGGATAACAGGTCCCATGCCTGTAATAATAGGTTTTTTTTTACCACGTCCTGGTATAAAATACCACAATTTAAAAATAATTTTTAGTAACATAAAAAAGTGAATGTGTATAAATATAGTGTTATGTGTATTGGTAATTCTGATATTTTACAGTTAAAAAAATATATTATTAACATCTTGGAAAATAAATGTTTACATTTTATTTATGTTAGCAAAGGGTTGAAATGTACTTTGTGTCTTTTTTTATCACTTTCTCTGCTATGACATGTCATTCATTGTCATAAATACTGCTGCTTCTAATCTTTCCTTTGTAGCACTTACCCTCAAGAATGCACACTTGCATGTTCAGTAGAAACCTCACCCTGTGTCATTAGAGTGATAATTATATACTCCAGGCAATTCTGAGACATTATTATTTCATTTTACCATTTAGGGGCAGAATTATTAAGGTTCAAATGGTAAACTGGAACTCAAATTTTCTAAAAAAATTTTGGTCAAAAACCCACAACTTTAAATTTAAACCCACCAACTCGAATTTGAATATGAGATTTATCACATCTCGACCCTGGAAACAGTTCTAATTGCATACTTCACCTCCTAAAACCTGACAAATTCATGTAGAAGTCAGTGGCCGAGGTCCATTGAACCATTCGAAGATGTTAATAGCCTTCCTGACAGGACCTGTAATTCAGCCTTTTATAAATAACCACTTAGAGTTTAGCTGAAATCTTATGGCCAGTAAAAGTGATTTGAGATGGATAATCTTATGCCACCATTAAAGTCAACATGTTATACTACAATCTCAGGGCTGACAGATTCTGCCTGGAACACAATTTGAGCATGGTACAAAGAATATTTTGCAGTACAAAAATTAGTTTCCTGTGATGTTGGAATGGCATTTGCAGATCATGTTAAGTAAATTAGATTTCTGTTTGAAGATGGTTTCCCTTATTCCTTGAAGGTCTGGCTTATAGTGCAGACCATTGGTGCCCAAAAGGTAGATCTGAATCTACCAGTAGACCTTTAGCTGGGGATCAGGAGATCTCAAGACACTGTCAACAAACAGCTTGTCTAAATCACCCTCCTGTTTCATGCTTTTCGTTCAGATATTTATTATATTATGGTTACATAAGAAATAGTTGCTTGTTAAAGAAAGCAATATACTGTACATTTTCCCATAAATCAATATCTAACTAATATTTTCCATGGAACAGAATGCTAACAATGCTTTTCTGGTTGTAGATCATTTTAAGCATTTCAAGAAATCCAATAGAAGAGTAAGAATTGTAATGCAGAAAATGAGAAGACATGGAATAATACATTCAGTAACTGTAGAACTCACACTTTAGAGGAAAACCACACAATGTAAACTTGCCAAAATACAAACCTACCAAAAGAGGATTGAGAAATAATAGTAGACAGTGGATGTAGCCTCAAGAAACTGAGGGCAAAGATATACGGGGGGTGATACCATGTACAAATTTACATCCTCTTGTTACACCCTTTATTTGGAATTAGTTTTGTCTCTTGAATACAATAAATAGACTTGGATTAAAACATGGACAGCTCCTAAATGCTGTGATATCTGTGCATAGGGCAAATACACTTATGAGCAGCATGAGCAAATATATAGAATATGTACTAAAATGTGTTCTGCCTATTCTTTAAAGGAGAATTCAACCTGTTTTTAAAAAAAACCCTAACCTGAATAGACACCCCCTCCTCCCCCCCAGTCTAACCCCTCAGTCGTCTTTAGATCCGCATTTTCGGTGCATGCACAGTAAATTTCCTGTCTTGAACAACTGCACATGCACCGAAAGTCATGAAAAGTTTCTAAAGTTTTCAGAAATGACAGTAGGTTTTAAGTAGGTGTTTACATTTTTTTACAAAAGTACTAATCAATAATTATTTGGTTTGTCTTGCTATCGCCTCCTCCTTCCCCCTAAGTAAGAAAAACAACTTTGTTGAAAAAAAGCCTTTCCCTTTCCTTTATCACTTGCTACTTTTCAAAAGGGATTTTGCCTTTTTCAGCAGGATTCGTCCAAATCCTCATGTCTGGACAACCCAAATCAAAATACTTCAAATCACATGATTTTTCATCATACAAAAAAGGACTTAAAAAATTCTTTAACCGCATGCTGCACATGCAGTTCTCTTTCACTCTTCCTACCCCTCATTTGCATATGCAAATCAGGATTCGGTTCAGTATTCCGCCAAGTCTTTCACAAAGGATTCGGGTTTTGGCCGAATCCCAATATAGTGGATTTGGTGCATCCCTATTTTTCAGGTTCATTTATAAAAGGACTAGTGATGGGCGAATTTATTCGCCTAGGTCGAATTCGCGGCGAATTCCCGCGATTCGCCTCTGGCGAATAAATTCGCGAATCAACAGCGAAATTTCGCTTGGCGAAATTTCACCGAAAAACGAGTCGCGCATCAAAGTTGAAAACGACAAAGTTGACGCGCCGCGCGACAAAATCGTCCCGCGACTCGTTTCGTGAATTTTTCGCCGATTCACGAATTTCTCTAGAAATTCGCGAATCTCTAGGCGAAGCGAATCGCGGGAGATTCGCCCATCACTAAAAAGGACCTATTTACCAGTTCTATGCATTCCTTAGGGCCCATAGATAGATCAATTGTGCATTGGTAGGTTTCAGGGTGCAGGGTGCAAAAGTCAGCTCACAAAGTCACGAAGTTATTTTGCTTGCCTCTCCAGTCCCTCAAATATCCCAATTAGTGGGCAGTAGAACGACTAGAGATGAGTAGAGCACCATCTGTTGTGATGGTCTTTTGAGGGGTAAAGATTCCTATGAATGTGTTGATGATCCTATTTATTTATTTATTTAATGTCCACCATTCAGTTCCCATCAGCTCAGAAGTGGAAGAAACTTCTTTCTGAATGTTGACACTTTAATAAACATGTAACCAAGTAAGAATGCAATGGTTATGTATTGGGGTTTATTTTTCACCTATTGGCTGAAAGATCCCAGAGAACAGGAAAGCTGCACCAGCTTTTATTTGTGGTATATTTCAGGGTATTATCTGCTTGACTTACTAGTATTTCTTGTTTTCCCAACGCCTTAGCATACTTGAAAGTCAAACAGTCTTATGCTGTTTAAGCTCCGTGCAATATCCATAAGAAAACAAACATGGTATAGAATGCAGCTTAAAAAAGTACCTCAATTGTTTGCTTTCAACTTTCACATAGGTAAAGAATAATCTAAGTAATTGAGCAGTTTCAGTAAATGGCTACACTTTATAATCAAATCTTGGGAAAAGGTATGTGGAAAAACGACTTACCAATGTGAGATCACTGCTTCACAATAAAAAAAAATATATAAGCTTTCTCCTTTACGTTAAAAGAAAACTATACCTTCAGTAAGAATATATATCCAACAGATTATTAAGTGCCCTGTTCAAAAATCTTACCAAATTGGCATATACAGTACATATCAGTAAATATTGGCCTTTTACAGCTGTCCCCTTAAGCCACCATTTTGTGATATTCTGTTTGCTCCTTCAGAGATCACCTAACAGGAAATAATGAAAGTTTTATCTGTCCATTAGCTGATGTAACTTAGCAGGTTTGCATGCACCTATTTTGTGCATGGGCACAATGCCTCATATGATTCCGAAGGAGGAGCTTAGTACCTAAAATGGCATTTTTTAGGCTGTCTTTAAAGTATAGCAGGAGGTTGCATGTTGAACAGCCTTAATATATTTGATTTAAATGACAGTGGACACATGTTTTGGTTATGCTTCCTCAGCTATACAAAAACAGAATTTCAAAACTAACAGGGATCTGTCAGGGATCTTTCAACCCATGTTATTTACAGTCAAAAAGATCTGCTGTTTTTTTAAATTAAAATATATTCTCAAAATTTGCTTTTACATAGACTTTCTCAGGTATTTATTATTATAACAACAAAGTATAAGGCCTATCCCATGGGTTATTTTCTGATCATTGTGTGTGTCACTTATCTCTTACCCCTTCAAAAACTTCTACCTTGTTGCTCACTCTTCACCATATGTTTCTGTGGTTTGTGATATCTTTTCCCTATAAATCATTCTGAATATCCAGTGGGAGCGCCTTTTGAAATCTGAGACCATGTGATGAATCTCTGTATCCTGATTTGTCAGTGCCTGACCACTGTAGAACATATATTACAAACTCCTTTTCAATGGCACTGAGACAAGCTTTTCTACTGATCTCTATTTCTGGCAGCAACTTATGTAACAGATATGTGCAGCACCTGATGAAGGATATGTATATCCAAAACATGTTGTGGATGAGAAAATAAAACAACACTGAACTTGCTGTGTTTCTCCAGAGTGAATTTTATGCTGATCTTGGAAAATTGATGGCTTTGACGGTGCCATTACTTTGTAGAAAGGAACCCTGTTACAGATTGAAGTGTGGGTGGACACCACCAACATTTAAAAATACTTATGTACCACCCAGTAGTTCTAAATAAAAATGTGTTGTATCCTAGCAACCCTGTAGAAATGTTTATTTTGTCGTTTAAGTCTTTAAGATATTTCACACTAATGTACCTACTGCATGTCCTATATGCTTGAGGTTCACTAAATAGGCACAAAAAGTGCTTAGTAATCTATCCACTGGGAAATCAATCTAGTAAATGTACATATATGTGCAACACTGCCTTAGGGCAACTAATAATCATCAGAAGTACCTGTGATATGCCTTTTTTAGTGGAATTAAGTACAACCTCTACAGGAAGGATATTGGAGTTGTCTCATTGTCAATACAAAAGACACTAAAATTAACATACAGTACAGATGTAAATATGTGAGCATCAGGTCTTATGATTTCCTTAAAACAGTGACCCTATGCAACAACATTTACCGTATCTTGCAATCCCCTATGCTTTCTATTTGTCCTTCCTTCCTATTAAGACCTCAAAGCAGATTATTGAGAAACATATCTTAAAAAAACAGTTCTAGCTATTTTACAATAATTTACATTTGGCTAAATAGTAATTATTTTAGATGTATGCTGTAAACTACAATATGTGTATGCCAGCATGTGGCAATCAGTTCACTAGATTGAAGTCAGGTAAAAGCAATATGTTAAGGGGATTCTTTTCAGCAGAACGTACTGGTGGGATTGATAAGAAGATAATTGATGCAAATTACGGACAAATCCTGGTCATAAACCTTTGCCAAGTATCTCAAGCTGGAAAGAAAATTTGTCCTCAAAGTTGATAATGGTTCAAGGCAGGCTACAAATGTAGTGTTTTAATCTTTTCCCTAAAAACCACCATGAAAGTTGGCCAACTCACATTTCTTCTTTCATTTAAAAATATAATGTATATATAGTATATATGTGTTATTTCAGCAAGCAATGTTACTATTTGTAAGAAAAGTAAGCAAAAAAGGAAGTAATTTTTAAGTACTATATTTTTTTGACTTGTAGTATGTAGTAGTAACTTGTAGTATGTATTAGTATGCAACTTTTCAAATTGTGTTTTTAAATTATCATCACAAATAATAAAAAAATTTGAAACATAATTTCAAGTATACCTGGGCTACTCAAATGCCTACTCTAACTGGACTTCCATGAATTATAACAGACTAGCCACTAGAATAACGCCAGATTTTACCAAACCAAACGGAAAGACAAGCCTATCTTATGGACAGGAAGAGTAAACTTTATTAAAATTAATTTAATACTTAGAGGCCGAATTTTCAAAGTGAAAAAACTTTGATCGAAGAGGTCCATTTTCGATCAAATTAAAAATCGTTCGAACGATTGTCCACAAAATTCTTTGAATTCTTGGAACTTAGAAAAATTTTCTGGACAGGTTCTATGAGGTCCCCCATAAGCTAAAATGGCAATTTGGCAGCTTTAAGCTGGCGAATAGTCGAAGTTGAAGGATTTTTAAAGGGCAGGTACTTAGAAATTTGAAAATTCTCATTTTTGAATTTTTACAATTCAAATCGAATTATGGGCTATTTGATAGTCTAAGTAGCCCAATATTACTTCGAAATTCGATTTAAAAAAAATTGCAATTTTATTCGAATTTTCACTTCAACCTTTAGTAAATGTGCCCCTTAGAGTATTGTATGTGTTTCTAACTATTCCTTTACTGGCCCCTAAAGGATTCTTCACTAAAATAGAAAAGCCAATTAGGAATTTCATCTGGCAGTGTAGACATCCTAAAACTAAAAACAGAGTCCTAACAAACACCAAAACACTGGATCTCGATAGAACAACAGGCCACCTATAACTATATCATCCATTTACCATGGGTTAGCCAAGTACATAGTCGCATCTGGTATTGAGATCACCCCACACTTAAATTAAACCTCATGTGAACTGACACGTTACCCTTCTCCTTTGCCAACAACAATTAATAACCCAACATTTCCCCATGGTATAACTATATCTCAGATTATCAACTGGCTAATACATGTCAATCTGCAGTATGATTTTATCGGATATTCGAATATGCAAATTTGGCCACTTCGATCATCGAATACCCAAAATTCGACCGTATCGAATAGATTGAATAATCGAATATTCGATAATTCGACCATTCGATGATCGTAGTACTTTAACTTTAACATTTATTTGACTGCCTACTTCACCAGATTGAACCTACCGAATTGCAATCGAGCGATCGGAGGAAATTTCACAATTTTTTCGTGAAATCGAACGATCGGTATTTGATTGTACGAGTTAATCGAGAAATCGAATATCAAGGTAAAAATAGCCTAAAACTATTTGATAAGCAGTCGAATGCTTATCGAATTTCGGCCGAATTCGAGGGCTTTTAGCCCTCGAATAGATGAATAATAGTAAATCTGCCCCTTAGAGACCTACAGCTGGATCTAAGTGAAAAACAGCTCTACACTTTAATTAATAACTTTCTCTATCACAACTCTAGATGTAGAATACACGAATTCAACTACAAATTACTGACCTGATGGTATTACGCTTCATTTTGTTTAAAGAAAATATGGGCATGCATCTCTGACCAGTTCTGGCAATGTAAAGAAAATACAGGTACCCTACTCCACATTTGTTTTGGGAATGCCCTGTAATTTTTAATTCATTAAGTTAAAATTCAGAACAAATCCCTTTGTACTAAGAGTTATAGTAACATTGTATTTTTTCACATCCTGAAAAGGCACCCAACACTCTCCTGAAAGACCACACAGAGTAAGAAACCCATTGCATATATAAAGATTGGCCTTTCTTGCATTGTAAATAGATGCATTCACAATCACCGGAATGATCTTCTGTTGAATAGTGATGGGCGAATTTATTTGCCTGGGTCAAATTTGCGGCAAACTCTTTGCGATCGCTTATTGTACGATCCCCTTATATTAATATTCAGGGGAACTGAGAAACTCACCTCAGGTGGCAGTAGCCTGAAAGTTACCAGGGGCAGCAAAAAAGCTGTTACTGGTAAATGCAGGAGCTTAAATTCCAATTTTTAAATTGTAATTTTGGTTGTGCTAGTGCAAAGAGCACAATTGCACTTTCAGTACTAGCGATGCACCCCCCTGCACTCTGCCACTGGTATTGTGGACTAGTGCTGCTTCATGCACCTCTGCCTGTTTTTAATGTCTGTTTAAGTGTGCAATATAGACACCAATGAGAGCACTTTTTACTAGTTTGGACCCAGTATCTAACATGACATGGTTATCAGCAATTCGGCCCCTTCCCCCCTCACTATAAAATTCGATTTCACCCCATAATCAAAACACAATCAATTTAGCAAAATCAGGAATCAAAGTGCTAGCAGACAAGCTGACACGCACCCCTACAAGCAGAAAGAGTTTCTTATTAACCCTGGGTCAATAATCAAATTTTTTCTGTTTTGCTGCAGTGGATAATAATGCTGCTACAGAGCCTTATATACATAAAACTTCAAAAAAACAAATCAAATATCAAGATATCTTCATTTCACATTTTTCTACATCTGACATTTATTGCATTAGCCGAAAAGGCTCAGATTCAGTGTAGCCACAAATGTGAAAAAGAAATATAGAACATAAAATCATCTAATTTTCCATAGAATTACTTATACATAAATACAACAAACTTGCATTTTTTAAAGATTGTATTGTATATTGTATAGGTGCGCTAGTACAACACTTTTACACTAGCAGAATGCTTAATGTAGTTTTTTTACACATAAACTTTAACATATAAACTTACAATATAAAAAACACACTATAACTTATAATTAAATGATTGTTCACTAGAAAAATACCCACAGAAAACTATACTGATGATGACCATAAAGAAGAGTTTTAGCAAACATTCAATGTTCCTCTTACCTTTTAGTAGGGATTAACTGGATCTCCTATGAAAACCATGTATTCTGATGGCAGACATTTCCAGATATTGAGTTTACTTTTATTTCATGGTTATTACTTTATCTTTTTCCCTTAGTCAATGAGTAGTCTGTAAAGGACAGTGTTGTACAGGAGGCACATAAGTTTCTTTATCTTGGAAAGCATTTTCATATTCCCACCCACCACACAAAAGGCAAACCTGTTTCTCTAGGTAAACAAGAAGTTATAGACTTCCACACAATAGATGATTAAAAAAAGACAGCTGTGAAGGGGAAAATGCTTGAGGCATGGGATTTAAAAAAGGAGCAACTTTTAAAAGTAGCCTGCCAAAGTGATAGGAACCAGCAGAGGTAGATAAAATATTGAGCATCAGCTGAGCACTTTGCATATTTTCCAGTGTGCAGACATGTCAACCTCTATAAAGTAAAACAGAAACAGTGGATTATTAAATGCTATTAAAGATTTTCCTTAATGCTTCTCAGTGTTATACACTGCTCAGCACTCAGCCTGGCATTTGTGTACGTAGGAACACTTAGAACCATTTTTAAATGGTGTGTAAAATATATTACATTTAAAGAATGTGTAAAGATGCTGTAAATAGCATATTTACAAAGCACTGCTGTTGTATTTATGTATGATTAATGTCATGTAAAGCAATCATGAAATAATTCATTTAACATTGCTCTAGAACTGGCATAGCCCACTAAAATCAATGGGATATCTTTAGGCATCACAGAATTTCTGTTTTGTAAAAATGTTTTTAAGCTTCTTTTTCAAGAAAACACCTCTTTTATACCAGACCATACTATACTCCGCTTTATATTCATGTAAATAATCACGCAGCTTTATGTGAGTGATTTTATACCGCACACCATGTCATTAAAATGGTGATGTTTGATACTAGTCTAGGCATTTCTGTGTTGATAATTGTTGATGTAAATAAAGTTTGTTATAGAAAAAGAAGCCCATAGTGGGGCCATTTGAACAGTGTTCAATTGACACGGTCAGTTGTTTACAGTAATATAATTAGAGCAAATCACCTGTACTAAGTTACAACTATTACTGGTTTGCTATTATTACCAATATTGATGTTAAAAAGGGAAGGAGGTGTTGATAATTGTTATAGAAAAAAAGCACATAGGTGGGGCCAGCCACAAGCAGAGGAGAATGAGCTGTACAGTCAGTGAGCCATGCACTGTATTTTAATAAATAAGTTGCTGTTGCAAAATTCAGATTCTTATTATTAATGAGTGTAACACAATTTCTTTACATATATTTTAAAATATGTAACCTAGCATCTATGTTAAGATTCATGACCTGAATCACTTAAACCTCAGGAATAAATACTGTACCAAAATAGGTACCAATGAGGTGAGTTGAGCCACTCGCTCTTGGCTTTTTTAGCAGAGAGCGTGATCGTGCTCTCTGCACTAGCGTCACGGACTGCCCCCGTCCCTCTCAGGCACTGAAAAGGTGAGTGCCGTGGGGAGGGGTGGGGGCGGCAAAAAGAAGACAGTCTCAGGCAGCATATTGGCCTTGATCGCCCCTGGATATTTCCCACATCTATACATGCCTTTTGTATGTAACCAGTTACTAGAAAGAGAAGGGACGGTAACAGATACCAAACTAAGGGATAATTTTCTCCCCAATGTGGGTGACTTTCTGGATACCAATCTTAAAGGATTGATGGACAAGATCTCTTTTAAGATGGGATCATTAAAAAGGATTGGAAGGTGCTTTTGTATTATTCTACAGATATCATTATATTCAACACTATATTCAGTGACAAAAGTAAGCTTTATATGGCACCTCCTCCTTCTGGCATAAGGTACCAATGGACAGTCTTCATAGCTCCTCCTTTTGCTTTCCAAAATGCAGCCCTGAGCATAACGGCAGCTGAGTAAATGCCATCTCATCATGGAGGTGTTATATTTCTTCACTGGGAAGCTCCAGAACTTCCTCCTTTGTTTACCAAATGCAAGTCAAAGGACTTAAAGGGCAACTTGAATGTTGTACTACCATGCACTTTAATAATGGTTGGCCTACAAGGGCCTAAGTCAGCAGCCCAGCACTGTACCTAGCTGTTGAGAAAAAGGGCAACAAATATCTTTACAAATGTCATTGTTAAGTATTGTATGTGATGCTTTATAATTTTACATAATGTCTGTGTTCAGAGTGAGTTGTACCTTGTTACCCTCACCTGCCTTTAGGGGCGCATCAAGTCTCATGAAATAAGTAACCATTACTAAAGATCTGACCTTTAGCAGTTAAGGTTAGAGGATGCGAATGATGGTCAGGCTGGATTTATAATGTCCAAAAGAATATTTAAACCCGCACACCCTGGCCTTCAGTTAAATGCAACCCAGTGCTTGATGATGGATGGGTCGCCACCGTCCCAATCCAATAGGCACAAATTCACTGGCACACGCGGCAGATACAAGCAGGGTCAAGTCCTTGCAATTTTATTAGTGAACGCAACGTTTTGGGGTAAACCCCTTTGTCAAGCATACAGATCTGTGATTGATAGCCTTTTTAACCACCCACCCAATTAAGTGATTAGTATACAGAATGAGCAACAAAATAGTTTTTACAATACATAAGTTAATAATTTACAATGTTTAGTACAACATTTGTGGAAAATATACGTGTGTAAAGTCCATATTAAATTGGAAAGACATTTCCGAGGCAGTAATTGTAAATGTCCTGGTAATCCATAATAGTCATAGTGAGTTCCAGTTCAACAAAGTTACCTACTTAGGTTAACCCAAAATTACATTTAAAAGACTGTAAAGTTACCAAAATATTCTTACCCTACAAGAAGAGGAGAAAGAACAAGGGGAAGTTTACCTATCCCTGTAGTATGTTCATGCTGAAGGATTATCTGAAAAGAACGGAAGTGGAATTAGTGCATAAATACAAGTACATCATTTTGCAAATAATCAATTTACAAGAAACAAGACATGTTAAATTCCTCATTTAAAGGGGTGGTTCACCTTCAAGTTAACTTTTAGTATATTATAGAAGGACCAATTCTAAGAAACTTTTCAATTGGTCTTCATTATTTATTTTTCATAGTTTTTTAATGATTTGCAATTTTCTTCTGTTTCTTTGCAGCTTTCAAATGGGGGTCACTGACACCATCTAAAAACAAATGCCCTGTAAGGCTACAAATGTATTGTTATTGTCACTTTTTATTACTTATCATTCTATTCAGTCCATCTCCTATTCATATTCCAGTTTCTTATTCAAATAAATGCAGGGTTGCTAGTGTAATTTGTACCCTAGAAACCAAATTGCTGACACTGCAAACTAGAGAGCTGCTGAATAAAAAGCTAAATAACTATAAAACCACAAACAATAAAAAATTAAAACCAATTGCAAATTGTCTCAGAATATCACTCTCTACATCATACTAAAAGTTAACTCAAAGGTGAACAACCCCTTTAAGCCTCTGGGGTGCCTGGATTGTAGCAACCAAATCCAATAGCACTCCCTTTGCAACAATGTTTTCTTCTTATCATGATCCTGTTTAACTGCAGCTTTTTCTAAAATCTGCCATCTAACCTGTGATTGAAAAAAATGTTTAGCTAATAAAGTTTCTCTCTTATATTTTTCAGTAAAATTTTTTTGGCTTGTAACCAGTGCAGGCTGATAATTACGTATGGTTGATTTATGCTCATTGGATTTTATAGCCGTGCTAGTTTGTCCTACATATGTCAGTCCGCAAGGACATTTAATATAATAAATGACATCCTTGCTGTCACAAGTAAAGAAACCTTTTATAGCATGTGTGGAACCATATTGGGGATTTGTCACCATATTTCCTGGTATTATGCCATTACAGTGCCCACAGTTCCTACATGGATATGTACCTTTTGCTGTAATAGATCGAGATAGAAATTGATTTATCTAGATTGGTTCCTTTGGATTTTATAAGGTCACTGTAAAGGTGCTTACTCCATTCGGCACTTTCAGGTCTCTTCACACATCCATTCATGCAACTCTCAAGAGTAACATTTGTTTTCTAGGAGTTGTATGACACATTGGTAATACTGTAACAGTAACTACACAGAATCAACACCTCTGTGAATTGCAGGTGTCACCTGCAATGTGCCATTGCGATTGGGTTGTTGGACGAGTCTGTATGCTGAGAACTCCCCTACAACAGTCAGCTGAACTGAAGAAGCTGCTTGAATGAGCAGTGAAACATATCCATTAAAGTTTCTAAAGAAGTTCACGTGCAAGTTGATTGTAGTCAGTTTTGAATTTAAATCCAATATGACTGGCAAAAAAATTGCATTTATTGCAACTGCTGTAGCAACCGTGTGGTTTATTTGTTGGAGTGCAAATCTTGTTCCAACAATATGTCGGACGTACAGTTCGACCTCCCCTCAAAGAGACAGTAAGGGAGCATCTAAATGCTGTAGAAAAAGGTGACATCAGATGTCCTGTTGGTAAACATTTTAGTTTGTGCAGCAAACAGGGTATTCCAGATTTGAGTTTAAGAGGGGGGGTATGCTACAGTACGTTCATTGAATCTATGTGAGGCATTTTGGATCTTCACTATGAATTTGCGTAGTCTTTATGGCCTCAACACCAAATTTTATATTTCTCATTTTGTATAAAGAAATATTTTGTTTCAATTTATGCCATGATTTTTTTTGTTATTTTGTTTTATCTGTACATTTATGGTTCTTAATCTTTCTCCAGATCTTCTGTAATGTCATATACACTGTATGTGGAAGTCCTGTTATTTGGTGTTGGTAAAATAATATTAGATACCGACCAATAGGGGCTGCTGTTGGATTTATCTAAATATATACAGACATTCTAACCACTGTTCTTTTATGCTTATGATTAAGGGTGGAAGCACCCAAACAAGTCAAGCCAAGTGGTACCATATTCCAGAAGGATAAGGAGGAGGAAGTGCCATATAGAGCTTACTTTGACTAAAGTGTATAGTAATAATAAACATATTAAAACAGATGTTTTTTTCCTCTGCATATTAGATTGTAAAACAAAGTATAAGGAGTTAAAGCCGATGGCCCTTTATGTCAGTCATAAAACAATGAGTAAAAAGGTGTATAGAAAGAACAGAGGCGCCAAAAGGATAAAAGGATATGAACGAATTTAAAAGCCAAAACTTGGTAATCAGAGGAGGCAGTGGTGGACTTACCTCTTCCGAGCAGACACAAAACGACTGTAATTAGGCAGTCAAAATTTATTAACGAACTCCAATCAGTACAACGCGTTTCACAGGCTCAGACCTGCTTCTTCAGGCAATAAACATAGGAGTTACAGCATCTGGCAGTAGTATACACACTCAGCGCCTCTGTCTGATGACCGTAAAAAGGAGCCATGTTTCTTTGGCATGTTAGTACAATACAAATTTGCCTTTTAACACACAACTTGGGACTTTTTCATGCTCATCGGTCCATGTAGTGGTCCATGTAGCAGATTGAGTCTTGTTCAGTTTGTGGCTAAAGAGGGACTGGGTGAAGAAGTATTTGCCACTATAGGTTGGAAAGCAACAGCAGGGACACAGATAGGCCAGATTGATCCTGGCCACTTCCCCTAGTAGCAGCAATAGTTGCAGCAACATCTACAGAAACAAAACATTGTTTTATTTTTTTTATTGAATTAAAGTCCTTGCTGAACAATAGGTTTTCAGAAAGATAAACAGATTGCAATTATTGAACTTCAACAAAATTAGAAATTCAAGTCCAAACACTTTTAGCTTAGTTTTTGAAATTTAAAAAAAAACCATGGCGCTAAGTAGTGATGGGTGAATCTGACCTGCTTTGATTCCCAAAAAGTTGTAAAATTTGTCAAATGCATTGAAGACAAATTTATTTTAGATGCATGACAATTTTTTTCATTTATTGGAGTCTATATGGGTGCTTTTGTTTCACAGAGCATCAGCCACAATAGACACCAGCGTCGGAATAGATGCTAGTGTCAGGGTGCCAGTGTCATGATGCCATAATGCCCATTTTGGTGCCAAAGGAGGCCTATTTAAGGAGCCTGGACACAGCAAACATTGGCCAATTATAGTTTCCTCTTACTGAGTTCCTGGGTGTGACTTTCTGCTATATTACTGAATTTCCTGTTTTTGGCCTGCTTTCTGGATATTGAACCTTGCTGCCTGGACTGATCCCTCTGCCTGAACTTTGACCACTCTTTTGCCTAACCCTATTTTTACCTTGAACTGTGTTGGACTAATTGCTTCCTATTTGGACTGCTACTCCAAACTGTGCCTTCAGGCCCTTCCACATATTTACTAATAGCCTTGAGCTTCTAATCATGTATACCTATATAACACGCATGTTCCCTGAGTACTTCCCTTAAGAAGAGCTTCTTTTGGGTACCTATTACCTAATTATTTTACCTAAATTATCTTGCTTCTTCAGTGTTTAATTTTTTATTATCATTTTCCATTTATTTTGTATAACACTACAGCTGTTGTTTTTGTTTTCCTTTTCTTGTGTTTCACTGTTTCCCGTATCTCACTATAGAGAAAGCTTGCACTAAAATGAGGTCATAATGGTTTCACAATTGTAACATGTTAATGTATGTATGGTCCTGATTGGTCACAGCCCTTATATAAGGAATGTACAGAGTGTGCCCTTTAGCCTATGAATAGGTACCGCAGCAGGCACAAAATATGTTAAAAAAGCTTGTCTTTCATGTCATAATAAATATTTTTGTATTTTCAATTTTTGTTGTTATAGTTTTTGGGAGGACTGACATCTTTTGTTTTGTTTTACATATACTGTATATGCACCCAAAGACTGGGGTGAACTGTGACTCTTATCTCCCATACCCTTATTTACTTTCTTCATATTGGATCATTATATTTTGGGAGCAGTGCCCAAATCTGTATTGCATTCAGCATCATTCCTGTAATTTTCTATTTATTAAAAGCACTAAACTTGCTCAGGTAACACGTAATTCTGTCCAGGACCAGAACTAGGGGTAGGCAAAAGAGGTACCTGCCTAGGGTGCAAGAATTGGAGGGAGGAGCAAAAGGTAGGCACATTTTGAAGAGACTTCTGCCTACCTCTACTCCAGATTCTCTTCCTCCCTTTGCTGCTCTCCCCCTTATAACCCCAGCCCCCCCAAACACAATGCCACTGCGTTTGCACACATGGGGGGGTGAAGTGGCCAACTTGGTTGCCTAGGGCACCAGGTAAGCTTGGTATGCCCCAGATTCTGTCCAGTAAATGATTGCTAATGATTGGATTCTATTTGTGATTAGACCAGTTGCAAACTTTTATTACATTTGCTCAAGAGCAAACAGGGTGCTCATGGTCTGTATAAAACATATGAAACAATGTCATACATACAGTTCCCATGGTTGTCTGTAGGTCAATATGTATTTAAAGGATTTCACTGTATACTATCCTAGATGAAAAGAAGCTTAATAAATAGCAAAAAAAACTTTTTAAAAAGTAAACATCATTTCAAAGTATATATTTTGGGGGGGGGTTCTTCTAGTGTAGTGCAAATTTCAAGATAAACTGAAAATTACAGGTCAGAGACAGAAGAGTTCACATTTTCATGTGCATTGAGCTTAGCAGTGGAAGTGCTGATGGGCGTTGCTTTGCCATTGATATATCGAAGAGAGAACTATTTCTGGAACTCTATTCAAAACAGAGATTATTAGTGAGCTTGGTTTCATGACAATGTTATTTCTCAAAGCTGAATGTAACAGATGTAGCAGAACCTACTCAAATATATTCATCAAACTTTCTGGCATAAAAGCAAATGTTAAATATAAAGTGGAGCAAAAGTAGGGCACAGCAACAGAATAATACATATTATAGAAAACAAAATCCCCTTGAAAAGTTCTCCTGGGGAAAAAAAGCAAAGCAGACTTCTGTTTAACATACAGAAGCCCAATAGTGAGCCTGGTACAGGTGTCACAGAGGGGCGAGTAGTGAGAATAGTGGATTAGTGAGTGGCATTGTGGGAGTTGTAGTTTGGGGAAAAAGCAGGAAAAGAGGGTAGGGCTTAAGGAAGAATTCAACCCTAATGTTAAAAAACCCCAGTTATTAGTATCATTAAAATGTGTATATGCCTAAAACACATTAAATATACAATTTATCAATTAACCCAATAAAAACCAGCTTTACTCATGTCTTGCCCAGGAAACAGCAGATCCATCATCCATCTTTGGTTCTAAATATGATATATACCCTCCACTTCTTAGCATTTAATCTCCATAATATCGTAAAATATCTTACTAGCTACTAAGAACCATTAGTACTGCTGATTCCAAGTGCCAATGGCATAGATCACACCTCAATTAATCCAATATCATAAAAAAAAATTATTACATTTTTTTAATCAGCTGGTGTGCTGTGAGTGCTTTCTACTATATTAAGAATCTTGAGCTCCTTACATTGGAATGCCATTCTTGAATTCTCAGTCTCTCCGGACCTAAACTCAAAGACTACCTCTTAGAGCACTCACAAAATATCTGAACTAAGAGCTTGCACTTATATTGCACCCATACCCACTGTAACCTGATGCACTTAAAGGGCAAGGAAAGTCTAAAATAGAATAAGGCTAGAAATGCTGCATTTTGTATACTAAACATAAACATGAACTTACTGCACCACAAGCCTAATCAAACAAATGATTTATGCTTTCAAAGTTGGCCACAGGGGGCTGTCATCTTGTAAGTTTGTTATACATCTTTGCAAGACTAGACTACATACACATTCTCAGTGTGGTCTGGGCTTCTTAGGGATCATCATAAATGATAAAAAACAAAGCTGCTTGAGTTCTGCATGTTCAGAAGTATGATTGTTTCCCTGCCAGAAGTAAGGGATCGTCTGACACTTCCTATCTACAGCACTAAATGAAGGGAGAATTTCACTGCATACAGTTAGGTTTCTTATAAAAACGGTACACATTTTTTAATTAAAGTATATTGGAGATAGATTTCTTTTTCATTAAAGAAAGTAAAAATTGAATTTTATTTCTTTGCCTTTCCTTGCCCTTTAATCTGCTCCTGTAGCCCACCCATGGGTATGCTATAGAATAGTAGTAACGCTGTGACTTCCTGCCAGTGTACCAGACCCTAGGGCTTTGAGCAACTCCCTGCAACTCCCAGCAAGGTGCAATATTACTTTAATGCTTCTGACTCTGTCCCTGGTTGACTTATAAACACAGATCAACCAGGTTGGAAATCAACTACAATCCTTTTCTAAATACAATACTTAAAAATACAATACTTTTCTAGACAAATAAATGTCTTTACTGAAACAACAATCCATGTCACAGTATCCAGACTGTAGAATTTTTAAGCACATTCATTTCAGTGGAAAGTGGAAAAAACCTTAACATTTCAAGATACAGTATTTCAGATAAATTCTCTCTTAGGGATTAGTAGAACCTGTTTTGATGAACCTGTACAAAATTAAAGTAGTATGCTTTCACTGAATTGCCATTTTTAATTATATTATATTATTATTAATACATATTATTACATATATTATATCATATTATATTATTTATTTTATTATACTTTGACACTAAACTCTTATAAAATCTTTATTTTAATTATACTTGTGTTTATGATTGTACTTTGTATTCATTTGTATTCATTATTGTAATGACCCCTGTTTGTTCAATTAATTTATTGTTCTGCTGTACAGTGCTGTGTTCCTAATTAGCGCTATATAAAAAAAAATACATTTATACAATTAATCAGACAATGTAATGACAACATAATGAATAGCTAAATATTTTTGTTGTCTGCAGAAGGACACATTATATATTTATTAACACATTGATTTTTTTTCCTTTGTACCCACACAGGTCAATTCATTCCATCCAAGATTTTCTTCTTAGAAAATCTCTTAATATTTTTAGTTTGGCCAGCAGAGGGTGCAACAGCCACAAAAACCACAGAACACTTTTATTAAAGATTACCTTCAACTGCATATATATTTTTAAGTATGACTGATATAAAGTTCACTTTCTGAAAGTAAAATTCCATGTATATAAATATTACACAAATAGGACACAGCAATTTCAACACTTGATTTTACTAATAAAAAATATCAGTTCTAATGAGTATTTATTAGGACCACCACCCTCCTTTTTGCTTCATATCAGGACTAAAAGTAATAGGAGACAGGCATATTGTTGCTTGGGTTATTAGTAGTTCAGCAGTCAGTGCTCACACTTACAGACAATTGTCATACAACGGGGGCATTTCCTACACCTAATTGTGTCATTGCATTAAAAGAAGCTTGCATTTCATTGAGACATACTGTATTGTTCCATATTTTAATATGCCACTGGTGATACAAGGGTTGCATTTCCCAATTCTTGCACCGTCTGCCTAACTATCTATTGTTCTGCTAGATGGGTGGCAATGCCAGATCTATTACAAACTGCCTTTCCTGTGCTAAGATAAAATGAATCCTTATTGAAAGGAGAACCAGCCTATTGGGTTTATTTAATGTTTACATGATTTTCTAGTAGACTTAGGGGCATATTTACTAAGGGTCCAATTGAATTGCCCAAAATTCGATTCGCATTGTTCAAATTCGAATTCGATTTTTGAAGTACTGGCCCTTTAAGAAAAATTTGATCTAAAAATTCGGCAGGTTAAACCTACCGAATAGCTATACAATCCTATGGGAAGTTTTTTTGATAGAATAAAAAATCGTTGCTTAAAATCGTTTGAATCAATCGATTTGAACGATTTTATCGATTGATCAAATTTTTTATATTCGATTCGATCATTCGACCCTTAGTAAATGTGCCCCTTAATGTATGAAGATTCAAATTACAGAAAGAACTGTTATCTTAAAAATCCCAGCATTCTGCATAACAGGTCCCATACCTGTATTAATGTGCCAATATCAGACATTTTGAAGGTTACACTGTCAATGAACCTTAGAGGGTTATTTACTAATACTCAACTTTTGCTCGTTCTGTTTTAAAAAAAGTGTGAGGAAGGGGTGTGGATAGAGTCCCCTCCCTTTCCTCATTAGTGACATCACCACCCCCAGTGAATATATTATAATCATTACTGCTAGAGTCCATAAGATTTAGAAGTCCAAGCAATAGTGTATACATAAAAGTGAGTCCTTAGTGTTCCTCAAAAAAACTTCAAAATTAGTCTGAGATTGTTGATATAAGTAACATTGACAAAATTAAAACATTGATACAAGAGTTGCTTTAATAGATAGTATTTACCTGAGACGCCAGAGTGACCCATTCCACATTGCGTATTGCAAGTTGCAAAAAAATGTTTCGATTTGTTTCAGTGTTTTAATTTTTTCTACATTATCTAGAATCTCAGACTAATTTTGATTGTTTTTTTTCTTCATATTTTTCCCCCTTTAAAAACTCAACCAGAACAATTCAAGGCTTTTATGTGCAACAGCTGATTCTCTGATTTTGTTATAATAGAAAAAATGCAAAAATTCATGACAGTCTTGATTGCCTACAGTCCTTGACCATGCAGGTCTGAACATATGCATGTCAAGAGACTTATACCACAAAAATGCTGCAAAGGTCCACATTAGTTACAGTATATTTTGAAAGCCTTTTATGAATGACTCCCACCAAATACGATTAGGGACAGCTCTCTTCTGAGAGTAAATCACATATTTTTTTGCATGGTTACATGATATTAGTCAGATTTTCAGCATCACCAGTGACTGCATGATAATTGTATGAAAGTACGGTAGTCATAGTACTTCTTAGCAGTGTGGAGAGACTTGTAACAATTGATGATGTTTCCTTCATCAAAAGCATTATCCATATGCTTTTTTTCTGCTAGGGCCTTTTGATGACTTTGCTCAGTGTTGGACTGGCCCACCGGGATACCAGGAAAACTTCCGGTGGGCTCAGGTGTCAGTGGGTCCTTCTGCTCACCCACCTATTTGCCATGTATGCCTATAAACTAGCAATCACCCCATTTCTAAATAAGAATAAAGAGAAAAAAATGGAGGGTGAGACTGATGATAATATTTGAGGAGAAGTTATTAACAGAAAAAAGTGAATTACAAAAAAAGGAAAAATAGTTTATAGAATGGGCATGTGGCCAGAGGTTTTCTGGTGGGCCCCAGGCATCCCAGTCCAACTTGGTTGTGTTTACAGTACATAGAGCCAGCAGAAAGCCTACTATACCACAATTGCTGTTCATATTAGTGGGGTTGCTGTGGTCAATCAAATGTGGCTGCTTATGGAGAATTCTTGGCATGCATTACAAGGAACAATTCCTATTAATTGCTTGTGCAGAGTGATATTAACAAGATATTCTGTACATTGTTTAGTACTCTTTATATAGTGGGCTGTAGAATTATTTGCCTGGAGTATATCATATTCCCTATAAAAACATTGTCATTTTCAGCATTTGGTCAGGCCACCCATTCACAGCAAGATCTGGTTGCAGATGAAAACATTAGACAGCAACCGAGGCAGTAATATTTTTAAGTAGTATAATGAGGTAGCAGGGTCAGTAAAATCATACCCCAATATAACCAGGATTCAAGGTTGGGAGAAAGTTCATTATTATACCCATGCCCATGATGCTGACTGGCTGGCCCCCTGATGACTGTGCAGAATCATGTCAATTTCTTCCATCTACTGTGTTCTGTATTGTCTATTATAATTTAAAAATAAAAATGTCAACAAATAGATAAACATATTTTTAATGTGTATTCCAACTTTTCGCATTATTGAATCTTTCAGTATTTGCCAGAAGAATGAGCATTCTGCACTTTAAACTATGCAGATGTTCCGTACTCTGAGAATCACTGTACTGCATGCTGGCGCTGAATATTTATACACAAACAATAAAAATGCATTTTATGAGTGCATAGATACTCATTTTTATATGTGTGTATGCAATTATCTTGATTTGCTCATGGGCTAGAACTGTGGGCAGCGAATTACACAGATAGCAAACACATGAAGGGGAACATCACGATGGAGTTATACAACAATACAACAATAAGTGCATCATTTGTAAAACTGAAATAACTGTCCCTGTCCCAAAAAGCTTAGAGTTTAATTAGCAATTATGAAAAGTTTTTTCTATTGTAGGGATCATAGACAGAGAGCTGGGGCTAGAAGTTTCTAAGCACTTTTATAGCACACAACATGGTCATAAGTTATGCATATATTATTTGTCATTGTCAGTCATATACAGCAGGCAGTGGATATTATCAAGTATAATACCAATCAAACACATCACTTGTGTCTATTAATAGACAGCTTGGGAACAACATGGATGCTTGTGACATGTCAAACATGCAAATCAGTTCAATCGGTTTTATTCGAGCAGCTCTTTTCTTAGAACACTGGTCTCAGCACGCTGGCATATGTTCGCTATTTCTCACACGCCCCCATTTTAAACACCTGCAGTTTATGGATTTTTAAAGGCAGCATATTGACTCAAATATTCGTAAAGCATCAAAAACACAAACATCAAAGACATGATTAAAAGGCACATAGATCTACTAGTGTTTAATCGAATCACTTTAAAATTATTTTTTATATTTATATTGGAAAATATTTGCAGATCTCCAGTAATACCATAATGCCACTGGTCGTGAAAGTGGACCTGTACCCAGTACTGGCAGTAATAATAAAAAAAAAACAAAATGACAACAACTTCGAGGAGGTCTTTGCAACATAATAATCAATTGAACAGATACATTGTAAAATGCAACTGTATTACTCTTATTTTCTACTTAGAGTCTCTTTAATACATATTACGTAAACTCTACAGCTCTACTAAGGCAGGGGATGGTGTAAATGGAGAACAATCTCTACAGTATATAACACTGTTTGAATACATCAGAGCTATCTAAATAAAACATAATAAATAGTAATAGTAGTTTGGTGCATGACCTGGGTTCCACAATGTTTGGCTATTTGGATTCATCTTTTTAGCTAAAACAGTCCATGCCCAGCTTTCTTCCTCTTTCCTTTGCTAACATTAACTTTGTTCACTTTACCTCCCATTCTACTGTTTGGGGCCGATAAAGCAACTTTGATGCACTAATCTTCAAGTTTGTGGTGTGCTACAGTGTACCTGTTGGTCTACGTGTTTCTTGGATCACAGGTGGATGGTCCTTACACTGTTAAAGGACAAGGAAAGTCTAAAATAGAATAAAGCTAGAAATGCTGTGTTGTGTATACTAAACATAAACATGAACTGACTACACCACAAGCCTAATCAAACAAATGAGTTATGCTTTCAACGTTGGCCACAGGAGGCTGTCATCTTGTAACTTTGTTAAATATCTCTGTAAGATAAAGACACATGCTTAGTGTGGTCTGGGCTAAGCTTAGGGATTGTCATAAATTATCAAAAAAATAATATCTGCCAGCAAGACTGAGTAATAATCAGAATATACATTAGGTCCTGTGTTGTCGTAATCCAATGTGGACTTTATAGTTTTTGTATTCCCCAACTTTCTCCAACTCTCCAGAACCAGTAGCTGCAATAAAATAATCCTCCAAATAGAATACCAGTTTATCTCTTTAAATCTCGATCCATGATCTTTGTCCCTGCAGCTTGAGTTGGAAACAATAAAGGGGATGTAAAGGCAAAAACAAAATCTAATAGAACTCTCTACACAGTCTGGCTGGAAAGTAAGGCGTGGGCTCCCCCTGCTGTTCATAAGTATGATTGTTTCTCTGTAGAAAAGTTAGGGACCATCTGACAATTCCTATCCACAGCAGTAAATGAAGGGAGCCTTTCACTGCATACAGTCAGGTTTCTGTAGACATTTTTTAATGAAATTATATTGGAGATAAAAATAAAATAAAAATGGGGTTTTATTTTTTGGCTATGCATGTCCTTTAAGCACCCTACACCAAAAAGGTTATTTCTACAGGTAGAAGCTCTTCATATTTGTGTGGAACTTATTTTTTTAAAGTAGCAATTTTCTATTTATGATTACCCAATGATACGTACTACTTAAAAAGTATATTATTATGAAAATTGTTTGTCTACATGATCTAGGTTATGCAATATATTATTCAGGGGGGTATAATTTTCCTTTAAAGCCAAATACTCTGCATGCAGAGGTCTGCTGGCAGTGTCAAGCTAGGTCACAAACACACCCAAATGCTATAATCTCCAGTCCTCCCCATACGCATAAGGTTGTACACTCCTGTACATCAGTCCAGTGGGGAGGAGTGCCACACTGCAAAGTGATTTTTATCACCATTCCCAAGACTACTTTAAAACACTTTAAAATTAAATAAACCCAATAGAAATATTTTGCTTTGAACTTTGGATTTATGCTACACTACTTATGATCTAGGGCAAAGTACTGTTTTATTATTATTACAGAGATGAAGGAAAATAATTTTTAAAATTTGAATTATTTTCCTAAAAGAAAAAAATGGCCTGTTAATTTGGAGCTTTCTTGATATCAGGTTTCCACATATCTTATACCAGAATTCTCTATGTATTAGTGTGTTAGCATGCTTTGGAGTATAATATTAGATTTAGGGGGTTATTTAATAAAGTCTGAATGTGAAAAACCTAATCTGAAAAAAGTCCAGATCTGAAAATACTGCAGCTCAGACCTTCTGAGGTTGCATAAAAGTCTATGGGAGAAGTTCCAAAGATCTCTTGATTTGCACTGGGTTTCATACAATATTCCGAAGATTTTGTGGGGTTTTTTCAAACATTTTTCAGGTTTTTTCCCCCACAGGAAATGTTCACGAAAATCTGTTGATAAATAAGGGAAAAAAAACCTGTGCAGATTGGGCCAGAGAGGAAAATAATTTGATAAATGGGCCTTTTTATGTAAATATGTTGTGGTTAAGTCTAATGTTAATTTCCTTGACTTGCCTTATAGCCTAGTATTGTCTTAGAATTATGTGAAGTAATTAAACTGTGTTCAGCTACAGCAATTGGCTTATTGGCCTCAATTTAAGTAATAATGGGAGATAAATGCTTCTTGCATGCTTTTAACTTTAACAAATCATTATAGCTTTTGAAAATGATTTGGTGTTTACAGCGGATTATGGCCTACAAAAGAGATGCATCATGTCAATGAAATAAGTGTACAGTTAAATGTAATCACATTTTTCAAAGCAATTTTTTACTTCATTGTACACTGGAAAGATGACATATAGTCTTTCTTAAATTAGATTTCATTATTTAGTGATATGCTTGTCTAGTGTTTAAAAAACGTTCTGATGCCTATTTAAGTTTAATGACCATGTTTATAAAATAATTATGTTTATTTACAGTGAATAGCATTTTCAGCTGAGGATTGATTGTATGGTCTGTGCCTTTCAATCTTTTATCAAAAAGAAATCATGCAAAATCCAAACTATCAATATTTTTTAATACAAAGCTTGTGGTAAAAGAGACAGAAGTATTTATGCTATTTTTCAAGACTAGTCTAGTGCATTGCTTTATTTAGTAATGTTTGACATCTTAGGGGTGAGCTGGAGTGAAACTACAGCGAAAGCAGAACATGCCGTTGCAAGGGGACCTAGGAGTGTAGAGGGCCAAGTCAGGCTATAATTAATGAGAAATTTCAATATATATTGGTACAGTAGATTAGGTCTATTTACCAGTATTTTGGGACCCTAAATTGAATTCACTGTGGAATCTAGTTACATCATTGGGGCGTAAGTCTCTTCAGGATTATGTAATTAAAGGCACTAAGTTTGCCCAGGAGCAGTAACTCATAGTAACCAATCAGAAGCTAGAATGTAGCTTGTCACCTGTTTAAAAGCAAAGATCCTATTGGTTGCTATGGGTTATTGCTCTTGGGCAAACTTAGTGTCTTTTATTGCATATGGGCGTAAAACAGTTAACTAGTGCAGAAGTGAATCCCATGGCAACAAATCAAATATTTAATTTCTTAAAGGAGAACTAAAGCTTAATGAAAGAATTAGGCTAGGATTGTTGTACTATATGTGTTGGGTGTCTGGACCAGACTAAGGCAACCACAGCCTTTTAGCAGTAAATATACAGTGGTGTGAAAAACTATTTGCCCCCTTCCTGATTTCTTATTCTTTTGCA
>CM044442.1:52920849-52935436 GCA_024363595.1 Xenopus borealis | reverse complement strand
TCTGAAAAGGCTGGAGTGACTGGATATCTAACATAGAACAAAACACTACTTCCTACTTTTCAGCTCTCTTGGTTTGCACTGCTGCATTTGAATCTGACTGCATGCTAAGGATCAATTGAAAACTCTCTGAACATTATATCCCATCTGTCCCCATTAAAGTCACTGACTAACTCAGAGTTAAAGAGCTGAAAATCAGGAAGCTGTGCGGTTCTGTCATATGTTCAGTCCAGCCTTTATGGATTACATTTTAGCTAACTATATTAGAAACATTTTTATTTTGCACAGTCCATCTATGTAGCCAGTTTTTTTATTTACACGGAACTGTTCCTTTAAGTGAATTCTTTCTTTGGAATAATAGTTCCACTTTGGACTATTAACTCTGGCCATAAAACTTATTTTGGGAGAACTATTTATGATCCAAGTCCTAACAGATACATTGGCAACATTACTGAAATCATCTGCATGTCAATTACCCTTAGGGTTGTTAATACATATAGGGTTACTGTCTATTGGTCAAATCCTTTTTCTTTCCTTTGGTTAAAAAGCTATCTTCTCTAACCCACAGGCTAGAGAGTCATCATAAATAGCTAAATGCTATTTACATATCTTAATACATTTACATATATATACTGTATAAATATAGTGTGTAAATAAATAAATATAAATGAATATATATATATATATACGGTATATACAGTATTTATATATATATATATATATATATGTGTGTGTGTGTGTGTGTGTGGTATGGTCAAATTCACATTCCATTTTTGTTAACTATCATATTACCTCCCCCACCTATTTAGTATGTGAGCAATGTCTGAGATTTCCATCACAGTCCAGCTGTATCTGTGGAATCTTGTAATTGTCTCAGAGGGAATTCAAACCATTCAAGTTGTGCTTTTATATTCTCTTTTGTTTTCCTTAGATTTTTATTTTTTATATGTCTGTGAAGTACATCTGGCACAATAAAAGTTTGATCAATGCACTGAAAAAGCAGTCAGTGCATATTTCTTCCCAGCTATATATAAATTTGAAAATACCCTACATTAGAGCTAGTGCTAACTGTAACCTCTTAACTAACTTATTTAGTACATTAAACCTTTGATTGCTTATTGTTTTCTACTGTTTATTTTCTTCTGTTTTAAAAATATAAATAAGATTATGCAAAGTAATATCACAGTCAAGGTTATATTTATTTGTTGATATTCTTCCTTTATTAACAGCAGCCTTTTGTCACTGGAAACAAAGATTGGAAAATTGTGTATTTATGTTCCTTTTAGACATTAGGGGGAAATTTGACCACAATCTGGATAAAAGTGTCATTGCACTAAAATAGTGCCCCTCCACCATGGTTCTGGCAAGCGCAAATCCACCCTGGAGGGAACATAGGTCTGCACTCATCCGAAACAAAGTGCAGGTCTGCTCTGCAGCTTGCACATAACCCCTATGATGTACTGTATATACTTATAAAGTAGATATATATATATTTTTTTTGTTTTTTTTATTCCTAAGAATTCCAGCATATAGCTGCTGGGTTCTTCATGTTGTATATCATTGCTATTCATTGAAAGTACAATAGCTTTAAACAGATTTCTCACCCTTTCCCTACATAGTATCCTCTAAACACTTGCCTGTGATCTGCTACTGCTATATAACCCTATAAACCATGCATTGATTTGAATAAAAAACGATTGATTGGAAAAGATGGAAAGATGAGTAATAAAAAGCAGCAATAAATTTATATGTGTAGATCTATATGCTCTACGTATATGATTTGTTTTTAGATGGGGGTCAGTGACCTTTTAGAAGCTGGAAAGAGTCAGAAGAATAATGCAAATCATTCAAAACCTATGAAACTGAAAAAAATAAAGACTTAGAAATAGCCATTCTATAACATACTAAAAGTTCATGTAAAGGTGAACCACCACTTACCCCAGAGCTTGCTTTCAGTATGCTTGTTTGCAAGAAAAAAATGTGAATGTGAAGAATCAAAAAGCACCTGGAACTCTGTAATTCATAAAATCTTCTACAGTCCATTCCATTTTTTTGTGGGTGATTGATTAAGGACATGTTTCAAGGGGTTGTTCACCTTTGAGTTAACTTTTAGTATAATGTAGAGAGTGATATTCTGAGACAATTTGCAATTGGTTTTCATTTTTTATTGTTTGTCGTTTTATAGTTATTTAGCTTTTTATTCAGCAGCTTTCTATTTTGCAGTGTCAGCAATTTGATTTCTAGGGTACAAATTACCCTAGCAACCCTGCATTGATTTGAATAAGAGACTGTAATATGAATAGGGGATGGACAGAATAGAAGGATCAGTAATAAAAAGTGACAATAACAATACATTTGTAGCCTTACAGAGCATTTGTTTTTAGATGGTGTCAGTGACCCCCATTTGAAAGCTGCAAAGAAACAGAAGAAAATTGCAAATCATTAAAAAACTATGAAAAATAAATAATGAAGACCAATTGAAAAGTTTCTTAGAATTGGCCCTTCTACAATATACTAAAAGTTAACTTGAAGGTGAACCACCCCTTTAAATCTGCTTCAACTCCATTTTCTCACATTTTACATAACTTATTTCCAGATTTATGTTCATTATACCTCAACAGGACCTTTTTTGTAATATTTATTTATTTAGCTTTACAGGATTGTAATATAGATCCAGCAACATAAGGGCCTTATATAATAATGGCCCAAACACTATAAATACTATAGCACTATGGGGCACAAAATCGTACCCATAGGGCTTCTTTATTTTCATATTGTAAAAAAGAATTAAAATATCAGGGACGTGACATCTGACAACCAGTGTATGATCTTCAGTGATGGACAGAGAATCTTAGGGGTTTTTTTATTAAGGCACAATTTTTTCATGGCATCGGTTTTGACACACAAAAAAAGTTGCTGTAAAAAAACATGATTTTGTTGAGATTTATTATGCCCCAAAGCTGTTCCAAGTCCGACCAAAAATACTCCATCTAAAACCTGCAGAAATTCATGTAAAAATCTATGGTAGATGTCCCCTTTTGAAGAAGTTTTAACCCTCACGAAATGTTCAGAGTTTTCAGGGCTTCATACAGTTTTTTTTGTTTTTTTTGTGAAAACTCGAATTTTCTGAAAAAGTCAGTTTTACCCGACCGATTTTTCTAGTTTTTCTTATTGATAAATAAGGGCAAATCATGGATTCTAGTTTGTTTGGAATTTTTTTTTTTTTAATGTTAGAAATATTTGCATTTTGATAAATAACCCCCTTAAAGGGCAACTAGAGTCAAAAACAGAATAATGTTAGAAATGCTGTATTTAATATACTAAATATAAACGTGAACTTACTGAACCAGAAGCCTAAAATAAATTATTTATGCTTTCAAAGTTGGTGCAGGGGGTTGTCATCTTGTAACTTTGTTAAACATCTTTGCAAGACCAAGACCATGCACAGGCTCAGTGAGAGCTGGGTTTCAGTCGGGAGGTTAAGCTTAGGGATCATCATAAATGATCAAAACATAAAAGTCAAATAATATCTGCCATAGAAGCCAATACAGCAAGACTGATTAATACTCAGAATATACAGACTGCACTGAGTCTGTGGATACAAATCTCTATACAGTCGCCGGCTGCTCTACAGGGAAAGCGAAGTAAGGTGGGGGGAAAGCATGATCATTTTCCTGCAGAGCAGTTAGGTACTGTCTGACAATTCCTAATCACAGCAGTAAAAGAAGGGAGACTTTCACTGCATACAGTCAGGTTTATTATAAAAACATTACACATTTTTTAATTAAAGTACATTGGAGATTTATTTTTCATTAAAGAAAGTAAAAATGGCATTTTATGTTTTTGCCTTTTCAACCCCTTCAATGTTAGCCCTTAAGTGTAAGGTAGAAACTGTTGGCATAAAAGTGAACTGCAGATGGCATTCGTTGCTTATGAAGACCACTTTCATCTCTTAAAAATCCAATTGCTTTCATTAAATCCTTAAAGAGGGGACAGTTAGAAACTGTGAAGAAGTGAATAGTAAAAAAGATGTCATCCCTCACGACAATAAAAAGCATTTTTTTCACGGCAACCAAGGTGTTAAATACAGTGGAGCAATATGCCTGTCATAGAACATAAGGGTTACATGCATTCATTTATAAGCCATAAAATGTAGATTATGCTGTTGAGAATACTCACTGAGGTTTGTTAAGAGAGTAAAGCTCCAGATTAGTTCTGTTCAATATGACAAGCTTTGCACTTAGAATTACATGCTAAATATACAGCAAGGTTGTATGAAATTATTAGTTTGTATTTGGCAACTGGCCGAGGATGTCTGCTGCAGTGACCGTTGTCTGTAGTATTTATGCAAAATAGCATAGTATATCCTAATATGTACTTTAACACACATGCATAATGGAAGTATTGATAAAGAATCACCATATTTCACAACACTGTACAATAGATGGCTGTGTAAAAATAACATGTGGCCTAAAATGTAACGTATGTGTGCCCTTCTTTATTTGCATGCACTGTGAATAGTATGATCCCAGGGGCTGCTCTTAGTACTTTTGCACTATTTTGCAGCATATGCAAAAGGGGGAGGATGGGTGGGATTTTAGTACTTGCTCAGAATATAAGGAGATTCATTTCTTCTTCCCCTGACATCACATCCCGCCCAGCCAACTCCTGCCTTAAAGAAACAGTAACACCAAAAAATTAAAGTGTTTTAAAGGAACAGTTCAGGGTAAAAATAAAAACTGGGTAAATAGATAGACTGTGCAAAATAAAAAATGTTTCTAATATAGTTAGTTAGCCAAAAATGTAATGAGTGGAACACAACATCCTGCTTTTCAGCTCTCTAAATCTGAGTAAGTCAGCGACTTGAGGGGGGGCCACATGGGACATAACTGTTCAGTGAGTTTGCAATTGAGCCTCAGCATTCAGCTCAGATTCAAAAGCAACAGTTATGTCCCATGTGGCCCTCCCTCAAGTCATTGATTGGTTACTGCCTGGTAACCAGGGTAACCAGTCAGTGTAAGCAAAAGAGAGCTGAAAAGCAAGAAGTAGTGTTCTGTTCTATTAGGTTAGACTTGCAGTCACTCCAGCTGTTATACATTACATTTTTGCCTAACTAACTATATTGAAAACATGTTTTATTTTGCACAGCCTATCTATTTACCCAGTTTTTACTTTTATACTGAACAATTCCTTTAAAGAGATTCTGACACCTGAAGTCAAACTCTTTTTTACCTCTATTATAATAACTGGCTTTGAAAGCTACTTCTAACTTTGCCAT
Source organism: Xenopus borealis (assembly GCA_024363595.1). Lineage (NCBI taxonomy): Eukaryota > Metazoa > Chordata > Amphibia > Anura > Pipidae > Xenopus > Xenopus borealis. The sequence goes on along the minus strand of CM044442.1, from coordinate 52,930,161 downwards.
AAGGTATTTGCATGATGCTTTTACATTACCTGTCTGATCCCCCATGTTCCTGTATGAGGGGGCTGCCATATTTGTGCACCCGGCATCTGTTATCATTACAAACTGTAACTAACAGACTGAGATGGGACTGTTAGGTTGGCAAAGTAAGAGTGTCAGGGTGTCAGAGAGTCAGGCTTAGAAATTTCAGCTAACAGTTATATACAAAAACAAACCTCTCAGCAAAAAATGATCAACAGGACCTATAGGTAACAATTAATGTACATTTATATGTAAAATTTTATTTTTTAGTGTCAGTATCACTTTAAAGTAATGAAAATATCATGTATATCTGTAGAAACAAGTCAAATCAACTGGACTTACTGTCTTTTTTTCCTTGACTTTTCACCAGTCAACCAACTGACTTTCTATATTTGCAATTATTGTGAATTGAAAAAGCCAGTTGGATGACTGGTGAAATGTCTTCAGGGAACAAAACCCAGTAAGTCCAGTTAATTTGACTTATATCTACAGATATACCATGACCTGGATGAATGAGAATCTTCACAACAAAATATAATGTAGTGTTGCCCTGAACTGGTAAAACTGATCTGTTTGCTTCAGAAACACTATTATAGTTCATATAAACAAAGTGCTGTGTAGAAGTGACAGCAATTGAAAAATACTATATGGCACAGGTTAAATAGTGGATACCAGATAACACCATTATGTTCTACAGAGCTTATCTGCTGTGCAAACTGAGCCTTTTCTCCTTTAAATGACTGCCTCCATTGCTACAAAACAGCTTATTTATTTAAACAATGGTAATTTTCTGAAGCAAACACATTAGTTTTACCAACTCACCTAAACACAACTTAATGTGATTTAACCTAGACCAATATAATATCACTGCTGGTCATTAGGATCTAGTGATGAGCAAATGTTTTTGCCAGACATGGATTGCTGAGAAATTCTGCATTTCACCATCTGCAAATTTTTTTGTGAAACATTCTTTGACGCCCTTTGACTTCAATGGCTTTCGCTAATTTTCCCTACATCACTATTCAGATCCCTTGTCATGTAGCCCCAGCATGTATACTGCAACTCCAAGGCTTTCCTTTCTTGATTGGATACCCAAATAGACATACCGCTTTCCCTGAAAAAAATAGGGCATGGTATGAGTATACACCTTTCTATTTTTAGAATAAATTGCAATTTTATAGCCCAATTCCACACCTTTAACTTTGGAAGCCTATTTGATGAAAGTGAGCACACATGGGAAAAACTCCAGACTTGTGCCTGACCTACTTTTAGTCCAGTTTCCACTGCTTACTCAAAGGACATCTTATTGCCTTGTTCCCTGATCAAGTTAAAGGAGAAGGTAAGTCTGTTAGAACTTTGGGGTGCCAAATGTTAGGCAACCCCAAGTGATTGTATTGACTTACCTGAAACCCCAGGCCAGTGCTCCTATCGACAGAAAACTGCATCAGCCCAAGGTTTTTCTAGTGAGCATCACGGAGAGATCTACCGTTTTCCTTTTTCTTTGAGCAGCTGCGCATGCGCAGTAGAGCGAAAAGTCAAACTTTTTCTAAAAAGACTGCTATTTCATGCTACTGCACATGCATTTGTCCCAGCAAATTTGAAGAAAGAAGAAGACAGAAGAAGATCTCTCCATGGTGCTCGCTAGAAAAACCCTGGTCCGGTGCACTTTTCTGCCAATAGGGGCACTGGCCCGGGGTTTCAGGTAAGTCAATACAATAACTTGAGGGTGCCTAACATTTGGCACCCCCAAGTGCTAACAGACTTTCCTTCTCTTTTAACGTGTGCTATTTGCACACTACTTTTCTTTGGTTCTGATTATCTGGTGTAGGAAGGGAGGGTTTGGGTTCCTAGAGTACTGGGCTGATTTTTCCTATACAGTCGTGACAGATTGCACCTCAATGGAAGGGGGTCCACTGTGCTAGGGGAAAGAATGGCCAAGAGGTTGGAGTAGTGTTTAAACTAGGCAAGTGGGGGCTGGGTGAGAGAAAGAATTATGGGGAAGCTAGGGTAGATGGGGTAGTGGGATTAGTAAGGGGTCATGGGGAGGAGTGAGGGGGGCATACAGTTCACCAGCTAAGGAGGTTCCTCTGTTACAAGGAAAACAGACTAATACTTAACATATAATTCCCTTCAAAGTAATGCACATTTAAAAAGTAAAAGTAGTAACCTCCGCTGTATGCTGGCAAATGCACAAAGTTTGTCAGGTAAAATGGGAGACCTAAAATTAATTGCATACTCTAAAGATTATGATATAATTGGTATCACTGAGACCTGATTGGATGAAACATGTGACTGGACTGTGAACTTAAATGGTTACACCTTTTTTAGGAGAGACAGAGGGATTAGAAAGGGGGGAGGAGTGTGTTTGTATGTAAAGCCTGAATTAAAGCCATGCACTAAATAAATAACCATTGCAGGCACTGGTGGGGTGTGGAATCCCTCTGGGTAGAGATTTCGACTGGGCATAAGGTTACAAAGAAAATTGGTGTATGCTATAAACCACCTCGTATAAATGACGAGTATGAAGCCCAGCTTCTTTTAGGCAAAGAAACGGCTTCAAAACTAGGTCAAATTATTATTATGGGTGACTTCCAGAAATTGACTGGTGTAATGGGGTTGCCAAGACATATAAAGCTAGTAGGTTTGTAAATATGCTAAATGACAACTTTTTATCCCAGCTGGTTCAAGAACCTACTAGAAATAACTCTCTTTTGGATCTTGTAATAACTAATAATACTGAACTCATCTCTAGTATTTCTGTGGGTGAGCATTTAGGGAATAGTGATCATAATATGGTCTCCTTTGAGATTCTGTTGCAGAGGCAACTCTATAACGGAGTAACTAAAACATTGAATTTCAGGCGTGCAAACTTTGACAGTATAAGAGCATCTCTGCAACATATTAAGTGGGAAATGCTTTTCACAGTGTTAAACACTGAGCAAAATAGGAAGTCTTTGAAATGCTGCTTAATAAATATACATGTCAGTATTTTCCGCTTGTAAGCAAGGAACGTCGTTGCAAAGCAAAACCTTTTTGGTTCAATAGAAGTGTTGGTGTTGAGGTGGGTGAGAAAAGATGTGCTTTTAAAGCGGACCTGTCACCTTTCAACAACCCAAAATAAGCAACAGAATTGTAATCTGCATCAGTAATTAAGTTAAACGCCATTTGTTTTGCTTCTAAACGATAAGCTGTTCTGCCCCAACCCCCCGTTACTTTGAAGCAGTGGAAGCCGCCATATTGCTCCTCCAGGCGCCATTTTATTCCTCCGTGTCTAACTATGAGATCAGTCTTTGTAGCGCAATCTCGCGCATGTGCAGAAAAAGGAGTTACAAAGATTACCGGAAAATGAAAACGATCGCCGGTTTCCTATCCAGTCATTTGACTTAAGTGACAAATGTAAGGGTATGGGTGACAGGTCTGCTTTAAGGCTTTCAAGTTAGCTGGGACAGCTGAATCATTTATAAGGTACAAGGAGGCCAATAAATCTTGTAAAAAAGGCAATCAGGCAAGCTAAAATTAATATGAAAAAGGATATAGTAGTAAGCAGTAAAAAGAATCCAAAATAATTTTTTAAATATATTAATAGTAAAAAAAATAAAACAGGAAGGGGTGGGACCTTTATTATCAGAGGTGGGTCAGCTGGTTGATGAGAACAAGCAAAAAGCTCAGATTCTGAATGCATACTTTTTGTCTGTCTACACAAATGAGGAACCAGCTAATGAAGGTTTCCTTATTAATAGTCCCAATTCTAATAATACATCTAATGATGCATGGTTCACACATGATGAAATTCAAAAGAGACTAGAACATTTTAAAATAACCAAAGGTCCAGGGCCAGATGGGATTCATCCAAGGGTACTTAGCAAGTCTAGCTCTGTGATTGCCAAACCTCTCTATTAATTTTTCAGGATTTATTGAGGCCTGGCATGGTGCTGAGAGACTGGCGAATCCCATTCTCAGCCTCAAAACTATAGGCCGGTTAGTCTGACGTAGGTGGTAGGAAAGCTTTTCGAAGGATTAATAAAGGATAGGATACTGGACTTCATAGCAAATAACAATACTATGAGTTTGTTCCAGCATGGTTTTATGCGTAATAGATCTTGCCAGACTAACTTAATTTTTTTTTGTGGATGTGATTTACTTAGACTTTGCTAAAGCATTCGATACAGTGCCACATAGAAGGTTACTGGTTAAATTAAGGAATGTTGGCCTGGAACATAGTACTGTATTTGTACCTGGATAGAGAACTGGCTAAAAGAGACTACAAAGAGTGGTGGTAAATGGAACATTTTCTAATTGGACCAGTGTTGTTAGTGGGGTACAGCAGGGCTCTGTACTGGGTCCATTGCTTTTCAACTTGTTTTTTAATGACCTGGATGTGGGCATTGAAAGTACGGTTTCTATTTTTGCAGATGATACTTAATTGTGCAGAACTATAGGTTCCATGCAGGATGCTGCCACTTTGCAGATTAATTTGTCTAAGCTGGGAAACTGGGCAGCAAACTGGAAAATGAGGTTCAATGTTCATACATGTAAGGTTATGCACTTTGGCAAGTTAAACACTTAGGGGCCAATTTACTAAATTCATCTGAATAGCTCAAAGTTTGATCGAATAACGATCATAAGATTTATTCGTTTGGTCGAATATGCAAATTAGGCTTATTCGATCGGTGAATAGCGAACGATCGAATGATCGAATAGATTTGAATGATCGAATATTCGATCATTCGATCATCCGATCATCGAAGGATTTAAAATTAAAAAAATATTTGACTGCCTACTTCACCAGATTGAACCTACCGAATTGTAATAGAAGCCTATGGGAACCCTCCCATAGGCTTCTGAGGCTAAGTCCTGATCGAATACTGTAGGATTCGTACGATCGAAGTCTTCGATCGTTCAAAACGTACAAATTATTCGAATGATCGAATAATTTATTCAAATGATCAAACGATCGTTATTTGATCATCGAATGATCGAATATCGAAGACAAGGGTAGCCTAAAACTATTCGATTAGCATTCGAAAATTGAATGCTAATTGAATATCAAGGAAAAACTAATATTTTTTGGGTGAATTTAGTAAATCGGCCCCTCAAATATTGAATAGATCGAATAGATCAAATGATCCGGTATTCGATCATTCAATGATCGAAGGAATCAAAATTTTTAAGTTATTCGACTGCCTACTTCACCAGATTGAACCTACCGAATTGTAATAGAAGCCTATCAGAAGCTCCCCTAGGCTTCTGAGGCTGTGTCATTCTGTAGCTACTAAAGCAAATAGGGTTCTGTCCTTCATAAAAAAGGACATTATCTCAAGGGATGAAAACATAATTATACCTCTTTATAGATCCCTAGTAAGACCTCATCTGGAATATGCAGTGCAGTTTTGGTCCTTAGGAGGGATGTAAATGAGCTGCAGAGAAGTGCAACTAAACTGGTTAGAGGGATGGAAGATAAATTATGAGGGTAGACTGCCCAGGTTGGGGTTGTTTTCTCTGGAAAAAAGGCACATGATTACACTTTTCAAATACATTAGAGGAAATTATAGACAAATAGCAGGGGACCTTTTTCTCTATAAAGAGGACTTTCATTTGAAGCAGGTGGTTCTTCACATTGAGGACAGTGAGCTTGTGGAATGCACTGCCGGGTGATGTTGTGAGACACTATGTCCATTACTACACATATTCATTTGATCCATAACAAATGTCTGTAGAAATGTGGGCTCTGAATGATGACATTACTTAAAATTTCTAAATATATACTAATCCACTGAAAATGACAAGCATTTCTGAATAAAGTTTGTCCCTTTAAGAAACTACAGTATGCAGTTTTTACATTCAAATACTCCTGGGGGCAGTGCTCAATACAACAATTTATTGGAAATGGAATATTCCAGAATGTTTGCCTTGCAGAATCATCCTACATCTATAACCATCTGGTACTGTAGAAAAAAGAAACTAAGGCTGTAAGATTTCTTCTAAGAACTGCTATTAAATAAATATGCTATCAAATGCATGTACTGCTATTTCCCTGCTGTTTTTACTGCAAAGATTTGGTTAATCTAAATGAGATGTGGTTTCTTGAAATACATATAGTTAAATCAAATAAAAATCAGTACACTTTGGATTACTATGCAATTCATAAATTGAAAATTACAGTGGATACTACTGTTAAAACTGAGACGTTTATTTAGCCACACAGTGAAATTTCCAGTATTCTTCATTAAAACCACCGGTATTCACACGGAAGTAGTTTAATTAGATTGAAATTGTTGTATTGGTTTAATAGATAGTCCACGTACCAAATATGATCTGAAACTGAATCTAATCAAACTTGAAATAGGTGAGACTGAGCTTTACACCTTCCAAACACTTTTTTCAGTTGAGTCATGTTCAGATTGTTCACCATAAATAAATACTTTTTACAATTGCTTTCCATCTTTTACTTTTTACTGTTTTCCCAAAACTGAAGTTTAAAGTGTAATGTTCCTCTCTCTACTGTTTCAGTCTGGCAGCTCAGTGATCCAGGAGTATCTGAACTGTTACAATGTGCTACATTTAATTGATACAATTAGTTGATACATTTCTCAGGGAATATAAGAGCAACTATTGTATTAGTTCAATTCAACTTCCTCTGGACCAGCTAACAGTTCAGTTTGGCTACTTTCACTTACGCACACATTTTGAGTTCATGATTAAATGCAAGTTCTCCATCTCATATACTATTATATTGTATTTCTTTGAAACCACAGTAAAAGAGCAGCTAATGTCTTTTGCAAGGGGAAGAAAATATCTACATTATACGTATGTATAAGATCTTCCATAAATAACAGTTAGTATATTCCTTGTGTTTTGTGTGAAAGCAGACAAATAAACATAGTTTAATGTTAAACAATCCAATTATAAGCCCTGATTTCAAGTAATGTGGATGAACTGAACTTGTTCTATCATCATGGCAAGTGAAAAATTATTTAGTCAGGCAGCCTGTGGGCCCATCAGTTAGTAGCTCTCAAGTCAGCCCATGTATGGGACAGATTTTCGATTATTGGACATTTTTAAACAGAAATCCTCCCTTTGTGCTCAGACAGGTGAATTACAACTTTTGCCAGTGTTTATAATATGGGACTGAATCAGCTGTTTCTCTTCCAATGGGAAATTGCTGGTGAAGAAAGTGTTGAAGTAACATTAAACTTAGCCTACCCAAACAAAAAAAATCACCCTTCACCTATGAACATAGAGTATTATTTAAAGAGGCAGAAAATACAGTAAAGCCTTAATTTTACATCTCCTGGTTTTATAAACCAGAAGTTGAAGATATCAGCACATCATCCGCCTATTATGACTCTCCATCCCAAAGGTTTCTTCCAAGATCAGCCATTAACACGGAATCAATAAACATGATGTTATAGCCATAATACACTGCGGTTTACATCATTTCCAAGGTCCGAAGGAATGCAGGTAGACAGGGTAGGTGCACAAACCTCTTTGTACTGACAGTAATTGCGCTTGCGAGAGAACCAATACACAGCCACATAATGTATGCAGCATTTGCTAACTTAATCCAGATTTAAAAGAATGTGAGCTTCCTCTTAAAATTTCTAAATTCATAAGAATTTCTAAATTCACCTTTCTTTGCACCTTATTTTATTATAATTATTTAATGATAAGTTTTTATTATTGATATTATGGTTCTTTCTATATTGTGTTAACTGCATGGCTCAAACTTACAGCCTCGAGCACAATGCAGTTGCATTGGCTCATAAAGTGATAATTAAATTGCTAACAGGCAACTTGTGAAGGCATTTGCCAGAGATGTGAAAGATTCATTATTGACTATTTTATCCTACCTAAACTGTATTGACACTACCAAATGTAGTGAAAACAGCAATTCATGTATTCCTGTATATACACGAACCTGCATCTTGAAACACATGCAGTATACACGTAAGTACAGTATGTATATTAACATATGACTATAAATGCGTGTGTTTAACTATATATATATATATATATATATATATATGTACTGTATATAAATATTTATGTGTATATATATATATAAAAAACTAGAAAATTCCCCAGCACTCCAACCTTTAACCCCTAAGTGAGAATTTGCACAACTGAACTGTAACTAACAAAAAAGACACTTTTAGTTACAAGGTTTGTACAAAATATGCATAAGCTGACGCGCCCCGTCAAGGCAGTGTCCATGCGTCAGTCCTATCCTAAGCGAAAAAAGTATTATCTTTAGGGAGAGAAAGGCCATACCTGCTTTTCTCTTTATTTAGCATGATGTAATGACCACAGGATTGGAAGAGATTTTGTAGAAGGATGACCTCTCCTACACCTCCCACTGAGGATAAACAGGCACTGAAGATGGAACAGGACTGCCCCTTAGTGGAGGAGTGGCAGGAGTGCCGGAAATAGTCCAATAACAAAAAGCAGCAAAACGTGAGGCTGAAGAATAGTCAAGGGCAAGCCGAGGTCGAGTGGAGTGGAGAAATCAGCAGAATCCAGAAACAGGCCAAGTCGGTACACAGGAAATTCAATATGAAGAATAATAGCTTAGTGACTTCACAGGAGCGACGAACACTTCGCAAAGAACTGCTCCAAGTGGCGGCTATTTAACCCCCCACGCTTGCGCCGAATTTGGCGCCCGCCTGCGTAAGGACGCTCGCGTATTGACGTTCGCGACGTACCACCTGCGACGGGACGTAACGCGTGCGCATAGACGCCCGCGACGTACCGCCTGCGACGAGACGCGCTCACAATGACGCCCGCGGAAAGAGGCTCGGGAGAAGGAGGCACCATTTTGAGGAAGGGCAGAGGTAAGTTCCTTACATTGCCCCCCCCCCGACGGACGACCTCCGGTAGGCCACAGGAACCGGCTTGTCAGGAAACTTCTTGTGAAAGGCTCTGACCAGTCCGGGAGCATGGACACCCTCAGAAGGCTCCCAGGAATTGTCTTCCGGAGAATAGCCCCTCCATTGGATCAGGTACTGCAACCGACCTCTATGAAATCTGGAATCCAGAACCTTCTGAACCACATATTCTTTGGCACCTTGCACCAACACGGGACCAGGAGGCGGTTCCTGTCGGTTAGGAAAAGGACTCGGCACAAACCTCTTCAACAAGGAGACATGGAAAACAGGATGAACACGGTAATGAGCAGGCAACTGGAGTTCAAAAGCCACTGGATTGACACGTTTGACCACCGGGACACGTTTGACCACCGATGAACTTCTGACCCAACTTCTTGGTCGGACAAGACAACTTCAGATTACGAGTAGA
>CM044442.1:52879737-52911054 GCA_024363595.1 Xenopus borealis | reverse complement strand
CAAGTTCGCGAACGCGTCCGCGAACTTTTTTGCGGCGGTTCGCGCCATCCCTATGTGGGACTATACTTACTCTTTGTCAGCGTTCTCCCTTTTCCCTCGAATTTCTCTGCTGTAATACTGCTTCTTTGGAATACTGGTGGCCAAATCTGTATAGCATATTCTAAAAGGAGACTTACCGATGAGTTGGAAAAGTACTGTTTGAATCTGTGAACCTGTTAAACAGGGGGTTCATTTATCAACACTAGGCAAATTTTTCCATGGGCAGTTACCTATTGCAACCAATCAGTGATTAGCTTTTTGAAGCCAGCTGCAAGTAGAACAATGGATGCAGAAATATGATTGGTTGCTATGGGTAACTGCCCATGGGGAAATTTGCCCAGTGTTGAAAGAGACATTATATATGTTCAAAATATAACTATATGTTCCTTATTGCCTGATGAATGACTCATTACTTAAAGTAATTATTTTAGGATAATATGGCTGTTTTGCTTTCTTGAAATGGCAACTTGAATACAGGACACAGTTGTAAACCGACAGATGGGTTATGCCACTCAAATATGGAACCATTGCTAGAAATAGCATGTAGCGTGATACTACAGCAATAAAGTTGTTTATATATAGTACAGCTAATGAGGAAGAGTTCAAAGGGTTATGTAAACTTAAGTTCATCTGAAAAGTGCTTCAGATCTCTGTGATAAAGGCTATTCCTATATAACATTTGCAATTTGTGTTACCATCCAGCTCATAGAAGTGTTTTTGCTAGTGGAGTGCTCTTATCACCTCCACCATATGACTTACTGCTTAGGGGAATGGTTACAGTGATCACAGAATTGTGCTCATTAGCTGGCTGAAAGGTAGATATGTGGGTTCCATTGGTATGGAGAGAACTACAGGTAAATTTCACTAGTAGCAAATAATTAAACAGGAGTGATCAGTCACTTCCAAAATCCTACACAAGATCCTGAAAATGCACTTTTATATATGCATCAAAATAAAAGTGTTTGTACCACTTATAGTATGAACTGCTCTGATGAGTAGTTCAGAAGTTACTCACTTTCATATAGTAAGAAACAATATCACAGGGTAAACTGCATAGAGTATGTTACACCCCAATATAGTTCTCATGCTCTTTGAAATTAAACTTTATGGAGCAATGAACAATTCCCAGTGAAGAAGTCAGTTTAAAGGGGAACAAAAGTCTAAAATAGAATAATGCTAGAAATGCTGTATTTTGTATACTAAATATAAACATGAACTTATTGCACCAGAAGCCTAGTTATACAGTTGATTTATGCTTTCAAAGTTGCTAGCAGGGGGCTGCCATTTTTTAACTAACCAAGACCATGCTCATGCTCAATGTGGTCTGGATGTCTTTTGGGAGTTAAGTTTAGGGATCGTCATAAATTATCAAAACAAATAATATCTGAAATAGAAGCTGATACAACAAGACTGATTAATAATCAGAATATACAGACTGCAATGGGTCTACATGGTCACCAGCTGCTCTACAGGGAAACAAACAAAGCTGCTCGAGATCTGGGAAGTAAGGTGGGGCTGCCCCAGGGGCTCGCCTCCAATGAGGCGAGTTGAGGCACACACAAAAGCCACTCCTGGTAACTAAGAGCCGAATTTACGGTTTTCAACTCGGAAATTTGGCTCTTCTAGTGCAGATGGCGCACTTGTGCCATGGATCCCTCCTACCCCTGTCCGGCGCTGAAAAAATGAGTGCCGTGGGGAAGGGGGGGGCGGCATATTGAAGGCTGCCTCAGGCGGTGATATCGTCTGGCTCACCCCATGGCTCCCCCCTGCCATTTTAAAAGTTTGATGGTTTCCCTGCAGAGCAGTTAGGTACTGTCTAAAGTTTCCTATCGGCAGCAGTAAGAGCAAGTAAAATGAAGGGAGAATTTCACTGCATACAGTCAGGTTTCTTATAAAAATGGTAGACATTTTATTTAAAGTATATTGGAGATAGATTTATTTTTCATTAAAAAAAGTTAATTATAGCTTATTGGATCATCCAATACAAAGTACTGTTTTATTATTATATAAAAAAGGGAAATAATTTTTTAAATTTTAATTATTTAATTAAAATGTAGTTTATAGGGGACGGTCTTCCCTTAATCCAAAGCTTTCTGCATAATGAGTTTCTGGATAACAGATCCCATACCTGTATTACAGTAAATTGTGATTCACACAGTATAAGTAAACTAAATTAAAGATTTTAAGTGGGAGTTCTGAAACTGTCCAACTGTCCATCCTAAGCGGGACATCTGTCAGTATAAAATGTGAGATAAATGTATATTTATTGTTTCCAGATAACATTTCCAACGCTATAGCAGGATGGCTGTTATGATAAATTTGTATTCATTTATAACCTTATCATAACCTTGGGGGGACGTTATCAAGTATTCGACAGTTAAGAAAAGAACCTTTACCAAAAAATCTGAACTATGCAGTGAAAACAATTGCATCAGAACAAAATTCCTTGAGTAATATAATAAATAAGCAGAAAACAAGCATAGATTTATTGAAAGTAAAAAAAAACTTTTTTTTAATCAAAAAACCCAAAATCAAAATGAAAGAGGTACCTCAGTGCTTCATGGTCCCTGAGCTCCTCCTTACTAATGCACTATTGGACACTTTATCAGAGGCTCTTACTCCTGATTATCTGCTATAAACGATTGTTCCAATATATCTTGAGAAAGCAATGTACCTGTCTATATACACATTGAGAGCAAAACGTTGCAGTATTTCAGCTATGCTATATTTTTGAATATTCGTTAATGGTATGAAAAGTTGTTGGAAAAAAGTTTTATTTTTTTAACTAAGGGCATGCTGTGTTATTTTATGCTCCAGTTATGAACAAAGATAGAAAATATCCATTTAGGCATATGTGACAATAAAATATTGCACATTGTCCACCTGTATTCATAAAATCGCCTTCAGGTCCAGCTTTTTCATACTCATTCTGTTTGGTGCTATGGTTAAAAAAATATTGTGGTTTGTTTTTAAAATGTAACAATCTATCTATCTCTATATATATATATATATATATATATATTTACAGGAAAGGAAAAAGAGTCATTGGAAAGAGAAAAAAAAGCAGATGGGAAGTATAAAAAAAAAGCTGATGAATTTGAACAAAAATGCTTGAGGGGAGGGTACAAAGACACAGGGTGGGATTGGGGAGAGAAATTTGGGAGAGAAAGCAAAGCCAGCAACATTCCTTTGCACTGTGTAGGTTGTGATTACAAGTCAAAAATACCACTGGAGATACATATTGTTATAACATATTTATTAATTATCAACGTATTCTACAGCACTCTATAATAAATCTACGGGTACATTGAACTATGCTCTGCTTCGTGTCGGCTGCATCTTAAGGCTTACATTTTATATACATTTAGGGAAAAGTGAATGCTGAAATTTTTTTCTTCAATCTGAAATATTCAACCTGCAAAATATAAAAATGTTTCCTTTTAGATGGTGGGTCAATATACCCTGCATGGGAATAACATGCAGTGTTTCATCTGTTATTGGACTACAACTCCCAGCCTCCCCTGACAACTCTCTTCCCTCAGCAACACAAGGACAACAGCTTGTCAGTGTGGACGCAAGTGATTATTTTGCTTTACATTTGTTCGCCATGTTTTAAGATACCTATAATATTATAAGTGTGTGTATAAATATATATATATATTTAAAGTAGATGGCACAACGCCACCAGGTGCACGATAAAATTTCATTCAGCATTCAAAAAGACCACCAACTCCAGGATTTTTGTGCAAAACAAAAATATTATATTTCTGTGAGCCTATACAGCCAATGTGATGTTTTGGTCCACTCTGGGACCTTTTTTTGAAATATATATATATATATATATGGCTAAGGGGTTAATTCAGAGCAAACATTTCCCTGAAGCGTCACACAAATACTGTGTAATTTGGAAATAAGAGAACAACATTGGCATGGTTGTCCCCTTTTGAATGTGTCCCTTAAGATTCTCTTAGAAAAAAAGAAAGTCATTCTGGTGGAATTGCACTGCCTGTATGTGAAATGCTGGTGCAGAATATTTTTTTATCAGTCTAACCTTCTGTGTTGATACATGGATGCTGGTTCCCACTAACAGGGATGCCAGATGATCATTGCAGAATGAAGGTCCCAAGGGAACGCATCATGTGGTTCTCTCTGCCCTGTGACGTCACTAGCAGATGGCATGGGTACCAGCTCTGGCAGTTGGCATCAATGTCACTTTTTTAGAGATCAATGAGATACACACATATCTAGACTCCTGGAGACGATGCAACATTCACACTGATTTGGAAACGGAAAAAAATGAGAACTGATTTTTGACTGAACCAAGGACTTAAGGTAACAAATATTATTCATAAATACATTTCTTAGAATACCAAAATATGCATATAATAATGTGTTCAATATTGAATTATTTAACATTTCATTTGCCATGTGCTATTATCCATTTTTTCTGCACTAATTTCATTTTGACCTTACACATAAACTGTGCTGCTACTACTTTAGCAAAATGGATAAAATGCAAGTATTTGCTTATGTATTTCTGTGAAATGTGTTTCTCTTAAGAGACTGAACAAACGGCTCTATATACATCTTTATGCTTTTCACAAAATGAAAATGTTCTAAATTATTACAAACTCCATCTGTCTGTTTTCTCTTAATTAGATGCAGCAGACTCTTCTAGGTATGATTTAACGCCTTATACAAAAACAATCACAATCATTATTGTGTCTTTTACTGTGAAAAACTCTTTTGATTTTACAAGCCAAAATATAAAATAATTATGTATTAGAAGTGTTAATACTATTCTGCTGTTTAGGATAGAATTTGACAAGTTTAAATCACTTTAAAAAAAAAAAAACTTGCAAGAATGCCTCAGTTTGCAGTAAGTTTATCTTCTAAAAATGAAAGGAACATATAAAGCATCTCCTCAAGTCTGAGCTGAACTTGATTTGGGGTTAGTGGGCGGGACATTAGAGAAATATATTTTGGAATTGCTTTGTATTTTCTAAATTCCAGTGCAGTGCATGTCCGGTGCATGCCATTAATAATAGGAACTGGGCATATGGATGTGGGTTTGAAGCTGACTGATAATCATTTACTTAAAGATGCAGGAGATACTATTCATTTAAATTAATTTGTATTGAGTATATATGCTTGCTGATATGAACAAAATTGTGATAATAATTGTTTGAACGTGGTCTAATCCCTCATACTTTTTTTTTTGCAGGTAAAAAAATATCAATCCAAACAGAAATGTTAACACTTCCTTTTGATGAATCTGTTGTAATGACAGAACCGCCAATATGCAGAAAATTTTCACGGGAAAGTGAGGAGGTAAAACAAGTAAAGAAACTGGAGAGCTGTACCACACAGCTAGTATCCCATGGGAAACATTTTAAGAGAACACCTGAAGAGGAAACAGAGCAAGAAGAAGAAGACGAAGACAAAGAGGAGGAAGATGAGAATGGATTGCCCAGAAGGCGAGGACCAAGGAAAAAAAAGATGACTAAACTCAGACTGGAGAGAATTAAACTAAGGAGGGCAGAAGCTAATGAGAGAGAAAGGGGTAGGATGCATGGGCTCAATGATGCATTGGATAATTTAAGAAAAGTGGTACCCTGCTATTCTAAGACACAAAAACTGTCAAAAATAGAAACATTAAGATTAGCAAAAAATTACATTTGGGCTCTTTCAGAGATCCTTCGGATGGGGAAAAGACCTGATCTACTTACCTTTGTGCAAAGCTTATGCAAAGGTTTGTCCCAGCCAACCACAAACTTGGTGGCAGGATGCCTACAGCTTAATGCCAGAAGTTTTCTTATGAGTCAAAGTGGGGACACTTTGCATCACACAAGACCCCCATATACTTCAGTTTACCCACCTTATCACAGTCCTGAGCTTAGTACCCCTCCAAGTCATGGGACCCTTGATAATTCCAAAACCATGAAACCTTACAGTTATTGTAGTGCTTATGAATCATTTTATGAAAGCACATCTCCTGAATGCACAAGCCCACAGTTTGAAGGTCCCTTAAGCCCTCCCTCTATGAACTATAATGGGATATTTTCCCTGAAGCAAGAAGAGGCCTTGGACTATGGGAAAAATTACAATTATGGCATGCATTACTGTGCAATGGCAGGCAGGGGTCCCCTCGGGCAGAGCTCCATGTTCAGGTTGCCCACAGACAGCCACTTCCCTTATGACTTCCATCTGCGCAGCCAGTCTCTCGCCATGCAAGATGAATTAAATGCAGTTTTTCATAATTAATGAGGAAAATGAATATAAACAGTGGTCATTCACCTCCCTTCCCTATCTAATTAAGATAAAGCAGATGCTTGTTCACACAGTAATTGACACGGCTCGATTAAGGTATCACTGCAATCTTGAACGCGTGTTTTAAAATGCTGTGTTTTATTTACATTTCTTCTTCTTAAAGCAAAGTTATTTGCCATATTTTCAAAAATGATATGTTGGTAAAGAGTGTGGTTTGTTCTTGTTCCAAAGTATTTTGTTGATAATTGTTGAAATATCTGTTGAAATTACATGGCTAAATAAAATTGTTCATTATACAAAGCCAATGTCTATTTTAATTGCACACAGATGATCCAAAGCAATTACATGTTATACCATTTAAGCCAGAGGCGCACGCAAGCCAGTGCTAAGAAATCCTTTACAGGATTCACTGTCCCTGAACAGTCTAGCATCTGTATAAAAATGTACAATTAATCCTCATTTAGTCCTGCAAATGAATAAAATAAGAACTGGTTACATTTTAGGAAATATGTAAAAAAAAAAATTAAAAGACGTACTTATCTTAAAAAATTTAATTATGTGCAGTGATAAGTAAAATAAGATAAAACAATTTCGGAAATAAAAACTATTGAACCTAAATAAATATAGAAAACACAAATGGATTAGCTTATCTTAACACGTTTCATTATTATTTGAATAGGGGTAAAAAAGAACTGATAAAAACGAGTGCAAAAAAATCTTTTTTTTTTTCAGAGCAGTAAATCATTGAACCCAGATGGCCAGGGAGTCAGGGTAACATTTTAAATGTTTAATTAATTGGTATTTCAGGCCTTCTCTAAGAAACATCAGCAGTCTATTTATAAAATTAAACATGTAAGACTTTAAACAGTAGCATATATATATATATATATAGATATATAGATAGATAGATAGATATTATATGTAGAATATAAAACTATTATTATAGGAAAAGAGTGCAGGCGCAACATTTTAAAAAAGGGTTATAAATGAGAATATTTCACAAAAAAATTACAAAACTGCTATCAGCTATAGGCTATGTTGTCCATTTTGCAAATAGGATCTGGATAATCTTCTTAACCATGCCAACCATATTTTTAAACATCTCAATTTATTAATTTTTTTAGTTTGATTAGATGCAACATTGACCTATGACCCTGTCTGTTTAAATACATAAAGCAATGACATTGACACTCACAAGCAACCGCCTAGGATTTAATGGGATGGTTATTCAAATATTTTTTTTTTTTTTTTTTAAATAAACAATTAACTATAGTCATTCTTTTACTCTTTCACCCTTTGAATACATATATGAAATTATATGTATCGCTTAGGAGTCATTTCCCAGGTTTCTGCCAATATACGACGACCTTGTTTATACTATTATTTGTTTTCTAAAGATGATTTTGCTTACTGAGTTAATACAATGAATACGCCTCTTGTAGATATTTGCATTCAAGTAGGGATCAAATATGTTTATCCCAGCAAATGTTTTAAAGAAGATATGAAACTCACCAATGAAGCACAAAAAGTCGTTTCTTGCAAAAAGTAAATATATTTAGCAATACAGTGCTTGGTCAATGTATATACATTACTCCAGGAAAAAGGGATGTTCAAGTTTAGAAATATGAGCAACATTGATGACTTTGTTTTTTTGATGATTTGTTTATGACTGACTGTATTGTACTTGTATTTAAACATAGTTCTTAAATGCAGTTTTAAAATAGTACTTCTAGTTAAACTTTTATTGGATAAGATTAATTTTAGGCATATTTACATGTTTTCTTCCTTGCGGCGAGCAGAAAGGCAAAATAAACAAGAAAATACCATTTATAAATATTCATTTAAGTTTGCAGTTCTCTAGTTCATAAAGTTTTTTTCACATACAACTGTCAGTTGTAAAAATGTATTGTCGATTCCAGTACTCACTGTTTTAAACAGCTTCAACTTTGTCTGAAAAGAGTATATAAATCTGTAATTTCAGAAACTGATTGCAGCATTGCAGGTAACAAGTCACGGCAGCCATTTTTTTTTAAAGAGCGGACCAATAATAATAATAATAATATAACATGGAAGCAACAATCCTTTAATAATATAATAAAAACAAATCAGTGATTGCTTTAAGAACATCATTACTAAATGGGTGGAAAACATTGTATAGTTAATAATCCCACAATCATTTTGATTTGCTATAATAGGGTGCAATGTTATAAAACACCCTGTTGACATGCAATCTTACTGTAAATAATATAGTTTTTATATAATGCAAACCTTGTATATATATATATATATATATATGTATATATATATATTTATATATATATATATATATATATAATTGTAAGGTTGTAAGGACATGTCATGTAAGTTTAATAGATAACTCCTTTCCATTGACAATGTATATGCACATTAGACTGGCAGTATTTATCATTTAATTCATAAGCTCTTTAACATTAATTATCTCTTGTTCAAACAATGAGTGTTAGTAACATATTTGACGTGTTTGTGTTACAGATTTTTCACAAATATAACCTTTCTTTAGATATAAGATAATACACATTTTTGTTATCAGCAAAGTATTTAAACTCTTATAGTTCAGCTTATACAAGAGTATTTAAAACTTAAGACAACTCTAAAGTCTGTATTCTAGAATGTGACCCACTCACAGTAATGAACAATTACATGAAACCCCAGAACCTAGTATTCTATGTCTCTCATACGAATACTACAATCTTAATTAAGGTTTTTATACTAATTATAGTACCTGTTGTATACATAGAAATTAGCTTGTTCACACCTATGATCTATGTGAATTAGAAAATGAGTGAACTGGATTGGAACTCTTATTTTGCTATGACAGGTGTTAATAAGAGAAGATCTGAATTTAATTTGGTTTACTTCAATATTATTACATTTGGCATGACCATTTGTGAGGTTCAGACAAATTAGATGAATGTAATTTCCCTAATCCTGAAATATAATTTCTCCATTGCTGTTTAACTTTCTACCAATAAAAGAAATACTAAAGTTCACGAGACAACAATACCCTTGAATAATCTGACAGTTGTAAAGTTTAATGATTGTACCTCTTTAGCCATGGAAAATATAAAAGACATTAAATTAAAAGAGTACCTTCCACATAAAAGGTACCAAAACATACCATATTCCTACTATACTAATACGTACTATATTCAAAATTATTCTTAAATAAGAAAATTGATTATAAAATACATTAAAGTTAAATGAGATTATATTTATGTTATATTTTTAATCAATAAGGGCATGTTTAAGTAGTGACTTCTATCTAACTTTTAGTTTTAAATTAGAAAATAACCTATACAGCTTGAGGTTGCTAATTGCATTTTCAAATAATGGTTGCTACAAAAATTTGAAAGACGCTGCTACACAGATGCAACTATTTTGAAACAAAAGGCACATACAGGTTTTGGAATCAGTTATCTGGAAACCTATTATCCAGAAAACTCCAAATTACTGGAACACCATCTCCCATAGACTATTCAAATCAAATAATAGCACATTGTAAATGATCCCAACTGAGATATAATTAATCTTTTTGGAGTAAAAGCAATCCTGTTGTATCTATTAAATGTTTTAATGAAATATACTAGATCCAATTTACAGAAAGAACCTTTTTGTGGAAAACTCTGAGCATTCTGGATAACAGACCCCATACCTGTTATATAGTATATAGCTTGAATGATTGATTCCATGCAATATTTTTTACAGGAATCATATAAAAAAAATTAAAACTATTGTCAATCACAGGTTTGTTGTGGCTGTACTGTACAATAGCTGGGGTTGGACAAGTGAGACTATACATTGTGTTGTACAAAGTAAAGGTGCAGGTTTTTTTTTTTATCCAAATATGTTTTTGCATTATAAAAGAAACCAGCTTTGCATTATACATGAATTAAACAGTTTGCAAGGTTTAATGTTATCTGTAAATGTAATTGCTATTGAAAAAAAATAGTTTTTTATCCCATTCTGTTTTCTGATTCAGAATCGTGAAACAGTGTAGCAAAAGTCAGCTCTCTTCCATGAAGCTGGCCTCTGCCATATTGTTTAAGCAGTCAGAATCAGAAATGCAGAGAATATCAACATCCTGACAGATACTATTTTCATTACCATTTACATTTGCCAATAACCACTAAAATGTACAACTGGTTATGTTGCAGAATAGTTAAAAATCATCTATTTTAAGGTAGTTAAAGCAACTTGCAGGATATAATCATAATATCCTAATAATTCATGTACATTTTTTTGTTCTTCAAAATTTTGTATATAATTTAGTAAGCTCATCCTAGCTAACAGAATTGTTGTAGACGTAATAAATCAGTTTATCAAAAGGCATACATATTTTTAAGACAAACTCATAACTATTTTCAAACAATATAGTTCTTTGAAATACATGATTTCTGATTAGATATGAGTATGCTATTATGCATTTTACTCTGTAGGATACTTAACAGCAAACAAAATAAATACACCAATCTAAATGCTGACATAGCTTAGTAATTAAATAATGTGTTAGTACAGTTGTTGCTGCATGTTTGGAGAATGAAAAGGAAAAGGCTAGAGGAAGTTGGGGGTGGAGTCCAGTAGTGTGCAGATAGTGAAAGTAGCTGTGTGAGGGATAGCTTAGGAGAGGAGGGAAAACTAAAAGAAAAGAGATATTTGGATTGCTGTGAAGGTAAAAAAGTAATTATTGTAAATACTGAAAGACATTGGATAAGTTATACAGCCTTTGATACATTCTATTCACCTTTGCCCTGCTGTGTAGAAACAAAAATAGGATGACAGGTTCTTGCAAAACAAAAGGGGTTTTATTAAAACCAGCATTGTTCTGGGTGCTAATATGTATTTATATATTTATTTGTATAGTGTTCCTTGAGGGCAAAGCACTATACAGCAATAGTGATGGGCGAATCTCACCCGTTTCGCTTCGCCGAAAAATTCACGAATTTCCAGCGAACTTCCAGCTAATTTTTCTTAGCCGAATTTTCGCTGGCGAATTTCCGCTGGGATTTCGCGAATTTATTCGCCAGCGGTGAATCGCGGGAATTCGCCGCGAATTCGCCCCGGCGAATAAATTCGCCAATCACTATACAGCAACAATGAATCAGAAGTAACAAACAAGGGTTCACTGCATTTATACATAACAATAAGTGCATTATTAGAAACACAATTCACATAAATACAATTACACAGTGTCAAGGAGACAAAAGGATAGGACGTAGGGCTAACAGTCTATAAGGAGGGTAACTTATGGACACAATTCAGAGGTAGTATTTGAATCTCGTTTTTACTAATGTAAGAATCTTTCCTGGTGGTCTGGGAGGACAGAGAGGACTCCCCTAGGGCATGTGCACTGCCCACTCCAGGGTTTATGCAGCAGTAGCGTGACATCATTGCGTTTGCCGTAAAGTTTAAATATTTAAAGGGGCCTTGGGCTGTTTCTCACTGCCCACTGTAAAGATCTATTCATTAGTTCCTGGGTGCTATTCTACTGTTCCACCTGGTTCAGCAGATGGTGGCAATAAAAGAAGAACAATCTCTTTAAAATCACTATATTAAAGCATGACAGGAAGTGGTCAATAACTCTTTGAGCCAATAACATAGATATGTAAGAAAGATGACTTAGCTACATAGGCTTCTGCCTAGCAATTAGACAAATAGCACTTGTAGGGCATTTCAAAATAGCAATGGATCCATCTGTAGTACAGAAATGTAATAATTTCACTAACATAGGATGTGACATTCAATAAGTTGTTAACAATAAGCAAGCTCAGGCTTTTGAATGGGATTTATTTGCATTGTAGATTTCTAAAGCAATGTTTTTGCGTCATTACTAGTATGTCAGCTGCATTATTAAGGCTCCATTGTCATGCAGAATATTCTCTTCATTTTTCTGATTATACATTCAGGTTTTAAGAGTAGAAATTGAAGGCTTAAGCTGGATGGTGGAGGTAAAGGCAAAAGCATCAGATAAAAAGCGATTTGATGCCTATCTGTCCATAAGTTTATTGAGTAAATAACTTCCTGTAAGCAGTATGTTAAAATATAAATATAATACACAAAAATCTTTTAAATTATACCCTTGTAAACGATGACTACTGATGTCATCAGTTGTAAACGATGAGTAGTGATGTCATTTTTGTCACAACGCACTTAAACTTGTCTATTATAATAAAAAAATTTGAGGATATTAGCAGTAACCTCAGAGTTCCATGGAACTCCAGTGACATGTAATATCCTTATATTGTACAATAGGGGGTATTTTATTCACTATATAATCATTTTATTTATTATATCATGCTATATATTTGAATGGATGCCATTTTATCTCAGTGTATTGAATTTTATCCTTATAAGCCAAACAATGCCCGGAAAGGGATTTCAGCAAAAATGTTTGCTTTACATAGTCATTGCAGGTAAAGTTTTCATAGTCCAAATAGGAATCTACCTTTAGTTCAAACACCTGGTGTTTCTACTGTACTTCATGTGCAAAATGACACAATACTTTTGGTTCACTCTCACTAAAGCACCCAGAGTCGCTTCTGCCATGAGGCAACCCACTAATTTGTTGTGCTGGCATAGAGTACTGCATGCAACATTAGTAATTGACTATCTTGCAGCTAAGGGGAGAAGAAGCATATTTATGTTTCCTTTTTTAAAGGGGACCTTACACCCAGACATAAAAAGTTGTATAATAAAAATCATTAACAGGTGTAGGTGTTTCTTATTAAAACACCTACACCTGTTATAAGGGTATATAAAAAATCTCTGGTTTTTATCATATATTTACATACCTCCCAACTTTTTCACGGGATAGTCACGATTTTGACAGCTCAATTTGCAGTCCTGGATTGTTGCTGAAATGTCCTGATTTTCTCTTTGATCTCCTGCACTGAACAGCCAGAAAAAGATACAATGTTTCTGAAACATAATTGACTTTTGGTAGAGAGTCCAGAACATTCAGCAGGTGCACTTCAATACTTTTGTATTTAAGATAAGCAAAGAAGCAATTGCAGCAATTTAAGATAAGCAGGTCTCCTGTGGAAACTGTAACTTGCAGTTTAAAGGGCAATTCCCCATCATTAGTAAAATTGTAATAACATAAAAACCACAGACGTGTTCAAAACTGTAAAATGAACATTGAAATTAGAGGGTGAGGCCACATAAATGGGTGTGGTCAAAGACTTTATTCAGCAAATCTTTTTGTGCCTCTTTCTATTTTCCAAAATGTGTGTATTTCAAAAAGTGCCTCAGGCAGGACCGGATTTGCAGCAAGGCCACAAACGCCCGGGCCTAGGATGTCATAAAGTGAGTGGCAACAACATGGGTCATTCAACTGATTATTAACTCTAAGCGGTCCACACTTAGCGATCCAGTACTATTATTATTATTAATAATAATAACATGTATTTCCAACATGTTTCGTAGCACTATAGAAATACATGTACAGTAGAAAAATGATGCACATGCACGTGATTCCTAAGGAGGGAGGGGGGCCAGAGGATGCTGGCCTCTGGGCGTCCTTTGCAGAAAACCGGCCCTGGCCTCAGGCATTGATGCAGAGCAGGCAAATACTTTTGCTTTCCAATTTACACTTCCTAGATGTTACTGCACTTCTTACATTCCCCCTCCCATCTCAATGTGTATAATTATGTAGCCAGTGTTTGGGCACTGGCATTGGCATATGTAGGTCTCCCCAGTGTCAGTCTAGGCCGGCAGTACGATGGGAAAAAACCTAGTGGGCCCCGCTAAACCAGACCACTCCCTCTTGGAAACTCTGGGCTCCGTCTGAGCACCCCAGATACTGCAGCTGCAAAGGAAAAAAAGTTATAGCTATAATTGGCAGGGGGAGGGTTGTGGCAGCGGGGGCCCCTGAGAGTGTGTGTAAGCCCCTTAGGTGGCAGTGCCGGTTCCCGAGACACCACAGTCTGACCCTGGGTCTCTCATCCTGAGACATAAACAAGATTTTTGAATGATACAAGGCAATTTTATTATGTGTTATTTTGTAAACATAAGTGTAAAGTTTTGGCTGATCAATGGTTTGATACACGTGCCTCATTGTTTGTACAATTTCTTACTCTCTTTGCAAATATAAAAGGATACAACTGATGGGCCATATTCTGTTCTATCCTTTAGATTTTATTTATATATTTGTTTGTTTATTTATTTTTGCATTTAACAATTCATTCAAATGAAGTGCAGCTTTTTATCAGCAGTGCATGTGCAGGGTATTAGGTGCTAATTACTTAAAACAACAAAGCAGGTATTTCTCCTTTACTGCTGATTGTGCCATTTACATGAAAATAAATATTTATAAAAATAAACACAAGGCAGTTTAACAGTTTTCTGCATAACCACAGATTATTTCCTCTTGATTTTGTGGGAATAGATCATCTGTACATGTCCTCTTCCAGACAGAATGTTGACATTTTTGTTAAATTACCTGAAATATTACAGCTTTAAAGGAAATGTTCAGTATAACAATAAAAAAAACTGACTAAACAGAGGCTGTGCAAAATAGAAAAAAGTTTTCAATACAGTTAGTTAGCCAAAATGAAACTGAATAGCCATAACCCAACTTACTGCTTTGCAGCTTTCATGATTTCAGTGACTTGAGGGGGGGCACGTGGGCCATAACTGTTGATTTTGAATCTGACCTGCATGCTAAGGATCAATTTGCAAACTCAACAGTTATGTCCCGTGTGTCTCCCCGTAAAGTTACAGACTAACTCTGCATTAGAGAGCTGAAAAGCATGACATTGTGTTCTGCTCTGTTTTGTTAGACATCCAGTCACTCTGACATTTTTGGTTAACTAACTATAGTAGAAACATATTTTATTTTTGCACAGCTTTCCCAGTTTTTATTTTTACACTGAATTGTTCCATTACCTTATTTTAAAAAATATTCTTTGTTGATTTAAATACAAATGTAGGAGATCAGCTAAGTGATCCCTGTTTTTCTGTCTGTGACATCATCCAGCCTGGTTACAGACAAGAGAGCAATCCGATTGGCTGGGAGCCCCAATGTATCTCTGGGAGAGGAGGAGGACCCAGGGAAATGCCTTGCTTTGCAGACAAATACACAGGGTTATAAAAGGAGCCCCTACTGCAGCAGCCAGAGCCTGATGCAGCATGTAATGAAACAGAGCAGCAGTACTAAGTGAATGTGTGGTTTGTGCTCAGCTGGACAGATCTGAATTTCAGCCTAGCCTAGTGCCTGGTTAGGGCCTGAAATGCGTTAGTTTGCTGCACACCCACCACTGATAATCACCATGTATGTTTTAATAAAGCCAGATTTGTTATTAAAGCAACCGCCTCCTGTCGATAAGTCTGTCAGCGCTGCAAGTGACCAACACATTCAAAGTTACCAGGTGAAGTTGCCGGATTCTCAAGTGAGCTGTGATGGACAAGGTGAGACAGTGTGCATCTGGGTTGAGCGCCGCCATTAACGCTTCCCAATACAATTTTGTAGAAAGAAATATTGCGCTGCATTCTGTTCAGTGGTTGGATGCTCCTTGCAGCCCTTGTGTGTAGTGATGGGCGAATTTATTCGCCAGGGCCGAATTTGCGGCGAATTCCCGCGATTCGCCGCTGGCGAATAAATTCGCGATTCACCAGTGAAAATGACGCGACGCGCGTCAAAGTTGACGTGACACGCGTCAAAACCGTCCCGTGACTCGTTTCGTGAATTTTTCGCCGATTTGCGAATTTCTCCAGAAATTCGCGAATTTTTCAGTGAATCGCGGGAGATTCGCCCATCACTACTTGTGTGTCTCCAGTGTGAGGACAGGTGTTTCTTGTGAGCCTGCCATGTGGGAGCTACATAGGGTTGCCAGCTTTTCTGGAGCTGGAAAATGGGCAGAGTGAGGATGCTGTTGGAGGCTGGGCAGGGCCTGGGATGTCAGGGGTGGGGTCAGTGATGTCAGGGGCAGGACTGGTGATGTTGGGGGTGGGACTGATGATGTGCGATCAGCAATTGGCTGATTGCCATGTCATTATTTTCAATGTCCTGCATGGATTTCTTAATTTGGAAATCCAGTCAGATGGCAACCCTAGAGCTACAGCCTATATACTAGAGGAGAGGTACTTTGGGGAAGGTCGCTAGTGATGGCGCGAACTGCCGAAAAAAACATGTTCGCGAACTTCCGGAAATTTGCGAACGGTTCGCGAACGGTTCGCGAACCCCATAGACTTCAATGGGAAGGCGAACTTTAACAGCTAAAAAAGATATTTCTGGCCAGAAAAATGATTTTACAGTTGTTTAAAGGGTGCAACGACCTGGACAGTGACATGCCAGAGGGGGATCAAGGGCAAAAATGTATCTGAAAAATCCATTGTTGACACAGCGCTGCGTTTTGTGCTGTAAAGGGAAAAACGTCGCTCAGGTGGTTGTGGAGACTGTAATATTATGGATATTTAGACAGAATGTGAACAAGCTCACACAGCTAGATGGCAGTTGTTTGAAGAACACACTGGGCAAAAAATGCCTACAGGGCAAATAATGGCTACAAGGTCAACGTATACACTACTACAGCGGTGGATACGGATTACGTAAAATATATTATGGCTGCTTGAAAAAAGTCACTCAGGTGCTTTTTCTGGAGAGGGTAATATTATGGATATTTAGACAGAATGTGAACAAGCTCACACAGCTAGATGGCAGTTGTTTGAAGTACAGTAGATTACTAGCCAGCAAACTTACTATCCACTGTCCCTGAAATCACTAACAGCTCTCTCCCTACACTATCTCTTCCAAGTACACACAGGCAGAATGAAAAAACGCTGCAGGGCTTCAGTTTTTATAGGGAAGGGGAGTGGTCCAGGGGGTGTGGGGTGGTCCAGGAGGGAGAGCTTCTTAATTGGCTGCCATGTATCTGCTGGTCTGGGGTGAGAAGGCAAAAAAAATGCGGCAAAAAAAAGCGCCAAATTGACGCGAACCCAAAATGCGAACGTCGCGCGACGTTCGCGAACTTTTGGCGAGCGCGAACAGCGGATGTTCGCGCAAACAAGTTCGTCGGCGAACTGTTCGCGCCATCCCTAAAGGTCGCACTACCTATTATACTTTCAGACAGCTTTAAGTCTGTTATACTGTATGTTATGTTAGACATCTGGTCACTGCCGCCTTTATACAATACATTCTAACTATATTAGAAAGTTTTTTTTATTTTGCACAGCCTATCTATTTACCCAGTTTTTACATTTACACTGAACTGTTCCTTTAACTGAACACGCCTTTTAAATTTTGGGAAAGTGGTAATAAATAAAAGATGGAAAGCAATTGAAAAAAGTGTTTATTGTAGGTGTAGCTTTAGCTGTGGATTTGTGGAATGTGTGTGACCCAGCTAACTGCTTAGCTTGTGCCCAGGAACCCCAGTGTACCCGTGCAACTCCCTGTAACTCCTGGTACCTGGTGTTGTTCAGTGCAGCAGGAGATTTAGACACAGTTCTTTGCAGCAAACTTGAACTTATTTATTGAACGGACAGTGTAGTAGGATACTTTGATAACCCCACCAGTGGGATAAAACAGACAATATGCAAGATAAATAGCCCGCAGCAATGATTCACGTTTCAACAGGATAGTTACCCTCTCACTAGGTAATGTCTCCTCTCAGATGGATAGCACTAGGTCCTGGATTTCACAGCCTGGGGTCTTGTTTCTTGGCACCCTATTTGGTCCTCACCTCACCCACTGTATTCAGCCTGGGTTCTTGGGTCTTGGCACCCTATCTGGTCCTCAACTCACCCACTGTAATCCCCGGTCTTAAACCCACTATTTCTCCTTGGTGGAGCCACAGCTGCTCATTAGCTACCCTGAGCTGCCTTTCACTCCTAGAGTGACTATCACAGTAACTACTACCACTGGCTAAACCTAACTTTAGAGGAACCAGACCCTGGCCCTGTAACACCTCTCTGGGAGATACATATATATATATAAAAAAGTGCACACTTGTGTATGTTTGTGTGTGAAGTATGAGTACAGGTTTAAGTGTAGAAGTGAAGTGTGATAGCTGTAATGTGTGTGAATAAGGGCCCTTACACACAGGCGTTTTTACCTGCGCTCCTCTGCTTTTCGTTTTGCTGCGTTCAGCCACAGGGGAGCGCAGGTATACACGCACTCAATTATTTTCAATGGGTCTGTACTCACACGAACGCATGTTGGCTCCAAACGCAGGAAAAATGCTGCATGTTGCGTCTGGACCTGCGATTGGTGCCTACATGCGTTCGTGTGATTACAGCCCCATTGAAAATAATTGAGTGCGTCTATACCTGCGCTCCCCTGGGGCTGAACGCAGCAAAACGGAACGCAGGGGAGCGCAGGTAAAAATGCCCTTGTGTAAGGGCCCTAAGTGTGGAAGTGTTATTTAGTGACAGGTGCAGCAAATGTAAGTGTTTCATGGGCATTGGTTTCGATAAAAGGGCTAAAGCCTCCTCCCTTTGTTATTTTATGCACTGATCACTGCAGAATACTCAATTTAAAACACTGAATTTGATAACATTAAAACATTTTCCAGGGTTTTGTTGTTGTTCTTCATAGCAAGTATATATAGTATAATAAACTCCCACGTATCTGGGCAATTGCACATCGGGTAATTTGGAGTATTGTAGTGCATACAACTTTAGGTAACTCGGGAAGGTGGGAAAAATCAAACCCCAGTGCTAATGACGAATGCTGAAAAATGGGGCAATCAGTCTGTGTAAAAAGAAAAATACACGCATGTATAAATACAGCATTTATTCATGTTGCTAGCTTGAATCATTTCACACAGTTTGTTCTAGGCCCCTAAGTGCCATGTGCTAAAAACCACAGGATAAAGTAACTCCCTGTCTTTGTAATTGTTGTGCAACGTGGACCAGTTTTTGTACTCCGTTGCTTCAACTCAATTATTTTAACTCACGGTTTTAAGAATACAACAATAAAATTATAACTATATAAGTTTACTTGTTTTTGTTATATAATGAGATTTTTAGGCCTAAAGTATAAAGGTGGCCATACACGAAGAGATCCGCTCGTTTGGCGATGTTGACAAACGAGCGGATCTCTCCCCGATATGCCCACCTTGAGGTGGGCGATATCGGGCTGATCCGATCGTGGGCCCTAGGGCCCAACGTTCGGATCAGTATGGGCGGTCGGATCGCGGGACCGCATCAACGAACAGATGCGGCCGCGATCCGACGGGATTTTTAAACCTGCCCGATCGACGTCTGGCCGACTTTCGGCCAGATATCGATCGGGAAAGCCCGTCGGAGGGCCCCCCACACGGGCAGATAAGCTGCCGACACAGTCTGTCGGCAGCTTTTATCTGCCCGTGTATGGCCACCTTAAGTATACTGGACTTTTTTTATTCATTCTCTCAGGCTGTAGATCTCTCACCTGCTCTTATATTATATATGTACTGTGTGATTCTGGTATCCTAAGGCTAGAACTGTTACATTAATTTCTCTATATTTTTTCTCTAATTATGACTCATCATTTTTACAAAAAAAATTACATTGCTATTGTATAAAGTAAAAAAAAAATAAGCAATACAGTATATAGAGCCTAACATATCAAATCTGTTAAGCAGAAGTTAAATGAGAAGCAAGGAGTACATATAGAATATCAAACTGTATCCATTATAAACATCAGTCAATAAAAAGCAATTTGATAAAAAAAGTTAAATACCTTGTGAATTTCCCATGAAAACCATATATTAATTACAGCCAGAAGTCAAAATCCTGTTAAGTGTCTGTCTGACATTAGTGTTGAGTTTGGTTATCACTTAACTTAAAGCCGCAGGTCAATTGCTTATAAATCTTATAGCAGCAGCTAATACTGTCTGAAACATTACAGTAACTAATTGCACATTTGCAAATCAGTTAATTTAACCAGCAAGCATTAACTAAATTGGTGCACTAATTATAAACAATTGCAAAGCAGTTAGAAGTTATAGAATATGTAAAACCAGATATAACATTTGGCAAAATAAAAGCAAACTTAAGGTTTCTTTTATTTTGTCAAATTTTATTTCTGGTTTTACAAATCCTATAACTTCTAACTGATGTAAATTCATTAATGTTAATATTATGTTACATCCATTATTAACAAAGATTGTAAAGTTATTTGTAAATGCAACTGCTATTGAGGACAGCTTATTTCTCTGCTTTGCCACTCTCTGCACTGCTGGTTTTGACTACTGAAACAATGCTGGAAGTTAGCTCCCCTTCAGCCACAAATCCAACTAGTTCTTTCTTTACATGTTGAATGCATTGTTTGAGCTATAAGAGAGATCAAGTTGGAGGGGAGACTTCTTATATACACTATCCCCTATATAAAATAAAGAATATTAGGTCACATTTACGCAGTGGGCTAGGTGTGACTGAGCACAAATCACTCTGTTTTTTGCTTGCAATGTAGTGTTTTTTTCCTATTAACCTAGTGTAGTTGGAACCTCGACAGGGCTATGCACCATGATGTGTTAAAACAAGCCCAGTTTTTTTATGGGTTTTGATGCAAATCCAGTGCAACTACACTGAATATTTTCTACATCCAGTTGGCATCACTTTCAGCATTCAGTGCAAAAATGACATCAATTGACATATTTATTATGCTGTGTAAAAGAAATTTCACCAAAACAAAGTTATAAAAAACAGTGTAAAATAAAAAGCGAATTTATTAAGTTGTATGTAATTTCACACCATGCAATCACCCGATTTGCCGTTTTTTACATTGCTCCCAATCGAAGTCAGTCTAAGAAAAAATGTGTAAAATGTTGTGCATTGTTTAACCTGCAAGGCCTGGTGATGTTTGGTGTATTATCCTGCTGTTTTCTTTACACAGTATAATAAATATGCCCTCAAGTATGCTATGGGAACCACAGGGAGCTCATGCTCTTATTGCATCAATGGGTGCATGTACACAGAATTTTTGGCACTTAGCGCAACTATGTAAACTGAAGGAGAGTTTTTACAGTAGATGCAATTACCTTAAACAAATGCCATTTTTCATACAACAACTATGACCATTTTGCATGACCACAACTGACTATTACATTTTCCCAGATACAGTAGTAACCAATAGCAACCAATAACAGGATACAAAATCTAAATGGGATTAACCATTTATTTGGATGTATGTACAACTTGTGTGCATATAATTATACACTCAAACAATACAATAATAGAACAGATGGGTATCTATACAATAACAAAATATAGATGAATATAATTAAAAAATAAATAAAAAAAAGAGCATAAAACTATAACTGCTGCTGTTTATGGTGGTTAAAGCATTGTCAAGACTTAAGCAAAATAGAAAGTTGTAATCGCCAATGAAAACTGTTAAATTATTAATCCTTTAAAATCCTTCGACTTCGACACTTCGACACTTCGCCACCTTAAAGCTGCTGAATTGCCATTTTAGCCTATGGGGGACCTCCTAGTACCTGTCCTGAAAATGTTTCTATGTTCTAGGAATTCAAAAGGATTTTGCACAAAATCCTTCAAATCGTACAATTCAAACGATGCGATCGAATGATTTTATTCGATCAAATACAGTATGACCGTTTTCGGCCATATTCGATGGAAAATGTCCCCCACAAAAAAAATTGTTTAATATCGCACTTTTTTCACTTCGATATTCAACCATTAGTAAATCTGCCCCTAAGTGTGAAAACCAAGAAAATCTTTAGTACAAAAAAATTTAGCGAAATAAAAGTTGTTGAGATTCCATAGAAGTCATTGGGAGTTGTGCTAATCTTACTCGACCATTTTTAGAGTTTTTCTGATTTTTATTTTCTCTGGTAATTGTCCAAAAAAATGTTTTGAGGTTTTTGAGGTAAAGTGAATATAAGACGGACCTGCTTAGGTATGACTTTGAAATCATTGCCAAACATGAATATATTGCCAAGACAGAGTTAGCTAGAGTAAACCACTAGTTTTTAAAAAAAATAAAAAAAGATATTATATATGTTACCCTCACCAGAAATCAGTTAAACAATAGTTTTTTGTAACATCATTATTTTCTTTCTCTTTGTTTACAATGCATTTTTATTTAATTGTACAAGAACAGAAGGACAAGGGAGTGCATTTACACTTTATGTGGCAGTGAAGTAAAATACATAGCATACTAGGATATGTACACCAGAAAAGTGATCAATAAAGCCTAAATTAAGAATTTTTATCATTTTTAAAATGCAGCCGGATTTTTACAGCCATCTGTTGTTGCTCCAAGTCGCATCTACCATGCTGTGAACAAATGCAAAGTATTGCCTTCTCCTATACTTCTGTGCTTTTGTTGCAGAGAATTTGAGAAGATGTTGAATGGCTATGGGATTTGAGATAGAACAATTCAGGATAGGATATTAAAGAAAGTACAATACAAAAGAATGAGCAAAGCAAACAACTGGAGAGAAAAAAGGAACTAGCGCATGTTGACCAAAGTGAGGAAGTTATGGTAAAATGTTTGCAGAATATAATTATCTTGATTCATAATTAATTACCTTGACTCATTATTTCTTTCATATTCTTTCAAACTGAGAGGAAGGACTAGAGACACTGGCAATGACTTGCAGAAAAATAACAAAAGGTCAGAAATGTCTTGCAGGAAAGCTTGGAGGCACCAAGATCAACTTACAAGGAATCAGTGGAGGGACAAGGAATATGTTTCAGGAAAAGTTTAAAATTAATAAATGTAATGTGTAAAGTATTAAAGGAAAACAAAAGCATAGTCATCATTGTTTGCTGGAATGTAAGTTATCCTAAAAGAGTAGTGATTCCCTAGGTATTATTATTTATTGCTCGGGCACTAAAGTCCCTTCTAGTTAACTTCATGCATCATCCTTAAAGACCGAGGCATTCAGAGGGCAGGGAAGCAAAGTTAGAGGAATCCCTGAGTGCTTTGAACATAGTCTGGTACTATGCAACATTTCCTTGTCTTTCAATAGGACAAGGAATCATGTGAAGTTGGAAATGAAACGAAGCAAACTATAAATACAAAGTGAGGAATCTCAAAAAGTATTGAGAAAGTAATTATTTGTGCTGTACTCATTGAAAGCAACTGAACTGAAAAAAGTGTTTGAAAGGAGGACTACCTGTTAAGGATTAGCAAAATATTTCACATTGTTTCACTGAGAAAAAACACCCATAGACTATAATGAATAGTAGCAAAAATGTTGTGCGTTTTGGAAATATACTCCAATGAATTGTTGTTGCAATACAGTCTCCTGATTTTTACATGACATACACCATGACATACACCAGCTCTAGCATAATGACACTATATATTATGGACTGACTGCTAATAATTTTTGGCAAAATCAGTCTCGTTTAAGCTTATACAGTATGGCAGAAGATTAAAAGTGTAATACTTTCATAACTACCTCAATGGCATGTGTATAGTGTAGATATCAGGGTTTTATATGTATAACATATAAGTAGTTATAATCAAGGAAGGAAGATTATAGAACATGACACTAGTACAAAATTGCTGTGTTGTAGAAGGTAGAAGGTTAAAGGTTATTCTGTTTTTAGGGTTGTAGAATTATTGTCTTTGAACATTCAGTTATGTGTATATAATGTCCCTGTACAAAACTTATGCTTCTGTAAGAAATCTGTTAACAACAAATCGCTCAAATTAGTGACACAATATGCACAAAATGTCTCAATGTCTTAAATATGTTGATAATGGGTTGAGTGCAGAGTACCTTTTGTATATGTGTATATATACACACTTAGAGGAAAACTACCTGGGTGCTTTTCAGAAAAATTGGACCTATATATATATATATATATATATATATATATATATCTACCGGAGGATACCGGAAGCCTGGGTGCACAACTCAAAAAATACAACAAAATAATCCTGAGGAAAAAGAGGCACTCAAGGCACTCACAGGTCTTACATAACAATCACCAGTCTTTTTCAAAAGGAACTTTGAAAAAGGCTGGTGACCAAGCTGAAACGTCAATTTCTTTTGTGCCCATATTAAATACTTTTTTTATTGTTACGTAAGACCTGCAAGTGCCTCTTTTCCCTCAGGATTATATATATATATATACATACACACATACATACATACATACATACATACAGTATATATATATTGAGATTGAAGCTTAGTGAGAGCATATGCCCTTTCATATGGTAGAAGGACCTTAATAAATAAATTATTCTCTGGCCACCTATTTACTTCTCAGCAACCACATTAAATTTAATTTGTAATAACTTAATCACACCATCATGAAGATAATGATACATTAAATCCCAGCACCTGCTGGTCATCTTGAAGTGAGCTGCTTTATCAAAACTTGGCCAGAGCGAAGCATCATTATATATACTGTGAAAAGTAAGGTCATTGTGGGACATTGTGGGGGGTTGTAGAACCTCTATGAGAGTAATATTGCACTCTTTCAATATTGCACCTCTCTTGGGTAGAGTGAAATCTAGCCCAAGTCCAAGTCTGGTCCCCAAATTCCAAACCTTGCTATTCACAGGACATTTACACCCAGATGATTCTCACATCAATCTATACTAAAGCTATACTAAAGGGGTTATATTCAAAGCAGCTCTGAAATACATATTTTTGCAATAAGGGCCTGTTGAAGACATGTTAATAAAAAGGAGTCCAACTCATTTACCTTGCAGTTTCACAGTGTATAACTGTTTTGCTAAAGATTATATTTGGCTACATTAAAAAAAACTTTATTAAAATAGATTAACAATATCTGTCAATAATCAAAATAAAACATCAAGACAGGAAGTGAGGCTGCAGATATATTACAACTTGATGTTATTGTTCTGCAGCAATAATGTCTGACCAAGCTGTTGTACAGAGCAGAATAAAGTGGGTAAATTATGTATTGTAGGGGCTTTTAGAGGACACATACCACCCATAACTGTTAAGTCAGTTGCTTAATGTAATATCCTGCCTGGAGCTGAACCAGTGATCTGGTGTTTCTGGGTTGTCTGAGTTACCACTGCTCTACCTTAGCAAAAAGCTACATTCCTGGTTCACATTACTACAATATACTTGCAATTGCAAGTACTGTAGGCATGGCTTTGTTCACCTGTTATCAATCTTGACCCAGGTGATTAGTATAAGCCATTAGACTGCCTATAAATACCCCTGCTCTGTACTGAATCATTGCCCAATAAAGGTCTATGTTCCATAGTTCTTGGCTGCACTTCTAAGTTTGCACTCCTGCTACCTGAACTGA
This sequence comes from Xenopus borealis, assembly GCA_024363595.1. Lineage (NCBI taxonomy): Eukaryota > Metazoa > Chordata > Amphibia > Anura > Pipidae > Xenopus > Xenopus borealis. The sequence continues at coordinate 52,885,515 of CM044442.1, read as the reverse complement.
TCCCTGCCTGTGTTTGACTATTCTTTGGATCCTGATTTGGTGCTGCGCTTCTGATCTGTGTTTGACCTTGGCCTGTGACCTTGACTATTCTTCAGCTTCCTAAATTGGAACTGCATTATCTGCTGGTATTGACCTGGCCTGAACCTTGACCACACTTCCTGTTCCCTGTCCTTTACTTACGTATATGTTATGGTTCCCTTGCCTGCCCAGAGCTTCCCCCTTGGTTCTCTCGTGTCCTGGCGGCATCTGAGTAGCGAAGGGCAACTCCGGAAGCCAAAGGCAACTGCAATAGGCAGAATTGTGAGCCAAGACCGGGACCTTGGGGTTTGATTTGGGTTTTGGGATACCAGAGGTTTAGTAGATTGGTAAAGCTCCACTATCAGAGTGAACAGAGAAACAATCATTTTTATATGAAAATGGTAAAAAAGTACAAGTGAAATTCATATTTTGTAAAATATCTATTTTCTAAAACTCAACTTTTTCTTCACTATGTTAAAAAAATCAACCAGACTTCCAAAGATAATCCCCTTAATTTACCAATAAATATTCTACAATAAAAATGATGAGAGAAAAATTGCGACAAAATCGTGCAACAATTCAAATCATGCGACTTTTTCAGTATGACGCTTGAATTGTACAAGATTTTCGAGTTGTTTCTCGGTTTATTGAATGAAAACTAGAGCAAACAGCCCAAAAGTATAGAGAATCATAAAAGTAAAAAATGTCCCTTGTGTTAAATGGACCATCTGCCATTGACTCCTATAAGCGTTCAACAGGTTTTAGGTGGATCATTTTCAGTTTTGAATTTTTAGCAGCATTGAAGCATAATAAATGTTGAGGCTTTTTTCTTTTTTACCTTCTAAAAATTCAAGTTTTCGCTTTTTAAAGTTTGACCACAAAAATTAAAGGTTTATTAAATAGCCCCCTAGTATAATTTGCTCCAGGTTACCCCTTTAGCCTTAGACTGTTCCTCTTGTTTTTGTTTGTTTTATGTGATGTGCTGCAGTAATCTGCTCCATCTTGGGAAAGCAAGCAATATCCAAGCTGTGAGCAGGCCTTTTGGAAAAATGCGGTCATTGTGTCTGACAATAGATTTTCAGCCATTTTTGGCTGATGCAGGTTTGTGTTGTTTATAAGCAGTTATTGCAGTCCCACCTCTGGGTCTGTTGGCATTTGGCTTTGCCACAACCCCACAAACCCATTTTTTTTTTATCGTATCTGGCTTTATATTGGATAAAGTTTGTGGATAAAATAACTAGCTCCTGTTACCCTGTTATAACATGGTATACTTGTTGAGAGAAACTGCTGAAAATAGTTTCTTTTGAGCAGTTTTACCAATTTTACTAACTGGAAAAAGGGTTTGCTATTACTTAATCTGTGACTTTATTTTATAAAGAGGGTAAATAAATAACTAATAGTACTGTAAGTTACTGTTAATGGCTTTATTTTTTATGCATTTTATTATTCATTCTTTAGCAATTATACTCTACAAAATTATAAAAACTAATAGTTGACCTAGCAACCATGGGACATTTCATTTGCTCCAAGTTACATCATTTTAATCAAATAGTGCATGTCAAACTTGATTGTTTCACCGTTATCTGTTTACTACATTTTACAGAGAAAATATTATAATACCCTCCTATCTGCAAGAGAAAAAAAAATTCCAGATTTATGCCTTGATCTCTCAGTGGCTTTTGACTCTCTCCTACTATTTCCCTGATCTATTATAAAAGTGCCCTTTTGTAGCTTTTGCCTTATTATTATTAGTGATGGGTGTATTTATCTGCCTGGGGCGAATTCGCAGTGAATTCCCGCGGTTCACCAATGGCAAATACATTCGCAAAATGACAGGAAAAATATGTTTGGCAAAAAAACAGGCATCCCCTGTACAAAAACGGGTGTCCTCTTCCAAAACGAGACGCTGGAGGCGAAAAAATTCAGCAAAACATCCCACATTCGCCCATCACTTATTATTATTATTATTATTATTATTATCATCAACATGTATTTTAAGAGCACCAACATATTGATCAGCGCTTTAAAATTAATGTGCCTTACAAAAGAAATCACATGAATTACATACATATAGCTCCGCTAAAAAACTTTAAACAAATGCATTTCTTGTGGCAGATTTGCTAAATTTACATTAATGATTCGAAATTCAATCAAATTTTCAAAAAAATTCTAAATTCGATCAAATTTTCAAAAAGATTCTAATTCAAATTTTCGAATATATTTTGTGGCCACTTCGACCATGGAATTTTGAAAATTCGATCGAATTGAATGATTTGAATAATTCGAATAAAATTCAGTTTGAATATTCGAATATTCAACAGTCTAATTACTTGCCCTTTAAATTTATATTCAACTGCCTAGTTTGCCAGATTAAACATCCCGAATTGCTATTAAACCCTATGGGAAGCTCTCCTAGAGAATAGTTAGAATCTAGAGGGGAGTTCACAGATATAGGGAGGGGCATAGATATGACTTGCTTTGAATGTCAGGGTCATTAGTTTGAATTTTATTCTGAAAGGTAGCTGAAGTCAGTGCAGGGTTTGACAGAGTGGTATGGCATACTGTAGAAGGATCAGTTGCTAGGGTGTATAAGCTTAGCGGCTGTGTTCATTATGGACTAGGGAGGTGACAGTCTCTGGCGGGGAAGACCAGTTAATAGGGAGATACAATAATATGGACATGTTATAATGAGAGAGTAAAGAATTTTTGCATATGCAAATTAGGGTTCGGATTTGGTTCGGCTGGGCAGAAGGATTCCTGGATTAGGTGCATCACTATTAACTACTATAGATACTTCTAGGGTGTTACAGGTGTTATTTGGGGGAAAGAGAACCATTTCCGTTTTAGAGGTTTAATTTAAGGTAGAGTTGTGACATCCAAGTAGAGACAGCGGACAGGAAGGAGGACACCCGAGTTAGGAGCTCTGGATTGAGATCAGGAGAGGAGAGATAGATCTGAGTATCGTCAGTAGTGATGGGCGAATCTCCCGAGTTTCGCTTCGCCGAAAAATTCGAATCGCGGCACGCTTTTTTTCGCCAGGCAAAATTTAGCTGGCATTTCGCGAATTTATTCGCCAGCAGCGAATCGCGGGAATTCGCAGCGAATTCGCCCCTGGCAAATAAATTTGCCCATCACTAATCGTCAGCACCATTTGCCCACAGATTTCTTCAAAGCAATACACAGCATTTTTATAAATAAATAATGCATAAATAATTAGAAAAACAGATATAATTTTTAATCGCTTTCAGTTCAGTATGACTTCTTCGGCACTTTACTTTATATTGAAGCTTCAGGATGTGTATTATAGAATGAATGTCATGGTATTCCATGCTCAGTATGAAAGAATAGTCTGGAGAATCATAGCTGATGCCTTTCCTAAGTGAGACTTTGAGCTATTTGAATGCATTATACAGAATTTTCCCTCAGCTGAAAAAAACAAACTAGTTTATGAATTTTAGAGGGAGCTTTGGGATTTTTTGATGTAATGAGTTTTACAGTTTCAGAGGCAAATGCTTTGCTAATAATTATGTAACAGTAATTAAATCTGAAAAAGGCTGTACTCTAAGTATGTTGATTTATTGCAGCTCCATAGACATGCTCCTGAAGGCTCATTCAAGTGTATGTTTCCTCTTTCCAGTTTCTTTAAATTCTCCTAGTACACTGGGTCACAGATGGTCTGAGCTGTGATATTTTCCCTATTATATTCCTAATAATCTGTTTAGGCTCAGTCGGGATTTCTCATTTTAATTAGAAGGTTTAAGGAGCTAACTCAGTTTTAAATTTCTCCAAAGAGAGATGGGTGCAGGTGATCCCATTCAGCACAATGACACAATATCTAGGCCAACACCTCATTTCCATATTAGATTAGAGTTGCTTTGGCATTACTCCCGAATCTAATGATGATGCACAGTCAGTGCTGTAGGCATGAATTCTTGCCATATAAAAATAAGATTAGTTCAGGATTACATTTGAAGGCTTGGTAAGATTATAAAGCTTAACCCACTTCACTCAGAGCAAATGGATGCATTCTCTTTTCAAATTTGGAAATTGAATTCTCCAAGTTCCTTTTAATCTTTTCGTAGCTTGGAAGTCAAGTCCACCTCAGTATACCGCAGATGTGACCAATGTTGAGTTCATGTGCCTTTGAATTATGCATTATGCATGAATGTATTCTAATTAGCTGTATTATGCAAACATATTTACTATCTACCACATTGTAGAGTAAATGTATCTAATCATATCCAAAGATTCACAGTTTTTTTACTTTCTCCTTTATGGAAAATATAAAGTAATAGGTTGATGAGACCAGACTATACTTTCTCAGTACATTAATATTTATTATGATTGTTGTCATTCTCCATTGTTGGCAGTAGATAATTGCTGCCAAGTGACCTTATAAAGATAGCTTAGCTCTGTTTAAATCAATGTCGTATACATTCTTCCCCATTTTTTATATACGTTTTAAGAAGACCAAAATCTGTAATTTATTTACGTATGTATTGTTTTAACAATTTTTAAACCCTTCTTGGGATATCACAGATTACAGTCCTGAACTGGGCATGTGTCTTTTTTTTCAACCTACTTACTACTGTATGTTACTCTCAAGCATTAACCTTCACCTGATTCTTGGAGAATGGTATACTATCCAGTGTAGGGCAAATATAGGTAGGTTCCACTGTCTGTAAACAGCTAACAAAAATGTATTAACAGCAAGAGGACAAATGCAACTGGTGAGCTCTAAATCCACTTTTTTGACACATCTGTCCCATTGTCTGTAACTATGGCAAAGCCATATTTATTCATATTTGTATGAACAATAGAGTGCACATAAATTCCATACAGTATGAAGTGCTTCCAATCTAAAGTGGTCTATAAATATCCTAAATATCTGGTTGGTCACATCATACCATCATGAACATTATTTGCTATGAATTTTAATGCACTGTGTTACAGGTCTAGTCACTGTGAATATATTTTTAGCTTACACCTTGTTGAATAAGCCTATAGGGTTGGGATTCCCCAAATTCAAATGGGGAATGTAATAAAAGGCACAACAGTTGTTACAGGTCTAGTCACATAAAGTATCGCAAAACAATCATCAGGTAGCATTTCTTGATCAACTATTCAAAAGCAAACATTGAAGCTGCTATGGACACTGCACCTTGTGGTGTTTATGCAAGGTGCCCATAGAGTTTATGTTACTGTTGTGTAATTGCTGCATGAGCCTGCTAATAAAGCATACTCTGGTCATTCTCAGCTACCAAAACACAACAAATTGTCGATGAGATGTCTTTTCTACCATTGCAGCAGCCTGCACCTTTTCTCCCAAACCCCAGTGAACCTACCATACCTTTTACTACATGATCCGGATGTTTGAAAATTACAGTACATTATTGCTGTTGACCAAGGGGAGATTTCTGCTGTTAGAAAGCATGCTTTACTTATTCACTGCCTGGGAGCAGAGGAACAGTGTACATTCTATACATTACCATTACCTGATGAGACTTATGAAACTGCTCTTACTACTATAAAGAACTTTTTCATGCCAAGAGTAAATGTGGTTCCTGAAAGATATAAATTCTGCTAATGTGGACAACATAATGGTGAATCCACAATGCAATTTGTAGCAGCTTTGAGAGAGCTGGTTGTTACCTAAGAGTTTGGGAATCTAACAGATGAAATTCTAAGAAACCAAATAATGGAAAAAACAAACTCACCTCACATCAGAGAGAGACTACTCCTGGAGCAGGATTTAACCCT
>CM044442.1:52833188-52855679 GCA_024363595.1 Xenopus borealis | reverse complement strand
GAATTTTGTAAATTTGCCCCTTAGTTTCTAGGTATTGTAATGTTTTTGCACAGATGATACAGTACATCTTTGGATTTGACAAGGTAGTCTCAAAAGCTTAAAAGTGGGGCCAGTTTTAGATGCTTAGCTTTATAATATTAAAATCAAATAAAGCAAATAAAAAAAGCAAATGTGATGGCATTATGCAAGATGGGATTGATATAGAAAAGCTCCTGTATTTGTAGGAGGTCGCTTCTGGATGCTCAGGAATGTAATGAATATTGAGAAGCCCCAACTGAGGTTCAGTTTCAATATATGTTTGTGGGTAAGGTCTGATGTTTTGGGGGAGTAACAGGATTATGATGTAGTTCTTAACCAGTACAACATCCTTACTTTCCACACTGTAATGGATACTCTTTAAAGCTTAAAATTTGTGATTCTCTTTTTAAGCCTTTAGCAAACCACACTTCAGTATACTGTATTTTTACACTGAATCGACTGCAAGTTGTCAGAATATACTATGTGATTGCTTTATATTTATCTTTATGAGCCTAGTAAGAAGAAAACGACCCCCTTCATAAAATGGCATTTCTACTTATAAAAAAAGCTAGAGTGTTTTACAGCTAGCTTGTAATAAACATGAACTAATTTAATTAATTCAGTCCTTCGTTGTCAGCTGAGATTTACTGTAAACCTGGGATCAGTTAAGTATTCTTTTCAGTGTATTTAACTTTCCAGCGATTCTTTTATCACGTCAAGGAGAAGTCTCCTGAGGCAGGCAAGCAGCTGCCCTTGCTTGATGGTTGCCTTCTAGTCAGCACAAGGGATGGAAAAAAGACCTCAGGATATCACCACATTATGGAGCTTCAATCTGCAGCATGTGTTGTTTTCTCACTGCACGTTTCTGCATTTTATTACAAAAACTCATTGTCACGGTTCTTAAAGTAACAATAACTCATGAGCCTGTGTCCATTCTTCCAATAAGTCTTCTTATTTACATACCATAGAAACTATGTTGGGTATATTCAAAAAGAACTAAATAAATGAAAAATGTCTTCATGTGAGCTAAAATGCCCTGATGTGGTGGAACATACAGAACATCTTCAGCATCTCTTTACACAAATCCTACCATTAAAATTTAATTTTTGCCATAGTTCCATGTTACTGTCTTCCCACAGGCTTCCTCCAAATACAATACAGGATTCACTGCAATGCTAAATAAACAAAGCATTGCTCCCAAGGCATTATTGAAAACTGTGTGACCGTCTTGCCTGTTTTAAGTCATTACAGATGGGCAAAGATGATTCATGGTCTTTTTGTAGGACTGACCTCCCTTACAGTTTTGGTGCCCAAAGCAGTTTATAGTCAGTCACAGCCTGAAGGACAGTGTGAGATCTAAGGGTGGGTGCTTACTTGTAGGGACAGATTTATTAAAGGAGAACAAAGCTTGTTGTGTTTTGATAGCCGAGGATGAGTAGAGTATGACAGTGCTTTATTAGCAGGCTCATGCAGCCATAACCCAACAGTAACATAAACTCTAGCACCTTAAGCAGTATAGACAGTACTGTGTATACACAGAATAACTCATGTGCACAGTGACATCTACAGGCCATTTGTATAAACACCACATATTCCTGACATCTACAGGCCATTTTATATAAACACTGCAAAGCTTAACTAAAGAAGTAGGCTAGAAATGTTGTGCATTATGTTTTGAGCTTCTGTACCCAGCCCAAGGAAACCACAGCCCTTTAGCAGTAAAGATCTGTGCCTCCAAAGGTGCCCCAGTAGCTCCCCGTCTTCTTTTCTACTGATTCACTCCCCATGCTCTGTGCTGCTGTCACTTACTGAGCTTAGGGACCAACTAAAATATACAGTACATATAGAATATATATGTCCCAATATAAGACTGATTAGTAATTAATACAGATAATTACTACATGGCAGCACAGAAACCAGTGCAATTAGCATCAGAATTTAATCATTTGCTCTGTAGCATCAGCTTATATTACAGGCCAAACTCATTTTCTGCTTCATAATTTGTGATGACCCCAAGATGGTGACCCCCATGCTGCTATTGAGAAGCTGAAACTTTAGACTGGTGCAATAAACTAATTTTATAAAATATAATATATTATATAGAGTATGATTAGAGGTCCCTAATCAGCAAAGAGGTTAATCAGCAAAATATTTTGGGTTCTGCCTACAATGAAGCCTACTATAGCAAACCAAAAATAATGTGTAGAATAGGGTATATTGTGCTAAGTTGCTGTATGTAGAGAATAAATTGTTTCTTTTTTAGTCAGTTTAAGTTACAACTTGCCTATTTACAGTAAATCCAGCCAGTGACAGAATGTTATGGCTCTGGGATCCCAAGCAAACCTAGACTAGGACCCCCTCTACTGGGTGCAACTTGCAGTCTAATTACACAACCTTCTATTCCCTGTGTGCATGCACACAGGCAATTAGCCCTAAGCAAAGATTACAAAGATGATATCATCACAGCATAACTCAGGTTGTTGGGTCACCTGATGTGTGGGCAACAGCACCCCAGTTTTTGCAGTATAATTCAGATACAAATTAAATTCAAATTGGTGGAACAATTCAAAATAGTACTTAATCAGTCATACTATAAGGGAATCTCATTGCATGTCTAGCTACAGGAAGGGACTGCTCCCCTAGCATGGGTTAACAATCAATACAGTGCTTTCATTATATGTAATAGTGGCAAGTCCAAATTAGTTGTACTTTCTTAAAAATAACTGACTATTTAACTGAGCAAGTTCATGAAGAAGAAGGAAAGTCATTATCACTTGGGGGTGCCAAAAGTTAGGCACCCCAAGTGATTTTTATCACTTGCCTGACACGCCCAGACCAGTGCTGCTGTCTCAGGGTTCAAATGACTGATAGGGAATTTCCCAGCAATACAACCCTTAATTTAATTGTAATAAAAATAACTTCAAATTCATTATAAAAGCCTTACTCCATATTGTACATTTTTGAACATTTTGACATTAAATTGTCAACTAATTGCAGTTTTAAGTTGGTGTACATTTATTGTAGTTAACTCCATTTTGCTGTAGTAAAGTAAAATCAGAAAGATGAAATTGATTCATCCCAGCTTCTTGAAATAAAAAATTGGAGGGAAGCAGTGCAAAAAGTATTGGTGTTATCAGTAAATCATTGGAGGTGTTGAGTCTTGTCAATCACGGAGTAGCCTTGGCTAGTTATTAAATTATTGAGAATGAATTAAGGTTCACAGTGTATCACAGATTGGGATACTTCTTGGTAAATCAATAGTAATAGTTGGTTCAAATAAAATAATGTAAGATAAGGTGATCCAAGGATATCGGTTGTATAATTATTAAAGTACCTACAGGGTTTTGCATCTTTTTTCTTTGGTGTTTATAAATAAAGGTCATTAATTGGGTATTTGTAACCCGGGGTATCTTTTTAGTAAAGGGTTGCTGATAGTATTAAAAAACTAATTCAAGAATCCAAAGTGTGCTTGATACATATAGGATTGTGTTTTTAGTTATTTATTTATTTATTTTGAAGAACAGTTTAATAGCTTAACCCTATCACTGCCAGCTGTTCTGTCCTAAATGCGAACATCTACTGTCAAGCAGTTTTTAGACATTTTGTACTCTTTCACTTTAAGGGCTTTTCCTGGGGCGGTCTTTTAGTTTGCCCAGGAAAACAATATACTTTTTTTCTCAGGACAACCTGAACTTTCAGAATATGCAAGAATGTTGGTGTAGTTATACTTCTGTAAAACAAAATAGCGTAAATCAATGAAATGACAAAATGATTAGTGGCTGAAATTGATTACCCAATAGTCACGCTGTGAAAATAAACAGTTTTTATGTAAATAAAACCAAACAATGCATAAGAAAAAAAAAGACCCATTTGTGAGTTTTTGTGTATACTGTACATGTGTATACATGTCTGTGGACTTCTAAAAGTTGTCTAATTGTGTAAATATATGTAACTAAGTGTGCAAAATGAAAAGTGTGCTTAAAAAAAAAAATATATATATATATGTATATATATCTTTGCTAAAAAAAATCTTTACTAAAATGTGTGAGTACTAAGTGTATAAATGTACTGTAAGTGTCTGTGAGTGTAGGTAAGTGTGTAAAAAAGTGCACTTACCTTTTTTGTTGCAGGAGGATTGCAGAAATCCCTGGAGGGGTCTGGACATTGTGTATGCAGAGTTGCTGTGAAGCAGGAAGTGCGTGGGTGGCTCTACAGGGAAGGAGGAGGTAAGTGCAGTAGCAGATGCTTCATTCGATACGTCTGCTACTTTTAAGTCGGATCTGCCACAATCGAGTCGCAGATCCAACTTGACATCATTGACATTGTTGCCTAGGGGGCTGTCCTCCTTCCACGCTCTCTGCGGAGGGGGAAAAGCCGCCGAAGCAGAGAGAAAGCTCAGCTCGGCCAGAACATTTAACTGCCAGCACGTATGCCGTACGTGCTTGGCGGTTAAAGGGTTAAAAGTATGCATCCCTAAAAGCTGCATTTTTTGTATTAAGTTATTCAGCGTGACAGCTACCCATTTCTGCATCCAAATGTTTAATATTTGTCTGTGTGATACCTCAGAATAAAATCTTTTTTTTTACTGAAATGCTGCATTGTCAATTCTAAAGTAGAAATTTATTAGCATCAACTGAATTTGCCATTTACTGTCACCAAATATTTACTGTATCCTTCCTCAGTGTTGTTGTTGTAGTGGTACCTAGTTCATGTTTGTGTATTTAATGCCTGCATTAAAGGGGGGTGTTCACCTTTAAGTAGGATGTAGTGAGCAATATTCTGAGATAATATGCAGTTGTTTTTCCTTTTTTATTCATTTTTAGGTTTTGAGTTATTTACTTTTTTAATCAGCAGCTCTGCAATTTACAATTTCAGCAATCTGGTTGCTAGGGTCTAAATTACCCTAACAACCATACACTCTGCCTTTCAGAGTATTTGTTTTTAGTTTAGAGCTGGAAAGAGTCAGAAGAAGACAAGTCAAAAACTATAAAAAAGAAAAAATTAAGATCAATTGAAAAGTTGTTTTGCGAATGTTAAGCATTGCTTGCAATATACAGTCATTTGCTGGCATATATTACATTGTGCATTTTCACTAAGCAGAGTTTAGCATTAACGCCTGCTCTGGATTTTCATTAAATATTTTGTTGCAAAAAACACTTGGCGATTGCAAAATTGAATTACATACACTGCACTTGTCCGCAAAAGCCATTTATTCCCAAAAAGGTCTGTAATCAGTCAAAAAGGATGAAAAATCGTTCACAAAGGTGTTTAGTGCAAAAAATATTCACAAAAAAACAAATTACATCCCCCATAAAAGTTAACTAAAAGATGACCCAGCAGTTGTTTTCTGACTTTATGGGGACTATCAACCAAATCTGCATGGGGTTTCCCCCCCTCCTTTATCAATAAATTTACATGAAAATTTCCTGTGCAGGAAAAAACTCAATAAAATAGAATTGTATGAATTTTTCAGATTATTGCAAGAAAACCACTGCACATCAGCATATCTTCAAGACTTCACCCATTGACTTCTACATGAAATTGGCAGGTCTGAGTTGGAGTACTTCGTTATTCTGACTTTTAACACCCTCTGGGTTTAATAAAGTTAATAAAAAAAATTTCCCCACAAAAATGTTTTTCCCCTTTAAAAGGCCAAAGAGATCAATTCGGACTTTGATAAATAACCCCATAAGTGCAGGATAGGTTCAAGGATAAACTCCTGCTGAACAAACATGTTTGCAAAAAGAGACAATAACTTTGCAAGGCATATTGTGCCACCAGTAAGGAGTCCAGGATTTCTGGGGAACATGTTATTGCACCACTCATTAGAAGAACATTGATGTGGCATAGGCGAATTTTCATTAAGGCTTGGGGAGGCTAAGCCTTCACAAAACTGTTTGCATAAAAAATTTAAAGAACATTTCAAAGAAAAAAAAATTAAATTCTCTGACTGACCAATATGTCTATTTGAGTTTGTCTGTGGGAGGGGCAATGGGTGTTGCTGGGGTCAGGGCCAAGAGGCAAAGCAGCTGGTAATCCTCCATCTGTTTGTTTGGTATGTGGGGATTGTTTCATACTTACAATACACAAAAAATAAATACCATCAATGGTCAATGGTTCCATTGATCTGTTCATGTAGGTGTTATCTAAAACTGGAAAAGGTATGAAGGTGTGATGCAGCCATTATATTAACATTGTGACCAGATCTCACCTATTTGAATAGTTCAATGGAACCATTGTGATTGGACATTGGTGACTGTTTCCTTAAAGGGGATGTTCACCTTCCAGACTTTTTTCAATTGCTTTCCTTTTTTTACTTTTTAATGTTTTCCCAAAAATGAAGTTTAAAAGGTAATGTTCCTGTATCTGGGGTTTCAGTCTGGCAGCTCAGTGATCCAGGAGCATCTGAACTGTAACAATTTGCTACAATTAGTTGATACAATTAGTTAAAATATTTATTAGCAGTATATGAGGAATATTAGCAACTATTATATCGATTAAATTCACTTTTCTCTGGATCAGCTAACAGATCAGTGTGGCTACTTTCAATTACACACAAATGTTGTGATGATGGTTGAATGCAGGTTTTTTTCTCAACCTCATCTACTATTATATTGTATTACTTTGAAACTGCAGTAAAAGGGCAGCTACTGTTTTTTGTAAGGAGACCAAAATGCACCTGCATTATACTTTGTATGTATACAATCTCCCATAAATGACAATTAACATATCCATTCTGTTCTATGTGAAAGTAAACTAATAAATATGATTTAATGTTAAACAACCCAATCATTAAACAGCCCTGATTTCCAGTAATGTGGATGAAATGAACTTTTTCTATAATTTTGATAATAAGAGGGTGCTACAGATGCAGTCACTTGGATTTGTAAGTAAAATGTGTCATGACTCAGGGCTAATTGAAGAAACTGTGTTATCTTAACTCATTTAATGCATTTAACCTTTTCATTAGCATACCAAAGCACCATTGTTTTCAATGGTGAACTCTTTAATTGGATGGGATGCTGTGACACAATATTCTGTGCTTAGTGGGATAAATGAGATAGATGAGTTAAGTCACAACGCATTTAACACACAATCCAAAGTGACTGCATCTGTATGCGTATTATTTTCAAAATAGTCTGGACTTCATATGCAGCGTGTGGGCCCATCAGTTAGTAGCTCTTAAGTCAGACCATGTATGGGACAGATTTCAGATTGTATTGCATTTTTAGACAAAAATCCTCCCTGTGTGCTCAGACATGTAAATTACAACTGTTGCCAATGCTTATAATATAGGAGTGAATCAGCTGTTTCTGCCAGCGGAAAATCACTGTTGAAAAAACTGTTGAAGTAACATTAGACTTAGCCTACCCAAACAAAAAAAAATCACCCTCCGTCTATGATTGATGGGTACCATTGTATTCACGGGGAAAGCATGTGCTAGCCATGGCTAAAACATGATGTTATTCTATGTTTATTTATACTGATGTCAACAGTTATTTAACAGTAGGAGGTAAAATATTGCCTACATAATTTACAGCAGGTGAAACATTATCACCTACTGATACTGAAACTAAAATGTCTGTATAAAACGAATTCTCTGTGAAATGTAATATTTGTGCATTTGCTCATACAGTATGTATGTTTCACTGTGAGCCATGGGAGTTATTTAAATGTTTTATTCTGAAAATACAGAAAGTAATGCAGCAAATTCATAGCCCCTTTCTCTGGTGATAAGCAAATGTTCCCTTTTGAATTAAACACAGCTCATTGTAGAGCATGTGGTTCTTTGTAATGCGGGGTGTTCATTATGGAGTGAAGTGTATATAATGGATGAGATACTTTCAAGCTGTCGCAATCTCAGTGGAAGACCTGCAGCGTATTCATCCCAGCTTTCAAAATAAAAAAAGATTAAGGAAATACCGCAAAAAAAGTGTTTGTGAATAAGTAATAAGGTTGTTACTTGTTCAAGCTCTGATGTGCTGTGGGATGAAGGGTTATATCAATGTTTAAGTTTTGCCTCACATTGCTATTATCAGCAGGGGTAAATAGAGCAGCAATCTTTCCCTGCAATAAAAGCAAGCAAAACAAGAAAAAATGCACAGTGTTTATTACCAATACAAAAGGATAGAGTTCTAATGGCATTAGTATCTCCTGAAGCAGTGCCAATTCTTTTAATGTGACAAACAAAAAAGTCTGCTTATACAAAGTTTTCATGGCTGATCATCATGATTTCCTGTAGTACAGCATCTGCTGTTCTTAAAAAAAAATAAGATCATAAAACTTTTTCTTTAATATCTTTTTCAATATATATATATATATATATATATATCACCACATTTCACACGCTAAGCCTGAGATGATTCTGTGGACACAGTAACTAAACTAAACAGCACAGATAAACCAAAATGCAGATGTTTTCAAAGCAAACAAAGCAACTTCAAATTGGATTCTGCTGACTTACAGATGAAGCCGGCTTGATTTATACGACCAACTAAAAGACGCATACAATTGCAAAAACGGCTTTGGTTTGTATGTTTTTGCATAGTAAAATCAATCATATACATTATACATAAAAAGGTATTATGGTGATATGAAAGGTTACACATATTAATGGGTTAAAAGCACAGTTATATGGTTTTCTAACAGTTCCAATTTTACAAAAGTGACACAATTGTAGTAGCCTTCAATACCCCTAAAATCCTGCCATGCACAGTTTTTCCTTATTATTTATTTATTTTACAACCTTCCCTAATCCTTCAGTGTTTGTGGGTGCAGGAGTCTGTACCACCTGCTGGTCACATGTATATGAAGCCTTAACGTCATAATGTGTAAGGCTTTCCCACACTGATATTATAAACAGCATTAGGTAGGCTTTCAAACAACAGGAGGCAGGCAATGTAAAACAGTGCTCTGAATCTGTATCTTATTTTTTGCCCCAGGCCCCCAGCTGCTTACCTCAGCCACCTTTCAAATTTCTCTTTCACAGCCTACAATGATATTGGTGTAAACCATGCAGAACCATTAGCCTATTACTTTGATTTTTATTCTTAATTGCAAGACAGAGAAGATTGTTCCTCACCAAGCTCTGTTAAAGTGGAGTTGGAATTGAATAAAGTAATTACAGTTCATGGTCTCTTTTGCTCTAAGGCCCCCATACACGGGCTGACAGAGTGAGTCGGCAGCTTATTGGCCAGTGTGTGCGGCCATCCGATGGGCTTCCCCAATCGATATCTGGCCGAAAGTCGGGCAGATCTCTATCGGACAGGTTAAAAATCCCAGTCGGATCGCAGCCGCATCTGTGAGTGTATGCGGTGCTGCGATCCGACCGCCCGTTTCGGATGCATTATGATCCGATCGTTGGACCCTAGGGCCCACGATTGGAT
Source organism: Xenopus borealis (assembly GCA_024363595.1). Lineage (NCBI taxonomy): Eukaryota > Metazoa > Chordata > Amphibia > Anura > Pipidae > Xenopus > Xenopus borealis. Next base: position 52,846,275 of record CM044442.1, on the reverse strand, counting down.
CAGCCCGATATCTCCCACTTCAATGTGGGCATATCAGGGAGAGATCTGCTCGTTTGGTGACATCGCTAAATGAGCAGATCTCTGCGTCTATGGCCACCTCTACTCTTTAGTATATTTATCTTAAGGCCTCCATACACGGGCCGATAAAAGCTGCCGGCAGACAGAGCAGCTTATTGGCAGCTTATTGGCCCATGTGCGGGGCCATCTGACAAAGGAGCTGACGTCCTGAAGAGGCGTAAATTAACAAAGTCACGAAAGGAAAATACCCGATGTCACGAAAACAGCTATAACTGAAGTCCTGAAGCCAAGAGTTCAATTCTACTGAACTACACGTGAGAAGGACCCTGTGCTACCTGGAAAAAGTTATTCTTCAGTTTACATTTTCAAAATTAAAGCATAATCCAAATACAGGGTCAATTGTTTAAAGATATCTGCTTTTCATTTTAATTTTCTTATATATTGAGGCAGGACAGGGATGAATGCCACCAAGCTGTCCAAAACAGGTCTCAATCTTCTGATCTTGTGATTTCATTTGTAAAAAAAAAACACATTCAAAGACCTTTGCAAGGTAAATAAAACTCCCTCCTAAGACTATTAGCACTCTCTAAATATTACTCAGGATTTTACAGAAAACATCAGATCAAGTGTATACTAGTCATTCTTTCATCTTCTCCTTGAAAGCAGTAATCATAATATTCAACTGTGCTTTACGGAATGTATACATTATTTACAATAGTTTCTTCACAAATTGAGTCTGCAATCTAAGAACTGTCTTACATTAAAAAAAGCATTAACTCAAGGGATGAAAGCATTCTTTTACCTCTTTATAAGATCCTGGTAAGGCCTCATCTTGAGTATCCATTGCAGTTATGTGCTCCAGTCTTTAAGAAGGATATAAATAGCTGGAGAGTGCAGAGTTGTGCAACTAAACTGGTTAAAGGAATAGAAAATTTAAATTATGAATTTGGACTGTCATGGTTGGGGTTGTTTTCTCGGGGAAAAAGATGCGTGCATTGGGCCATGATTGGTTTTTTGAAATACAATTATAGATAGTGGGGGATAATTTTTCTTATAGAAAGGATCAACAGTGGTGTAACAATAGAGGAAGCAGACCCAGTGGTTGTGGTGGAACCCAGACATGGCAAACAATCTAAGAGGAGTCAGGAAGATTCAATAAATAGAAATGGTCTTTTTTTTAATAAGATAGGCATGCTGTTTCCCAAATGTACTACCGTACCTCAAATGATGAGCTGGAACATAGAATTTGCACACATTGTAAGTGAAAAATGTACACTCTGCAAATGAAGAAAAATATAATTCTTTCTTTGTTCTTTCATAGCGGCTTATAGTAAATAATTCAAATATATATATAGATATGTATACAAATACAGTATATTTATATATTAAAATCATTGTTCACATTTTGTAATTTGCAATGTAAATGTGAATAATACAATTTAGATTAGTACAGTAATGCTAATTATTTGTAATATAGATTAGTATATTCCCAGCAATTATGGGTTTCCAGAATAGATAAGGTTAAGCATTTGTTGTTTTAGTCCGGTAATGAACATTTGTTTGTAATTTCTAACAGTCATGGGAAATATTCTTATGCTGTTCAGGTACAGTAGACAGAACACCAGGTGGGAAAGGTGTCATTATTGGCTCTAGGCAATTATGAATGCTGGCAGTAGTACAACACCCCATGTTCTACTGTCCAACACAGATGATGATGTTAGAATTCACACTCGTTGCTAGGCAGCAAATGCTAGAAGTCACAAAGCATGAGACAGAAGAAGATCTGTTGTAAACTAAAATAGTCTTCTTCTTCAAAATAGCTATGGATTAAATTAACACCTGGGGGGTTATTTATTAAAGCATGAATGGCACAAACTCAAAAAATTTTATTATTTTTACAATAAAAGTTTTTGTGGGAATATTTTTTTAATTTTTATTTGAGAATGCAAAAAGTCTGCATCTGAACATCTAGCATCTCAAAGAGAGGTTGTCTATAAGTCGATGGGAGAGGTCACTATCCTATTTGGAATCAGCCTGAAAATTTTTTTAGGGGAAAAAGCCTAAAACAATTTTCATTTGTCCCCGATCAGATGAAATTGTGTTTTTTAATAAAACATAAGCTCCAAATGTGGATTCTAGTTTGGTCGCACTTTTTGTTGTTAAAATACCCCTCGGTGTTTAAACAGAGACTTGTTGATCCAAATAGTATTAGCAAACATCTCAGGAACTGTTACACTTTTAAAACTAAATTTCAACAGTGCTGATGAAAGGGCTCTGAGTAATTTTGCATACGTTTAAATCCCTTAGAGTATCTACTGTAGCAATGTTAAGCTTCAAGCAGATGGGTGAATGTCACCAGATACACTCACCAGGGGACACTGCGGGCAGCAATTGTCAAGTGATGTTCTCTTGTCACTGTGGAAACATTGTATCTTGATTTATTGCACTGGCTGATAGCCAGGGCTTTCTGGGGTGGTACATCATTCAGATAAGCAGCAATAAACAATTATTTTACTTTTCGCATTTATATGTTATTGCCATGTCTCATTCTATTGTTTCTATCTAATTTCTGGCAAACAACAAAAATTAATTTTATAACAGGTAATGCAGATATACTCCCAACATCAGAGTCAGAATCCAGAAAAGTAGGATTTTACAATATCAAATGTGGCATTTGAGCAGGACCGCCATTGGAAATCACGGGGCCCCATACAACAAAATGTTCGGGGCCCCCTGGTCCCCGCCTATCCCAGCCCCCAAGCCCCGCCCCAGATCCTGTCAACTCCACACCACAGTTAAAACACCACACAGACATCAGCGCTAAAAAAGGTAACCCCCCACACACACAAGTTATAAAAACCTATTGATGGTCAGGGCTCCCTTATAGGTTAAAAAAAAAATTTGGGCCCCAAAGATTATTTTTATAAAAAACTTTTGCACCAGGGCCCCCCTTACAAGTTAAAAAAATTGGGGCCCTAAAAAATATTTTTTTTAAAAATTGGTGGCAGGGGTCTAGAGTATTAAAATAAAACATTGGTGGCCAGGGGATTAAAAAAAACACATTGGTGTCAGTAGAATTGAACTTGTGGCTTCAGCACTTCAGTTATAGATGTTTTCGTGACATCGGGTATTTTCGCCGCTTCAGGACTTCAGCGTCGGCTCCTTTTGTGGCTTCGTTAATTTCCGCCGCTTCAGGACTTCGTGTCAGCTTCGGGTCTTTTCGTCGCTTCAGGACTTCGGCTCTTCCGCATTCACGAAGAGGATTTCAGCTCTGGTAAGGGGGCCCCCCTTCAGCCCCATGCCCGGGACACTTGTCCCCCCTGATGGCAGCCCTGTGCGTGAGCACTGACAGGTGGATGCCATAGCTGGTAGTGCTAAATGAAAATAGGGCAGATTGGAGCAGATTAACAGATGTGTAACACTGTTCAAATACCCTTTATCTAATTTGCTTGTTTTCTATATCCTGATGCTTAGGATGTCCGTGGATTGCTTAATGCGGTTTTACAGTGCAGCAACTCGGAGCATTTTTTACACTGCTGTGTAAATATGTTTAGCGGATTCAAGCTTAGGCAATGTCACAGAAGTTAGTGTATTTACACAGCGTTTGGCTTTTTTAAAAACAGCACGTGTTCCAGCACCGTGCAACCACATGTGTGTCCATGCCCTAACAATAAAAAAGTGACAGACCCTGTGGCAGTGAGTGCAGACAAATGAGTTAGGGTTGCCACCTGTCTGGTTTTGACCTGGACAGCTGGGTTTTCACAAGGGCTGCTCAGGTCAAAACTGCCTGCCCACTTTTACCAAAAAAGGAAAACTGGGCAGGTCTCTCATTAGATTGACACTGTCCTCACACCTTGTGACATCACAGCTCTGCCCCATGATATCGCCATCTGATTCAGGACACAGGCCATAAACACCTAACTTATCTATGCAGAGGTTACACACAAAAACAAGTACTGGTGAGGTGCCAGCAGTTAGGGAGAATTTAGCTGAATACAGTCAGGTTTCTTATAAAAACGGTACACATTTTTTAATTAAAATATATTGGAGATAGATTTCTTTTTCATTTAAAAAAAAAAAAAAGTAAAAATTGGATTTTATTTTTTTTCCTTGTCCTTTAAGCTTGTTGCAAACTTGACTCTGGCAAGAATAAGTAACATAAGCTTGTTGTCTGCTTTCCATATCAATTTTATTCCACTATCCATCAATGTAGTACTGTAATGAACACAGGCTGGTATGTGTGAGCCCAACAGCACATCCTTTTATAAATAAAAAAGGTGTCTGTAATGTAAAAGGTGTCTATATGCATACATACTTCTTCAACTAATTGCTGTCTCTTCTAGTGCACAAATGTGGGGAAAACTGGGACACTGTGGCCAGGATTTATGTTTATTCCATTTGTATAGCAAGTGCGTACCCAATCATTTATTTCTTCTATTGCAGTATTTTCCAATGTTCCTATCTTACATACTCAGGACATGGTGCTTGTAAGACTGTTCTGAGGTTTCTTCTTTCAAAAACAAGGGTTGACACAGCTGTACGATTTTGGAACATGGTGGTGCTGTTCATGCAGCTCTGCAGACATACAGTAAGTGACAGATTAATTACTGTAAGTGACATTAATTACTATAAGTGACAGATTAATTACTATAAGTGACAGATTAATTACTATAAGTGACAGATATGGGGCCTCTACCCTACATATGGTTCAAGCTCCAACCCACGTTGCCTCCACACACCTCTTGTGCCTTCCTGGACACTCTGGGATGACGTCTGCTTCCCAAGCCTTCCTTGGAGGCTTCTTTCCACATCCAAAGGCCCCTTTCGAGGCTACTGCTGGATCTGGATGCGTGCAGACCCAAGAACCCATGCATTTGAGCTCTCTATGCTGGGTCAGCTCAGTCTGAGCCAGTGATGTCACTTGCCTGCCTTCTTCTCCCAGCAGGTGCACCCAACCAGACCCAGCTGCACAAATAAAAATAAATATTAAAAGAAAATAGAAATAATAATTGCAAAAAGATAGATGAGCCCCTGAGTGCACTGGGCTGCTAGGCTACAGCCTAGGGGATCTTGAGCATTAATCCACCTCTGATTCCTACTGGGAATGAAAACATCTATATATACAATACATCCTAATAGCTGTCTTATATCTAGCTGTTGGTTGGAAGAAGGCTCTTTTCCTTGTATCCTAGGTCAGGCCAATTATTTTCTTGTAGGTAAAGATCCCAGTGGCCTCAGCCATACACAACTAGACAATTTCTGCCATGACATAAATGGCAATTATTCTTACCAAACCAATCCTGTAATCTGCGATCAAATAATGCAGCCAACACAAATATTGACATATTACCAAAAGCACTGGGGCAAGGTCTTCTTGCATGGACACAATCTCATAATACAGCATTTTGTTCTGATCATCCATAACCATATGGAGGCCTAGCATTTGGCCAGGGACCCCCATTAGCTACATCAAGGCTATATATACATCAAGGCAAGGCTATAGATATTTATGAATAGTCAGCATATAAATTCAACTATTGCTTCAAGAAATAGGGCAGCAAATTCATTTTTACTCTGGCCCAAATTGGTTCTACTAAAATTCTCCTTGAATTTTTCTCTGTCTGCTCCAAACGCCAAGCCACTTCAGTCGCTGCTCAAGGCCCTCCTTGATAGGGAGGGCAGCATCGTAGTTTGGGAACTACAGCCCTAAAGGATCATCTTCACAACTTAATTTTGAAAAATGCACAAAAGAATGTGAACAGTAGCAAAGATTTGCTAAAACACAAGACCTACTCTGTCTTTGAACATGCATATTATTAGCATTTAAAAATATCACCTACCTATATATAGAGAAATATATACTGTACTTCTATATATACACAGACTTCCCTTACTAGCACAGACATTTCTGCTGCAGTGAAAGGCACTGATACATACTAAATGAACATATGTTAATTTTGTCTGGGTTTTTATTGAATGCATATTTAATGAATGCCACGGCTACTTTGAAATTCCATCTTTGCATATGTCTGTTTATTTCAATGTTCCATCTGCAGCATTTAAGTGAAATAGAGGCCTTGATAATGTTTTCAATTCTTCACCTTATCTTGCGCCGAAAGAGTCATGCAGAGATAGCGAAACTTAAGCACCTCTATTGCAAACAATAGAACAACAATCCATTTTGCTGTGTGCAGCTCCCTTAATTTAAATGTCTTCTGCGAGGTGAAAAGTTTAATCAGAAGAGATCAAATACTGCTGTGTCTACGGTTTCTTTATTTTGTTTTCCTGCCATCATGCCATCAAATGATTAGTAATTACTTTTATTTCTGCTGGTCCGGTGGCTATATTTCGGTAGAATAGATAAATTCACTTTATTGTTTCATTCCTTTTGTTTCAAGAACTGACTGCCTGTCAAACAGAGCACTATGGTTTTTTGTGTGTGTTGGTATCCACGGGCTCTTTCTTGCCAAGCTGCCAGTCTGGGGCGTCACACCTTACTGCTTTTAAAGATTGCCCTGCAGAGATAGAGGAAAATAGCAATTTTTACAATATGCAGTCTGGCAGCCCTGGAGATTTGAAGTCGATACTGGTGCCAAGTATTACCCAGGAGAGCAAGCTGAAGTAAGAATATCCTGGGCCAAAAGAGAAAGCAGAGTGGGCTTTAGGAGCACAAAAATAATAAGTACCAAAGGCTATTACTGGCTATTTTACTTGTGCCGAGTTTTGAGTGGTCCTAAACAGAAGTCAAAGAAAAGGGGCTGTCTCTTGATTCCTTTCTTTTTTTTTCCATGCCCTAAATTGTAGTAGACTGCAGAATGTAAATGAGACAATTATTACACCAATGCTCATCAAGCTGTGCTGGAAAGACTTCAATAGCCTGATGAATATGCATGCAAATTTGTTAATTAAGTTAATTATTCTGCTGAAAATTCATTTGTCTTCCAAGGACATTTTCCCAATGATTTTAACATGCCTGTGCCATTAGTCATGCTCCATGCTATTAAATGTTACTTTTTGTCCACTTTTATTATATCAAATAAAAATAAAACTTGTTGTCAGGTAAATTAAATTGACCTGGGTTTTGCTAGTATGTACTGTTAACTGTAGACAACTGTTCCATTATTTGGTAAAAAAAATATTTTGTTGTTAAGATTTCATTAACATACACAACCATATTATTATTTATATTGATGTACATGCCCATGGTTGTTTATAGAGATGACAATGAGCAGAAAAGATTGGTCAACTAAGCCAATAACGTTTATCAAAATAGGGGTCTATCAGAGTTTAAGTTCTGATAATCTTTACAGGAATGGGATCTGTTATCCAGAATGCTCAGTACCTGGGTTTTTTTTGTTTATGTAATCTGGATATCCATGCCTTAGGAATAGTAGAAAATTAAGCACTAGTGTAACCCCATCAAGGCTAGGCTAGACCTTGTCTGGCTAAGAAACAGACAGAGCACTGGTTACATTTGACCCTCTTTCTATAGGATAGGTCTTTGCTACTTGAAAGAGAGATGGAACGTATTGTGTTTTGATAGCCGAGTATTAGTAAAGTATAACAGTGCTTTATTAGCAGGCTCATGCAGCCATTACACAACAGTAACATGAACTCTATTGCTTTTAAACAGTGTTGAAGGTAAAGTGTATGCACAGTATAACTCATGTTCACAGTGACCTCTACAGGCCATTTGTATAAACACCACATAGTCCCCCTATAGTAGGAAAGTATATGTGCAAATGTCATAAACAACAACAATGAACCGGTATGCCAACAGTAAATAATATTATACGTTCTTCACATCACATGGTCCTTGGTCCATGCAGGTAATTTTCTGATATACAAGTTCACTTTCATCAAGCCTACTGCAGTTGGCATCAAGAGTAGGATAAGGTCCCTCATCAAAGCGAACTTCTCGAAAATCATAACTAACAAGAGCAAGACGACTTACATTCCATATCTGTCCATCAAATAGTTCATTTGTGTATGATCCTTGCTGGCGTCTCACCTCAAGTGGTGTAGTAAATTTAGATTGTCCTTGTTTCAGTAGTCCTGGTTTCTGAATGCTGACTAAAGATCTGAAAGTGCATTTCTCTTGCACCACATTTTTTGTCAGTATAAGCCTTGAATTTGGCTTGTTGACATTTGCCAATATCAGCAGTAGATGATTTTGTAGGCACAGTATTTTGTGGCAGTTTGATGTCTGCAACATGTAACTTAGGTATGCATCTGTCTGCCATGTAATAATTCAGCTAGAGATGCTTGTGTTGTTGCATGGCACGTTGCTCTGTAGTTATGTAGGAACTCTGTTGTAACTTCTTTCCAAGATTTCCCAGTAAGGTTTGCTATTGATAATGCTTCTTTCAGACTTCGGGTTGAATCACTCGATTTCTCCATTTGCTTTTGGGTAATACACTGAAAATTTTCTATGCATGGGATTTCAAACTTAGATGAGACAAATTGTGATCTGTTATCTGATATTAACTCCTTTGGATTACAAATGCAATTTCTAGCCATTTATTATAATAGTCTATCTGAGTTATGGCAAATCTGCAGTGTTGTGTTGGCGACGAGGATGGGATGAGTATAACAGTGCTTTATTAACAGATTCTTGCAGCCATTAGGACCCACAATATCAATAGCCAGTTTTTTCCATGCTGAATCAGGGAATGATACTGGCTGAAGTGGTGGTGTATGTCTGACAGCTGTTTTGTCACGATTCTGACAAGTAACTGCATCCATTGCTGGCCACTAGTTCTCGCAGTCTTTGTTTGTATGTACAATTCCTTGATGACTCTCATGTGCAAGTTGTATGAGCTTTTCTCTCAAGGACTTTGGTACCAGTAAGCGGTGAGCTCCACTGAAGACATAACCATCTACTAAGAACAGTTCATGTCTAATCCTGTAGTAAGGTTGAAGATCAGGACTGCATTTCTTCTCAGCATTTGACCATTTGCTTTGTAAAATGCCCCATAGTTTTACTTGGATTGGACATGAGGCAAGTTTGCTTAAAATCAGCAGCTGTAACTGTAGATGTCAGTATATCAGTCAGTGCTACAACTTCTATGTCCTCATCCAGTGTATCAGAAGCTGCAGGTTAAGGTAAACGTGACAAGCAATCAGCAGTAAAAATTTTGAACCCTGGTTTGTATTGCATTTTGTAGTTGAAATTCAGTAGCCTTGCTAACCATCTAGCTACAGTATATGCATTCGAGCTCTTCCTAGTCCCTTTGTTGTAAGCAGTGTAGTTAAAGGGCTATGATCCGTGCATAAGGTAAATTCTCTACCACATAGGTAGGTTCTCCATTTTCCGAAACACATGCTAGAGCTTCTTTTTCAACAGTTGAATACTTACACTCTGTCTCTGTAAGTGTTCTGGATGCAAATGCAGCAGTTTTCTCTGAATGATCAGCATGGATCTGTGCGAAAACTCCACCAATGCCATTGTCTAAAGCATCTGTAGTAACCATAGTGGGTAGTGCAGGATCAAATAAAGCTAGTGCTGGACTGTTCACAATTAACTGTTTCACTATTTCAAAGCTATGTTGAGCAGTCTCTGACCAAACCAGACTTGAAGTTTCACATAGTAGTGCTCTAAGTGGCTCCACAATTAAAGCATAGTTGGGAATAAACTTAGAATACCATGAAGTAAGACCTAAGAAAGCTCAATATGAATACCAAGTTTCAGAAACAAAAGGCTCCCCAGTCCAGCAACAGCAAAGGCTCTCTCTAACCTCCAAATCAAATTAAAATCCAAAACAGGAGTCACTTTTTATTCCTCAAAAAGAAGAAAAGGAGAAAAACAAGAAAATATAGTGTAGTGTTCTTTGTAAAATCACACCTCCATGTGCTTGCATTCACACATTTATCAGTGCTGTTAACCCCACTTTAACTCTCAAGTACAGGTGAACTATAACTCACATATACTCACAACACCAACAAATAAAGTGCCAATGTGCTCAGATATGAAAAAAGGTATTCAGAAGCAGAGGTAAATACCCACACGATTGTGGCCCCACTTTGGTAGTTGATTATACTCACAGACGGCCCATATGAGAATTACAAATCAAGAAGTAAGGGTATCAACCATTCTCTGACTTGTTCAATTATTCCATTATAAAATCACTTTAAAAACAAAACAGCATTCCTCTCCTCAGAGCTGAAAGTCCCTGCAGTATGTGGTGAAGTATCCACAATGTGATCCTCTTTGGTGGTTGTTTATCCACCTTGTATCTAGAGGTATCCAAGGCGCTCCTCACGATCCACTGTGCATGTGTGTTCCACTTCGCCTATGTCACTGCTAAAGCGTTTCGCCCATCAGGCTTCCTCTGAGCGATGACGATCTCTCTCTATAGCCACTCTTAAATGTCCAAAGTTCTTTGAAACTCGCAACTTTATTGTAGCAAGTGTACTACTTCCACCCTTCATCATTTCAATGAATTAGCTACTATCACAAATTATTTGCAGTGGATGTTTTCAACAATATTCGGATTACAAACAATATAACATTAATTTACAGACCTGAAAAATACAATTATGTTAAAAAAGCTCGCAAATTAAAGTCTACATTTAGACCGTTGGGGATAGGGACCCGAGTCTATGGATCCACCAGCTTTCTCTTTGTAAAGTGCTGGTTGTCAGATCCCCTTCTCTCCAGTGTGGTTTAACTCTTTCTATACCAAACCAGGTTAACCCTGTGACACATTTATGTTTTTCCGTAAAGTGTTTGGATGCATGGTGGCTATTGTAACCCTTACTTATATTATTCATATGTTCCCCTATCTGAACCTTTACCTCTGCTTCTGAATACCTATTTTCATATCTGAGCACATAGGCACTTTATTTGATGGTGTTGTGAGTATATGTGAGTTATAGTTCACCTGCACTTGAGAGTTAAAGTGGGGTTAAAAGCACTGACAAATGTGTGAATGCAAGCATATGGAGGTGTGATTTTACAAAGAATGCTACACTATATTTTCTTGTTTTTCTCCTTTTCTTCTTTTTGAGGAATAATCAGCGACACCTGTTTTGGATTTTACCTAAGAAAGCTTGCAAGGTCTGAAAATCAGAGGGTTAGGTGACGATCTTGTCGCGCGTCAAGTTCGAAGTTGACGGGCGTCGAGTTCGAAGTTGACGGGCGTCGAGTTCGAAGTTGACGGGTGTCGAGTTCGAAGTTGGCGGGCGTCGAGTTCGAAGTTGACGGGTGTCGAGTTCGAAGTTGACGGGCGTCAAACAAGTATCTGCTGGATTTGTCTACATTTTATGGGGCACATCTACTATAGGGTGAAAATTCACCAAAAGTTTGGTGTAAAATAATGGTCCCATATGTTATAAAATGTATGGTGGAAATCAGTTACAGAAAAAAATGTAAACACTTTTGCAGCCTATCAGCTTGAAAAACGGAAAAGACAGCAGCATTTAGTACTTAGATGATATTCCACTTAAAAATGATAATGTAAGTAACTGAAGAATGAGGATGTTTTATGCACTATGGTCAGCAGCCCCTCCTGCGTCTTCCTCAGCCCCCCCTGCCTCTTCCGGTGCTGCAGTGGGCTCTCTAGCAGGCATCCACTCCGCTGGCAATCAAAGAATTCCATTTTGAGTAATACAGCACTTGCATTTGTACAGTACAAATTATACAGGCGGAGGTGATGTGTAACTACGAAAAAAATATCATTGATATGGATGGCAAGTATGGGGCCCGAGCAAAACCATTAAGAGAGTTGTTTGCAGAAGATAATCTCCATTTGACAGCTTATTTACTTGTTATCTAACTTGTCTGCAATTAAATGACATTCAACGGTTCCAATCCTAATTAAAGTATTCACTGAAATACATTTTTGCTCTAAAATAGCAAATCATTATAATATACTATAAGTCTGGGCATTATTGTAATTAACAAGAGCAGTTTATGTTTTCTATTCAAATAACTACCTTCCACTTCCTGCTGCACCTCGTCTACAAGCACGGGGTGGCGCCTCTTCAAATCGCTCCAAATCCTTTGGAGCACGGGCACCCGTGCCTCAACGCATATCGATGCCTCAGCCTGCGCCTGAGGCTCATCATTATATGCCGCCTGAGTGCCTGGATACCAGGAGTGCCGGGAGGGATGGTGTCATATCCCTCCCGGTGGAGGAACCTTATGATGTCCCTCAGTTCCTCCTCACGCATTCCTCCTAGTCCAGACATCTCAGGCAGGCAACCCTCTCTACAAGTGGGCAGGGAATCGGGTATTTATATATATATAGGCAACGCCCATGTTGACGCGTGCACACGCACAGGAACTTGACGCGCAAGCGCCGTACTTGACGCGCAATCGCCAAATTGGCTGAGTACTGTAACTCTAATACATTATGATTTTCTGTTAATTTTAATATCATTGTCACTATATTTGAGAACCATGCATCACTATTAGAAGTAACATTATTAGAAAGTTAGGAGGTAGGCCTCAACCAGAATACATTTATATCAACTATGTAGCAGTATTGGAATGAACACATTAATAGAATGGAAATTAGATGACGATATAGGTAGGCCTCAACCAAAAGAAATTTGCCAACTATCAGGCAGCATTAGAAGCAACATTGTTATTAGGAGCCTTGGCAGACCCCAACCAGATGACATTTGCTAGCTATGTGACACTATTAGAATTTCACGGTCAGCACCCTATACCAGAACAGATGCCAAGCTCCCTGGTCTTGGCTCGGCTTCACCAGTTAATGTGACCACCTTTGGCTTCGGGAGTAGCCCTCAGCTACTCAGATGCCACCTGGACTTTACGAAAGGAGCAAGGCAAGGAGTTCTGGCAAGAAAAGGGGCATGACTGTTAGGCGAAGGTCACAGTACAAATAGGGTGAAGCAAGTTCGTGGTCAGACAGGATGGGTCGAGGCAGGTGGATATCGGAGAAGTCTAGCAGGCAAAGGTCAACACCGGGTAATCAGCGCTACGAAACAAGTTGGCGCTATAGAAATACATGTTAATAATAATAATAATCAGTCAGAAGTGGATTAGGCAGAAGGAGTAGTCGAGATACAGGCTAGGGTATTAGAGTACTGCACAAATAAA
>CM044442.1:52763874-52813033 GCA_024363595.1 Xenopus borealis | reverse complement strand
TTCAAAGTTGGCCACAGGGGGGCTGTCATCTTGTAACTTTGTTATGCATCTTTGCAAGACTAGACTACATTCACATGCTCAGTGTGGTCTGGGCCTCTTAGGGATCGTCGTAAATCATCAAAAAACAAAGCTACTTGAGTTCTGCATGGCTGGGAATTAAGGCAGGGGCTCTCCCTGCTGTTCATAATTTGATTGTTTACCTGTCAGAAGTTAGGGACTGTCTGACAATTCCTATCCACAGCACTAAATGAAGGAAGAATTTCACTGCATACAGTCAGGTTTCTTATAAAAATGGTACACATTTTTTAATTAAAGCATATTGGAGATAGATTTCTTTTTCATTAAAGAAAGTAAAAATGGGATTTTATTTATTTGCCTTTCCTTGCCCTTTAAATATATTGCAATATATGGACAAACATTACCTGTTTTGTCTAAAGGGAAGGACATTTTTAGTAGATTAAAGCACAGTCTTAAATATATTGATAATTTGTTGAGTGCAGAGGACCTCTTGTATTTGTTTGCATGAATTTTGTGGTCACAGCCTCATTGCACCCCCCACTCAATTAGTGGTTGAGCAGAACCTTGTATGTTCAAGATGTGTGTATGGCCTTATCCCTATTAGAAGAGCCTTGACATTCAGTATATAAGCACATGAGGATATTGAGAAATTTTGCGTATAAAGGGTACTTGTGACTGGCAGAAGCCACTACCCTCTGCCACAGTGGAGAAAGCCTGGTGGGCAGATAGGTGGTAAAAAACTACAGATAAATGTCTGTTTTTTTCCTCTTGTTTTTTTGTTATAGATTTCAATTAGCAAGGATCTATACTTTATTTTAATTAAATCCAAACAATTGCTATTTCTAAGAATTAATTAACTATGCAGACGTTTCCATAGCAACTTTCTACATATGATTTTATGAGAGAATAAAAAATGCATATGTATAAAAATATGTCTGTTTAATAGTGCATATGTTGCCAAGAACTGCGCAAAAAGGCCAGATTTAATTATTTAAATGTATCCCTACAAGTTAATTAAAGTATTATAATTTTTTTAATCTCTATTTCTCTTACCAAAACATTCCATGAAAACTGGTATGTCAAAAACACTTGTGTAGGAAGTAAAACTAGTGTAGGAAGTAAAATTGAATTGTACTAATTGCATCAGTTCCTACAAAAGGTTTACTAGACATGCAACAGGTTCTTCATGTACAGGAGTTCCACAGGTGATTTTAATGCAAATTTAAATGAACTCTGAAGCATATTTATATTGGAATTTATACAAAAAAGGTAAGCTTGTGATTACTACTAAGACTGCAGCTTTATAAACAGATATTTAATTTTATATACAATATCTTTGAAATCTTTTTTCGCTGGATGGTGCATTTAGAGCACACAAAGTGCATTTCATATTTATCTATATTTTATATATAGAATAGTTAATTGCATTTAATGTCCTCCTAGGGTCCCAAATAAACATATTTATGCACTAGAAACTAAGAAATGTGTTTCAAAAAGTACTATTTTAAAGGGATTGTTCATCTTTAAGTTACGTTTTAAATCAAGGTTATTGAGACAAATTGCAGTTGGTTTTCATTTTTTATTTGTGGTTCTTAAGTTATTTATAGGGTCCATATTACCCTTGTAACAATGCATTGTTACGAATGAGACTGGAATAAAAAAAATGAGTAATAAAAAGTAGCAATACTAATACATGTGTAGCCTTACAGACCATTTGTTTGGGATAGGTCCAGTAACCCCCATTTGAAATCTTGAAAGAGCTAGATGAAGAAGGCATATCATCAAAAAACTATAAGAAAAACATTAAGGGCCCTTACACACGGGCGTTTTGGTCCTTCGCTCCCCTGCATTGCGTTTGGCTGCATTCAGCCGCAGGGGAGCGCAGGTCTAGATGCACCTCATTCTTTTCTGTGCATACACAGAACTTTCTGTACAGCATGTAGAAAATTATGCTACATGTCCTGCAAAAGCTATACAGTGCCGCAAATGTTTAAAGTCAGGTCACTTTGCTACGGTCTGCCGTAGTTCTACTAAAGATTTTCATGAACTCACTACTACAAATGTTACAGTATTCAGTGTGGATAAAGCTGGTACATTTATTCCAGACAAGTTTATATGCACTGTCAATGTCAATATTGCTTCTGCTGACAAGGGACACTCCATTAACCTGATGTTTGATACAGGTTCAGCTGTTTCTATACTACCAAAGGATATTTTCTTGAAATACTTTACAAAAGATACACTTGTTGCACCTGCCTTGAGACTGGTCAGTTACTTAAAGGATCCAATCCCTTTGCTTGGTTGCTTGCCATTGAATGTACAATTTGAATCAAATACTACAAAATGTGACTTTTACATTGTGAATAAGGGTACTGCTATACTTGGAAAGGAACTCTTTGCTGCATTAAACCTACAATTAATTGATGGTCTCATTAGTACAGCACCAGTGCCTGCCACACAGCCAGTGTCTAAAATTCCACTATAAAGCAACACTTCAATTGGCTGTGCAAAGAACTTCTTGCACAAAGTTAATTTAAAACCAGTGCGCCAGAAATTAAGGCGATTGCCCTAGTCTATAAGGGAGACTGTCTCACAGGAACTAAAGAAACTGGTAGAGCAAGATGTGATTGAAAAATCTGAATCCTCTGAATGGGTTTCACCAATTGTTGTAGAAAAGAAGAAACTGGAGGTATTCGATTGTGTGTTGATCTCCGTGAACCTAATAAAGCAGTGGTTATGGATAATCATCCCTTGCCACACAGAAGAAATATTTTCAGAACTCCGAAGACCAAAATTATTTTCAACCCTGGATCTTCAGAGTGCTTATCATCAAGTATTACTGCATGAGGAAAGCAGAGACCTCACTGCATTTCTCACGTGTACCTTATGGACTGGCTTCAGCACCAAGTTGTTTTTAAAGACTGATGTCTTCTATACTCCATGACATACGTGGTGTACAATGCTACTTGGATGATATAATTTTCTACGCTCCAACTATGCAATTTCGGGCCATTTACTTTATCAGAATTATAGCAATTCTGCAGTCTATAGGAGCATCTGCAAAAGGACCCTAATATCAATAGCCAGTTTTTCCCATGCTGAATCAGGGAATAGTACTGACTGCAGTAGTGGTGTATGTGTGATAGCTGTTTTGTCATGATTTCGACACAAGAATGAATGGCAGTTACCACATCAGCATCCATTGCTCGCCACCAGAATAGTTCTTGCAGTCTTTGTTTTGTACGTACAATTAGTAATGGGCGATTTTGCTGCATTTTGCTTCACCGAATAATTCACGAATTTCTAGAGAAGTTCGCGAAATGGCAAAAAATTAACGAAACTGGATTTGCTTCGATTTTGTCGCACTTAATTTTTTTTTTGATGCATGCAACAGGTTTTTTTTTTTGATCCGCACATTGCCAGATATATTTGCTTACAGACAGTTTTAGTTGTGAAATCTAAGGATCCAAAGGTGACTTTATTCCTAGAATAAAACTATTAAATGTCCAGTGTCTGTCCTATGCCCACAGTCCTGGCTGATATATACCCCAGCATACCGAAGATGTTGGGAGTTGTGCCATGCAATAATTGGGGGTCGTGGGTCCTGCACCTCCACTATTAGCGCTCAGGGGGTTAGGCAATGATGAATAGCAACTGTTGTCTCCTACCGAATGTGGAATGAGGCTGACAATGGCCGGCAATTATGTTGTAACATCTACTGACCTGTCCCCATATAACTCTGCCCGAACTAACACAACACACTAATAAGCAGTTAACGTAAGCTGTTCCGATTCACTCTGCTTAGGAATGCCAGGCAGCTGCAGCTTCCACAGCACCCATTAGCAGCCTCTAGCAGAGGTGCAACTCAGTCAGCTGAGCAGCCTCCCAGAGCAACATTAACTTTCCCAAAGTCCTGCCGGAGTGCGAACAAAGCCCCAGACTTTGTAGTGCTGCTGCTCTATCTTTCCTGGCTCCCTGATGATCCAAGGCTGGAGTTTGCACCCAGGCAGGCAGACAATGATGGAAACCCCTACAGAGCAAAGCCCCCCTGTCCAACATGTGGAAAAAAGAAGCATTCTGCACCTACTTGTGACCAGTTTCTTTGCCCTGCATTTGCATCTCATGGTGTCAGATCCTCTGTGCCGCTTTGCTGCGATTTTCTCTCTCAGTCAGTTTCTGTGTCAATTCCCTTCCCATTCCGCACTCACTATCTCCCCAGCATTGTCAGTTTGGACAACTTTGCTCATGCGCCCATCACCCTCAGCCTATGGCAAAAAAAAGTTTTGCTGCAACATATGATTTTATTTGCTGTGTCTTTTTTTTTTTTTTACCAGTAAACGTTGAGCTCCACAGACAACATAGATATCTACTAAGGACAGTTTGTGTTCACTCCTGTAGTAAGGTTGAAGATCAGGACTGAGTTTCTTCTCAGCATTTGGCCATTTGCTTTGTAAGATGTCCTGTAGTTTTACTTGAATTGGACATGTGAGGCAAGCTTGCTTAAACTGTAACTGTAGATGAAAATATATCAGTCAATGCTACAACTTCTATGTCCTCTTCCAGTGTATCAGAAGCTTCAGGTAAAGGTAAACATCACAAATGATCAGCAGTAACATTTTTCAAACCTGGTTTGTATTGCAGTTTTTTGTTGAAATTCAGTAGCCTTGTTGACCATCTAGCTATACGCATTCCAGCTCTTCCTAGTCCCTTTGTTGTAAGCAGTGTAGTTAAATGACTATGATCCATGCATAATGTAAATTCTCTACCCCATAGGTAGGTTCTCCATTTTTCTATTGCCAAAACACATGCTAGAGCTTCTTTTTCAACAGCTGAATATTTACGCTCTGTAAGTGTTCTGGATGCAAATGCAACAATTTTCTCTGAATGATCAGCATGGATCTGTGTGAGAACTACACCCACGCCATAGTCTGAAGCATCTGTAGTAACCATAATGGGTAGTGCCGGATCACATAAAGCTAGCGCTGGACTGTTTCACTATTTCAAAATTGAGCAGTCTCTGACCAAACCAGACTTGAAGTTCCATGTAGTAGTGTTCTAAGTGGCTCCACAACTGAAGCATAGTTGTAAATAGTAGAATACCATGAAGAAAGACCTAAGAAAGCTCGTAAGGTCTGAAAATCAACTAAGTTTGTCTGAAGGGGCATCTGGAAAGGTTCAGTTTCAGTGCTGCAGAATCAATGCATTTCAGAACCTTTTCTAGGTACTTGTCATGAAGATCCATAGTTGGAGTGTAGACAATTATATCATCCAAGTAGCACTGTACACCAGGTATGTCATGGAGTATAGAAGACATCAGTCTTTGAAAACAACCTGGTGCTGAAGCCAGTCATTAAGGTACACACTTGAACCAAAACAAACCATTATGGGTGAAAATGCAGTGAGTTCTCTGCTTTCCTCATGCAGTAATACTTGATGATAAGCACTCTAAAAAACCAGGGTGGGAAAAGAATTAGTTTCATAACAACTACTTTATTAGGTTCACGGAGATCACATGGAGATCACACATTCGGTGAAACCCATTCAGAGGATTCTGATTTTTCAGTCACATCTTACTCTTTCTTAATTCCTGTGAAACAGTCTCCCTTATAGAGTAGGGCAATCGCATATTTAGCAGAACTATGACAGATTTTACAAAGAGTCCTACCTTTCTGCATTTGCAGCACTGTACAGCTTTTGCAGGAGAGGTAACATAATTTGCAGTGTGTTGTGTTGAAGCAGTATTTTTATTTGTATTTTCTGCATGGTTTTGCAGTGATTTTTTAGCACTGTATTTTGCCTGTGACTGTGCATTATTAGACCACAGTACTGTATTCACAATCTGTACATTAAATCCTGCTCTAGGAGAAGTCTCTAATGTGAGGTGAGTTTGATTTTTCCACTATTTGGTCTCTTAGCATGTTATCTTTTAGATTCCCAAACTCACAGGTAAGAACCAACTCTCTCAAAGCTGCTACAAATTGTACTGTGGATTCACTATTATGTTGCCCACCTTGGTGGAATTTATATCTTTCAGCAACCGCATTTACTCTTGGCATGAAAAAGTTCTTTATAGCAGTAAGAGCAGTTTCATAAGTCTCATCATGTAATGGTAGTATTTAGAATATACACTGTCCCTCTGCTCCCAGGAAATGAATAAGTAAAGCATGCTTTCTAGCAGCAGAAATCTCCCATGGGTCAGCAGCAATAATGTAGATTTCAAACATAACAATCCAAGCAGTAAAATGTATGGTAGGCTCACCAGGGTTTGGGAGAAAGATACAGGCTGCTGCAGAGGTAGAAGAGACATCTAGTTGCCTTTTTTGTGTTTTGGTAGCTGAGGATGATCAGAGTATAACAGTTCTTTATTAGCAGGATCATGCAGCCATTACACAACAGTAAACTCTTTTAACCAGTCCAGAAGGTACCATGTACACACAGTATCACTCGTGCACAATGACACCTACAGGCACCTTGCACAAACACCACAGTTGGTTGATGAGAACAGAGAAAAAACTGAGATTCTGAACTGTCATTTTTGTCTGTCTACACAAATGAGGAGATGGCTAATAAAGGTTTCCTTCTTAATACTAATGATGCACGCACAGGAAAATTCCAAATAGACATGTAAAGATAAACAAAGGTCTGGGACTCTATGGTATTCATCCCAGGGTACTTAAGGAGATTAGCTCTGTGACTGCCACACCTCTTTCCTTAAATTTTTCATGATTCATTGAGGTCTGGCATGGTGCAGAGAGACTGGCAAATTGGTAATGTGGTGCTGTTATTCAAAAAGGGATCCTGCCTAAAAACTATAGGCCAGTTAGTCTGACATCAGTGGTAGGAAAGCTTTTCAAAGTGGTATTTAGGGATAAGATGCTTGACTTCATTACAAATAATACTATGAGTTTGTACCAGCATGGTTTTATGCATAATAGATCTTGGTAGACAAATGTAATTGTTTTTTTATGAAAAGTTGAGCAGGGACCTTGAAGGTTAAACAAACAGGGAGCACTCACTGATCCTAAAAAAAATCCTCTGTGCTGCTACGTGACCCCCCCCCCCCCCCCCCCCCCCCCCCCCCCCAAAGCGTGATAAATCCAAGCAAAAAATTTTCATCCATGGAGCACTTGTCGGATTAAAAGCATTCTTTTATTGAAAATGTTAAAAATGTTGAAGCACACAAACAGTTAAAATATTATTTATTGTTACTGTATATTGTCTGCCAGTATATGCACTGGTAAAACTAGGGGAAACTAACAATAATGTACATGCTTTGCATTTATTGCAAGATTTACAGAGAGAAGTTGATATCTCTAATAGTCCCGAAAGGGGGTTGATATGTACAGGTTTCAAAAATAAATCTTCCTACTATCCAGTGCAGTCACAGAGCTATTATATAGAATTATTTCACAAATTAGTCCAGAATGATTTGGAATCACTATCTATGACACAAAGACAATGCAAGCGAGGTATCTCACTCTTTAAGCCACAATAAGGATGTTGTCATTAAGTGGGCTAACAAAGGTGGAGTGGTGGTCATCAGGGACTCCCCCGTTTATGAAAAAGAAGTTATGAGACAACTTCTGGATGTTAACATATATACCAAATTACATTTTGATCCCAGAGACAAATTCATGAAGGAATTTAGAGATTTGGTAGATAGTTGGTGTGATAAAGGAGTTCTAAATAAATATGAATGTGATTTTTTAGATTGCAATAATCCTGTAATTTCCATCTTTCACATCCTTCCCAAGGTCCACAAATCTTTGGATCATGTGAAAAGTCGTACAATTGAGGCCAGTATTGGGTCAGTGAATGAAGGTCTCTCTAAATTTGTTGATAGATTGTTGATTCCGCTGGTAGAAAAGCTAGCCACCTATTTAAGAGACTCAACTATGTGCATCAATAAATTTTAAGGCATTCCATGGAGACCCACCTATAGGTGGGTTTCTATTGATGTTACTGCCCTATATTCTTCCATTGAACATGACCTTGGGTTACAATCAATGATTTTTGGGTTCCAACTGAGAAATTAATTTATTTTGGAATCTATTAGGTTTCAATGGTGGTTTCTATCTCCAGAAGTGTGGCACTGCCATGGGTGCTTCCTTCGCCCCCACTTACGCTAACCTCTTCATGGTGGTGGGAGAGACGCCATGTTTTTGGAGATGTAAACCGATATCATTAACATCTTATTTGTTTTTATTGCTACAGTATGTTGATGACTGCATTGGAATTTGGGATGGAGATGAAGAGACATTGCGATAATTTATTGAATATTGTAATGAGGCAATACAAGGCATATGCTTTACATTTGACACACATAAAGACTTATTGTCTTTTTTGGATATCACGTTTACAGTGAAAGAAGGTAGGATTGAGACTTCTTTATGTCATAAGCCAATCACACGGAATACATTGCTACATGCCTGGAGTGGACATCCCAGCTCTTCTTTATGTCATAAGCCAATCACATGGAATACATTGCTACATGCCCGGAGTGGACATCCCAGCTCCTGTTTAAGGGGCATCCCTGTAGGACAATTTTTGCAGTTATGCCACTTATGCTCCACCTTGGATGCCTTTCAGGAAGGTGCCATGGAACTGTGGGATAATTATTTACAGCGTGGTTATGGCATCAAAAATATCATTAATTAATAGCTCTCTTTGGTTATGAGCGTAAAGACCCACCTCCTGTAGCTCCCTAATCTCTGTGTTGGAATATGATTGGGCAGGACAAGAGAAAGAAAGAAGTGAGCAAGCCTTCAATTAATCTACTAATAAAGACTCAGTTGCAGTCTGCAGGCTACTCACTACCCTGCTTCCCACATGATCAGTCAGTGCATCTGGTTTTGTTTTATTCTGATCTCTGGCTGGTTGACCAATTTAATCCCAGCCTGGGGTCCCATAGATGTTATCTTCAATGCATTGTGTATTTGCAGACATTAAACTGCCAATGTGCAATCCTGCTATGAGTTCTTGGAGTGGAGAAAGGCCTTGGATGGGGTTGAAATGTTAGTCTTGAGCCAATTTATTAATATAAATATTTTCTTCAATTTTAAGACCTGAGAGTGCTGATCCTTTTTGCAGTTGTTATACACACACACATATATATATATATATATATATATATATATATATATATATATATAATTTATCCTAAAATTTAATTATGGTCACAATGAATTTCAATATGTATTAACCACTATCAATTTCTAATTACTATTAACTATTGGCACTGCACTTTATTAATGCATTACTTGAAAATTAATGAAATAATCAGAAAATTCATGAATTTATTTATTAGCACTGCATTTTATCAATTTAGTATTAAAGAATTAATCAGAAAATTCATGAAATGATGTATTACAACTGCACTTTATAAATATTCAAAATTGAATGGGTTAAGTATTGGATTAGCTACAATCTATTGCATCAGCACTTTAATGTATATAAGTTTCCTATGGTACTATCAACTGTAACTCACTTAGGAAGCAGATAGGAATCCAGTTGTGAAGTGGGCGGTCGCCCTAGCTAATGTGTGGCTGGTACTTTAGGAGTTGACAGCATTAACTGAATTTGTGAAACCTTAGCACAGTTGGAAGAGGGGTTCTTTTCTTTCTTCTTTTTAAGATCTGCAAAGCAGTCACAACAAAGGGCAAGGGAAGTGGTTATATACTGGTAATCTAATTATCTACCTTACAAGGTTGAAACATGAAGTATCTTCAAATTTGCCCTGTTTACCTGAAACAATAATAAAAACTATACATATTTTGTGATTAAAACAAAAAACTAAAAGTATGTTCAGCACAAGCAAACAGTTTAGATTTGCCATCCAGTATATGGCTGAAGGTATACAGACAGGTCAGACTAAAGTAAACACATTATATTAATATATACAGTGTAAGATGTTTTGCCAATAATGAAAATATGATTAATAAATGGTACTATTTAATTGCATGTTCTGAACTTTTATGTTTTAATTTGTAGGTATGTAAAAAACAGTTTTTGAATATCCAGTCTCTACTAATGAGAGTACTTTATGAGTTACATTTTTTTATACAGCCTTTTTCATACCATGCCAAAATGTGCTAATTAATAATGAGAAATTTTTAAGACAGAAGTATTAAGAAGAGAACAGACGGCAAAGAAATTATTCTCCGACAGCTGACTTCTGCTAGCCGCTAACTCTCCCTCAAGTCTCCATTGCACCAGATGGAGTTGCCGGAAGAAACTCAGCCCTACTGCAGTGCTTAAATATACTGTATATATGTAATTTATTTTTCTTGACAATAAAATTTTGGTTTAAAAACTAGAACACATAGATATATAAAAAATGTATATAAATATATCACCAAACAAGGTATGTCAGCTAACTAACTAATATACAGCCATAGCAACATAGCGATACAATCTGTTAGCATGTTATTTGAAATGCATTCTTGCATTGAAAAGCTGGCTTCTTGATGATGAGCTGAAAAGAAGCTGACAGAAGGCAAAATGGAAGAACATTTGGTATTTTCTGATTAACTGAGTTGACCTTGTTCACTGGGAAGAAAAACAAAAAAGAAAAGACTAGCTCTTCAACCATACTTTTCTGGTGTACTGTGCAGTTAAAAGGAGCTTGCCTATCAAAAAATAAAGGAGATAGTCATTATTAAAAATGTTAAAGTTTTAGACGAAAACAGAATGTTCTACAACAAAATTGTTGTTGAAGGAAAACATATTATATTTATATTGCACTGATCAGTTTTTATTACTGATACACTTTTCTCTTATGCATTTACAACTGACAACATAAAGAAGAGGGTTGCTGTTTCTACTATTCTATTCTATTCAATTATTATTCTAATATTATTATACCTAATGACAGTTATTTCTAAACATTAAAGTAACATAATATTTTAGAATACAGTCATTTTGTGGAATACATACACATCCAATGGGAGGAATGTGTTTGAATCCTTCCAGCCAGAAGCTGACTAAGAATTGAATTTATAAATGAGAGCTGGGATGTCAACTTGTCCACAGACCATGGCCATGGACTGGCTATCTGAAACATCAGGCATTTCTCATATGAGCTTTAAAATAGAATAAAATTATATAGAAAAAAATGATGGAAATAAGTGAGTATTCAGTACAGGTATAGGATCTGTTTTCCGGAAATCTGTTATCCAGGAAACACTGAATTATATAAAGGTCATCTCCCATAGTCTCCAAATTTTCAAAAAATATTATTTTTTAATCTGTAATAATAAAACAGTACCTTGTACTTGATCAAAACGAAGTTATAATTAATTAGAAGCAGAACCAGCCTATTGGGTTTATTTAATGTTTACATGAATTTCTAGTAGACTTAAGTTATGAAGATACAAATTATGGAAAGATCAGTTGTCTGGAAAACCCCAGGTCCCAAGCATTCTGGATAACAGGTCCCATACCTGTATATAATATTGTCAGGTGTTTGGAGTATCGTTTGGTTTTCCAATGAAATTATTTTCAGTGTGCCAGTGCTAGGATCTCCCGCCAAGACTCGGTGCGTACTTTTATAACCATGTATATCTTTTTTGCAACTTTAAAAATCTGTGTGCACAGAGATGAGAGTGGCTCAGAAAAGTACTTTTTGTACAAAAACTTGTTGTTTGTTTTGTGCCCTGGTTTCAATATTGTTGTGTGCCCACAAGTGAACAATTTCAAAGGGACATTTGTGTTTGGTACCTTCAGCATTTTAATGATGCAATGTATAGAAATTACAGATATAGGAACAGAAATTACAGGTATGGGACCTGTTATACAGAACCCTTGGGACATGAGGTTTTCTGGATAAGGAATCTTTTTGTAATTTATTTAAATATTGAATAAACCCAATATAATTATTTTGTCTCCTATAAGGATTAATTATATATTAGTTAGGGTCAACTACAATGCATTCTTTTATTATTACAGAGGAAAAGGAAGCCATTTTATAAAAATTTGAATTAATTGATTGAGTCTATGTAAATTCAGAATTTTCTGCATAATGGGTTTCAAAATAAGGGTGTAAGAAGGAAGGTACTGGCACACACAGCAATTAAATGCAGGGTTACCCCCTTGCAGTTTATTAGGTGTGAGCGTGCCACGTGCCTGAATTTAATTGCCATGTGTGCCAGTGCCTTCCTTCTTACAGTCTATATTGGGGTTGCCGGACTCCTGACACTGGGCACCAGGCTGACACTTTTTCTAATTACCGAGTGTGCTCTACTTCATCTTGTTCCAGGTTTTCAAAATAAAGGTCCCATACTTTTAATACCTGATCAGTAACAGCAGCATGTGAGCTCTATGCAGACCAAAAACAGGACAAGAAAAAAATTTTTATGTGAAAGGACCATTTAACAAAAATGATCAGTACTGTATTAATTTTAAAATGTCATATATAATCATTGGATTAAATGCAGGTGGTTGATATTGTATGATAACTATTCCCAAACTGATGAATGAACTATAAGGGTTCATCATTTATACACCTTGATTTTTCCCTACTGTTGTAAATATGAAGCAAACAACCACTTAACACAGACAGGGAGTTCTTTGTTAATTCCACATTTACCAACTAATTTCATTTTCAGTGTAAGTAAATGATTTGTTATTCAGCTGAGAAAATATCCCTGTGATGGCTTCTCTAATTGGTATTCACAGGGAGTTTTATTGTTATCCTCTGTACCTTTGTGAGTTCTGTCAGTTTTACACCCTTAATGCAACATTTATGCTTTAATTTAAACTACAAACACAGTTTTGTCTCCTATGTAATATTAGACTGAAAAGATGTTGCTACTAACTCCTATAAAATAGACTTTATAGATATTATGCCTCAAAGAGAAGGCATCACTAGGATGCTAAATACAAATTATTTTAAAGAAGGGATGCATCACATAAAGGATGTATACATATTCCTGTAATACTTAGGGATGTGGGACTATTGCTAACACTGCAGGACCAGGACCACATCATTTTTGTTTTAATTTTCCCTAAGCTACATACAGTCTAGTTGACCTAATATAGGTTAAGGGAAGAATGCTGAGGGCAGATGATTCAGTGGGCTATAAAGGGATTATTCAACCCATAGTCCAATGAGCATACCTCGCAACCGTCCTGTTTTTCGTGGGACAGTCCCTATTTTGACAGCTCAACCAGCAGTCCTGATTATTAGTAGGATAGGAGCTGAGCTATGCTGAAGTAGGAGCCAAAGGAAGAAGAAAGTTAAGTTTCAATTAACACTAAAGAACTTCTTTTTTTTATTAAACGATTGAAGCACTAATTTTTTTTACTTGTAAGGTAGGGTTCTGGCATCCAAGGTTTTTTTTTCAACTTGTAGGGAGGCTACATCACCAATGTTATTTTTTACTTGTGGGGGGCAGAAAATGTTGTTGTAAGGGCACCGCAAATGCTCATGTTGGCCCTGCTTGAATACTTTTGTAATAATTTTAGATAAGCAAATAAGCAATTGTAACAATTTAAGATGCACGTCTCTTGGTGAAACTGTGACTTGCAGCTTAAAGGACAATTGTCACGGTCGGCACCCAAATACCAGAACAAGTGCCAAGCACCCTGGTCTCGGCTCGTGCTTCACCAGTAGTGTGACCGCCTTTGGCTTCGGGAGGTGCCCTCAGCTACTCAGATGCCACCTGGACTTAAACGAGAGGTGCAGAGCAGGAGTTCTGGCCAGCAATGGGGCACGACTGTATATAAAGTCAGTTAGGCCGAAGATCACAGTACAATTGGATAAGGCAAAGGCGTAGTCAGACAGGCTGGGTCGAGGCAGGCGGATAACTAGGTTTCGTCAGGCAGGCAAGGGTCAAATCCGGGTAATCAATCAGATGGGAGAAGGCAGAATCGGAGTCAATAACAGGCAGGGGTCAAACCAGAATGTCAATCAGGAGGGTTAAGCAAATTCAAGGTCGGTTTCAGGCAAGGGTCAGGTTCCAGAGATCAGAGTAGTCAAAAACAGCCAGGCAGGGTCAAACACAGGTATCAGACAGATCAGAAGCTTTACAGCACAAGTACAAGGCACCAGGAACAAAACCTATCACGGGCAATGCAAAAGTAAAAATGTCCCTTTAAATACCTTTTAAATTTCGCGCCATTGCGCGCTGACGTAAACACGCCAGCACGCAAGCGCCTATAAAAGGCGGAAGTGCGCGCGCGGCGCGCACTAGGAAGATGCTGGCAAAGAAGAAAGATGGCGCGGCGGGCGTCCCCGCCGCGCTGGTAAGGAGCTTTTCCTTACAACAATTCACCTTCATTAGCAAAACTGTAATACATAACACATAAAACCTGACCCTAAAACCCCCAGAAATGTAACATAGTAAGTAAGGCTGAAAAAAAGACACACTTCCATCAAGTTCAACCTTTAAACTTTTTTTTTGTTTTTTTAAACTGCCTAACTGATAGTTGATCCAGAGGAAAGCAAAAAAAACAATCTGAAGCCTCTCCAATTTGCCTCAGAGGGGGAAAAATTCCTTCCTGATTCCAAAATGGCAATTGGACTAGACCCTGGATCAACTGGCATAATGAGCTATCTTCCATAGCCCTGTATTCCCTCACTTGCTAAAAAGCCATCCAACCCCTTCTTAAAGCTGTCTAATGTATCATCCTGTACTTCCCGAATATTTAGGCGGAACCTCTTTTCTTATAAACGGAATGGATGACCTCTTGTCAGCTGGAAAGACCTACTGGTGAATAAAGCATTAGAGAGATTATTATATGATCCCCTTATATATTTATACATAGTTATCATATCACCTCTTCTCCAGCATGAACATCCATAATTTGGCCAGTCTTTCCTCATAGCTACAATTTTCCATACCTTTTACCAGCTTAGTTGCCCTTCTCTGTACCCTCTCTAATACAATAATGTGCTGTTTGAGTGAAGGAGACCAAGACTGTACTGCATATTCTAGATGTGGCCTTACAAGTGGAAGAATGACCCCCCCTCCCGTGACTCTATGCCCCTTTTAATTCAGCTCAAGCCCTTATTTGCCCTTGATGCTGCTGACTGTCATTGATTGCTATAGCCAAGTTTATCATCTAAAAGGACTCCAAGGTTATTTTCCATAATGGATTTGCCAAGTGCAGTCCCATTAAGGGTAAAAGTGGCTTGACTTTACATTTATCAACATTGAATCTCATTTGCCACTTAGCTGCCCAGATTGCCAGTTTGTCAAGATCCTGTTGCAAGTTTGCCACATCCTGGATGGAATTAATTGGGCTGGATAGTTTTGTGTCATCTGCAAACACTGATACTTTACTTACAATACCCTCCCCTAAGTCATTAATGAACAAGTTAAATAAAAGTGGACCCAATACTGAGCCCACTATGTGTTCAGACTTTCATAACATGCCAAATTTTGTAAAATGAACATGGTAATTAGAGGGTGTGACCATAAAAATGGGTGTCGTTAAAACATGTTCACCGCCATACAGGCGCCAAATCTTTTTCTCCCTCTTTCTATTTCAAAAATGTCAAGAGGTGTGTAATGAGAAAAACAAAATGACTATTTTGCTTACAGATGATAGTGTCCTATACTGTAAGTACAACTCAGCAGAGTGTCAGCTTGGGTGTAGGATTTTTCAAGAGGATGACCTATCTTAAATATGCCGTCATTAAAAAATGTGTACTGTTTTCATAAAAAATTTAAATCTCTTGTCTTTTAATTCCCTCTACTTTGACTACAGAGTACACAAATCTTTAGGCAGTCACTGGCTACATTACTTTGAAACAATAGAGCTGCAGCAAGCTCCTGGTGGCAGGAAAGCAGTATTTAGCTTTGTGTCCTGTTTGTGTTTCTCAATAAAAAATAGACCAACAAAGCACTTGAGCAGCAGAGTAGGTCAGTAGCACCTCACATTATTGGCCCGACAAACATGCTACTTGCATGTCACTACAGCTGTTCTTAGTCGGTAGTCCTTCCTTTTGATACATATTGCACATATGTGGCTTATTGATATAGGGGTACCCTGTAGCTACCAGTACCTTCAAACTGGTGGTAAGAATCCCCTGTGTGAGCTGTGATCAACTGGCATAGCTGAATAGCACCTACAAATATCTAGTGAGCATTTTGACATTGAGCGCCAGAAATTATGCAATCTGCAGACTGTGCCATGAAATGATGGGAGGCAGACAGTGCCATGAAATCATGGGGCCAGACTGTGCCATGAAATCATGGGAGGCAGAATGTGCAATGAAATGCTGGTACCACAATGTCCCATAAATTACTGGGGTAAGCCTGTGTCATGACTGTTAAGATGGACAGCATTTGTCTGACTATTGCAAGTGATCAGACTGTATCCAGGAAATGCTAGGGGCTAGTAATTGTCATGAAAATGCAGTGTTTTCAAAATGCTGGGATCATTTCCACAATTAGTGCATAGAAATAGGTTTGGTCCTCGCACACCCTACCCTTTTGGCTTAGCAGAGTTGCACAGGAGGAGGTTCGACCACCTTCCGGTAGTATTGCAGAGAAGAACATCCAATGGCACACAGGACTAATGGCATGCTTGACAAAGGGGTCCTTCCTGAAACGTTGCACTCCGCAACAAACACTTAAGGTGTTGCATTAGTCCTGTGAATCTATTTTAATTATATATTCTTGTTTGCTTTCAAATTGGATTCTAAAGGTACTTTATGCTAACAAATTCTTGTACGTGAACATGTAAGATAACATATTGATCCCACAAGCATCAGTAACTACAGAGATCTGGTGAAGCACATCAGGATGATTTCTAGATATTATACAGTACACAGGGTCTTAAATTAGCATCACATGCTGATACAGTTTATAGATTAACCAGGCATTTAGCCAATATATGTTTATTTTTACCTCATTCAAGGACTAGT
This sequence comes from Xenopus borealis, assembly GCA_024363595.1. NCBI lineage: Eukaryota > Metazoa > Chordata > Amphibia > Anura > Pipidae > Xenopus > Xenopus borealis. The sequence goes on along the minus strand of CM044442.1, from coordinate 52,796,142 downwards.
TCCACCAAAGTACCATCTGCCAAGGTACAAAAGAGTAATGCTGACATTTTGCTCTATTTCACGTGCTTCAGCACTTTAATTAGAGAGAGTAAGCAATGCTTACAATTAAATAATATACATTTTGCACAAAATCACATAAATGAATATGTTTCCAACTCTGGAATTTTAGGTGTCTATAATGATATTTACAAAAAAAGTTGCAAACATTAAAATGCCCATAGACAACTGTAAACTATTCGTATATTTTAAAATAAACAAATTGGCAATCCCAATCAACATGTGAAAACAGTGTCAATATGTTTTATACTCATCTGATTTTGAGGCCTAAAAACAATGATGGTTATAAATGTGGAACACATAGCAATTCCTTGGTGGGTTTCTAAACAACTAGTTATAGTTCAGTGTGTGACTGTTCAGACAAGAAAAATGCCAACCATAATTTCTCCTAAATCTCCTTGAAATTTTCCATGTACCAACAGAATGCAGGTGATGGGTTACCAATGATTATGCACTATAACATTTCAGCCTTCATTATATGATTGAAAGTGGACATTTCATAGCTATAAAGGTTCAGTTAAATGATTAATGTGCAATTTCCACTCTTAATATAAATCCACCAGGTTTCCCACAAACGTGTTGTACACAATAAGGCAGTGGGAACTGGGTCTGTAAGGAGAAGAGAGGAGAATCATTTCTGCTGGCAGAGTGTTTTAACCTTCCCTACCCCGGATTAACCCTGGAACAAAACCTGCAACGTTGATAAGTGAATATGTCACTTTTTAAATGTGAGTGTATTATTTATTATTAAAATTATGTTTTAATTGCAAACTACACTATGGGAGATCTGCTTTCCTTTCATTAAGGTAAGAAAAGTACTGAAGGAAGAGAACAACTAGGATTTATTTTATGCAACAAAATCAAGACTTGGTCTTGTAAGTAGGCAATTCTGCCATATTGTGTACAACACGTTTGTGGGAAACCTGGTGGATTTATATTGAGAGTGGAAATTGCACCCCCCAAACACATATATTTATATTAATGGTTTAAAGAAAATACCCTATTGAACCACTGAATGTTAAACGACACACCTGATTAACCCAACAGTTAACTAACTTACTGCACCATATAGCGCTTTTTTCCTTTTTCCTTGAATTTTCCCGTAGCCTTAGGCGCTGATCCACATTAGGGTAATTCTATTAGTTGTTACATTTAAAAAATATCATGTGACATTGTTTGCAATTTAAGATATGGATATGGAGGTAAAACAATGCTAATCTCTTTAAGATTTATGTTTATGTTTAGCTCTATATCAGGGGTGTAATTACAGGGGAAGCAGACCTTGAGGTTGCAGGGGGAACTGATTAGGCCCAAATAAAGAGCAATTTAGGCATATATTGGTAAAACCTCTGAATTTGTTGGGGGCCTTAAAATTTATTTGGTGTGGGGCCCAGTAACATCTATTATGCTACTAGTCTATATCCTGAGTTAGCGCAAGTTTAGATGAACAGATAATATTAAGTAGGATGTGTCCAGTTTGGGAAGAGTATTGCATAAGGTATATGCCTAGGTATAAAATATACATTGGCGTGTGAACTCTAGGGCAAATCATTACTGTCCAGATTCTTGAATCTGTACTTTACCCTGTTACCCTAGCAGATGGTGTTTAAACAAATCTTCTGTCAATGTAATTACCTTTTCCCTTCAATTCCATCTAGCAGCCAAATTCATCTACCGTGAGTTATGCTTGCACATTATATAGCAGAAGTATAAAATGTATTAGTTGGCTTCTGAGCTAGAACTACTTTACCTTCATTTGAACTTTTTGCCTTACACCCATCAAACTGTACTACAATGAGTAGTGATGATGCATAATGTGGCAGCATTAACCCGAGTGCCAGGAACAATACCATTTTATAATCTTTTTCTCTCTCTCTTTTGTCATTTCAGTGTTTGAAACAGTTAATTTTATTTTACTCATGCTGAAAAGGGTATATATAGATATATATAGATATAGATATATATCTATATATATATAAATTTGGAATAGACGGCACTCACGATAAACATCCAATATGCAGCCTGGGTGCAGATCCATGAATAGCTTCTATTGTCCACAGTAAGTAGCCACACTCACAGGTCTTATGTAGAAAAAATCTTCTTTATTGAAAATAAAACCGACATGTTCACTTGAACTTAACTAAAGATAAAAGAGAAGCATTAAGGAGTCTATCTAATAACACCAATATTGTTATTAGACCGGCCGACAAAGGGGGAGCAGTTGTAATACAGGATTACTGCGATTACCGTACTGAAATTGAAAAACAACTTTCGGACACAACAGTATACAAAAAACTGACGAGGGATCCCACCACCATATTTAAAAGATAAATTGATGCGGTTATACAGGTTGGTGTTTCTCTGGGAACTCTTGATGATGACACACGCGATTACCTTATACAAGATTTTCCTGTCTGTCCAGTGCTTTATACACTACTCAAGATCCACAAGGGACTTGACCCCCCCGCCTGGAAGACCTATAGTAAGTGCTCGTGATTCACTACTACAACCTATTGCGATTTATGTGGATTTTTATTTACAGGCACTGGTTCAGAAAAGCAGTACGTATATTAAAGACACAGGCGATTTCTTGAGTAAACTGCATCAAGCTAGTCCATTACCCATATCGGTTAAATTAGCAACACTTGATGTATCTTCTCTATACACAGTGATCCCTACTGAAGAAGGAATCCAAGTAATTAAAGAGAGCCTTCTAAAATATCCTGATAGGAGCAGACCCCCTAACGAATTTTTAATCCAACTCCTTGAACTGTGTCTAACGTTGAACTACTTCAAATTTGAAATGACGTATTTCCAGCAGATCAGCGGCACCATTATGGGGTCAAATGTGGCACCTTCATTTGCCAACTTATATATGGCTAACTACGAACATCTTCATATACTTTCAAGATATGGGCACTGTATTTACAGACTATTTCGCTTTATTGATGATCTCTTTATGCTGTGGGTGGGGTCCACTGAGAGTTTTTTGCAAATGATTAATGAATTGAACGAGTTACCAAGCACTATACGCTTTACTGCCGATATCAGCGAGACCAAAATCTCCTTTCTTGATGTTTTAATAACACTGACTGACACTGGAATTCGGACCACCACGTACACCAAGAATACGGACCGCAACACACTACTTCATTACACTTCTTGCCATCCTCCACACATCACGAGAAGTATTCCATACTCGCAGATGATACGGATGGTGCCCAACAATTCTGATTTAACATCATTACATGAGCAGTTGGATAATTTAATTGAGAAGTTTTTACAACGAGGCTATAAACTGAAAGATCTTTTGGTCAGTAAACAAAAAGCTCTACAGCACACACAGGATGAACTATTAGGGAATCGTAGGGGCAATGGAGGCAGCATTAATGATGAAAGATTGACTTTTATTACATCCTATGCACCTGAAAAACACCCTTGATCAGGGCCATCCATGACCATTGGTTAGTCTTAGAAAGGGACAGCACCCTACCTCCCATTTTCAGGATGAGACCTAGAATTGCATATAAAAGAGGGAGAAGTTTAAGGGATATTCTTGTAAAAACGGACCCTAAACAATGCTATCTTACTGGGAACACTACGACTTGGTTACAGACAGCAAAAAATGGATGCTATAAATGTCCCTCCTGTGTGACTTGTAGTTATTTAATTACTGGTACTTGTTTCAACCATCCCCAGACTGGCAGGAAAATTGACATTAAACATAGGTTAACATGCACTTCTAAATTTTTTATATATTTTATTAAATGCCCTTGCGGTCTGCTCTATGTGGGCAAGACAGTCACAACATTTCGAGAGAGAATGGCGAACCATCGCTCCTCAATCCGGATAGCACTTGACACTGGAAAAGCGGATACTCCTGTGGCTCAACACTTCCTTCTGTTCAGACATACACTGGCTAGTTTGAGATGTATGTTGATTGATCATGTACCACCACTGGACAGAGGGGGTAACCGTGAAAAATTATTACTCCAGCGCGAACTCCGTTGGATTCACCGCTTGAATACCATTAGCCCTAATGGACTCAACGAACTAGTGTCATATAATCCTTTCTTTCATTGAATATTTCGTTCAGAGATCCCCTCATTGAGAGTTTACTTGCATGATACAGGTTCATTTAAATATTATAAGTTGTAGATAGAAATCCGGACTAGTGGTGAATACACACTACCCTGTACATGTATTTTTGACACCTTAGAGGCTTTATAGTATATTCACTGAGTGGTTTCTATCAGGGGTTAATGTTCACATCTTTTCTTCTCTATTTTCTTTTTTCTTCCTTTTATTTTTATACTTTTTGGTGCGGTTAAATTTTTAGACACGCATGGTGGATATATCACATTACTTAGGGGTCTTTTGTGATACAATTATGAACTGAAGGATCACCATTTTTAACACTAACGATATAACTTCACTTTGATTTATAACTTTTTGTGCATGTAGTGTATGGATCTGTTAACTTACCTGCACAGTTTGAATGGGTCTAACATGAATCAATCATGAACACAAGGATCATTATCCCAAACACTAACGTAAAAATTTTTTATTTTTATTTATCTATAATTCTTTGCACATGATGTGTATAGATTTGCTTGTTGTCCAGTTTTAACTTTTAAATTTAAATGAATATCTAAAGTACCTGTTAGTGTCAATTGGTTCTAAACGATTTATTATACTTTATACTTCAACGATTGGCCGTTTATATGTAGTATGTGTTTTTATAAAAGCCGTATGGTAATGATTGCGAGGCATTCTACGAGACACAATAGCTTATATTTGAAGCCTTATCATTAATTGCCTGTTTGGTTTAATGCACGCTGAGTAGTGATCCTGGTCAGGAATAGTCCACGGGGTTCATTCGATACTATGTATTACACTGAGGCTTGGTAGCGATATGAATGGATATATTTACTGTTTGGTATAACATGAGATAAAGTATCGCTCTTAGCAGATTTTAAGGTGCCGTGGGTATGTGCATGGGCTCCGTATTGAAACCGCTTCATTAGGTTGCGGTTACATGTATTTTAAATATTTAATTGGACTTTTCCCGAGGGAAGGAGTTCCGATTTAGGCACGCATTAGTAAGAATTGATATTTTCCGACCGATGGGTTTAATTTAATGGGTTTTATATGAGATTATGCGCACGGGGAGCTATACGAACATAGTTTGCACTTCCGACTGGTGGCGTATAATTTATATGATCGGTATAAAATACGTATTTCCCGTTTTGATTTTATATTTTTGGATTTCTCCTTTTTTTTACACATTTTCCTCCACTTTCGTCACTTCCTGGGTGTTTATTGAGCCCTTTCTTGTATTTTAAGCGATGTTTTTTAGATGACTTTGAGAAAGGCTGTTTTATCAGCCGAAACGTCAGTGTTTTATTTCCAATAAAGAAGATTTTTTCTACATAAGACCTGTGAGTGCGGCTACTTACTGTGGACTATATATATATATATATATATATATATATATATATATATATACTTCCCCTTTAAGTCTGTTTACATATAGAGCCATATGAAAAAGTTTGGGAGCCCCTCCTAATTCTTTAGCGTTTTGTTTACCATTGGCTGAGCTTTCAAAGAAGCAACTTCCTTTTAATATGTAACATATGTTGATATTGGGTTCATCCAACCCTCGACTTTAACAAGGGCCCCAGTCCCTGAACTAGCCACACAGACCCACAGCATGATGTTACCTCCACCAAATTTGACAGTCGGTAGCAGGTGTTTTTCTTGGAATGCTGTGTTCTTCTTCCATCATGCAAAGTGTTTTTTGTTATGACCAAATAACTAAATTTTTGTCTCATCAGTCCAAAAAATTACTGCTGCTTGTCTAAATGAGTTTTGCATACAAGTGACTTTGTTTGGGGCATGAGTGCAGAAAGGGCTTCTTTCTCATCACCCTGCAATACAGATGTTCTTTGTGCAAAATGTGCTGAGTTGTAGAAAAATGTACAGATACAGTGGCATAACTACTCCCTGGTGGGCCCCGGTACAGGATGGGCACCTGGGCCCCCCTGTTGGGCCCTTACCTCTATAAATTGCATGCTGGAGTGTTGATGGCATGTGTGCTGTAAAATCTCCCCCTAGATAACTGCCTGCCATAACCATTTTTGTGGCTCTGATGCGCCCCAAGAGAGTGGGGGCCCTGGTGCAATTGCACCTCCTGCACCCCTGGTAGTTACGCCACTGTACAGATACACCATCTGCAGCAAGGTTCTTGCAGGTCTTTGGAGGTGATCTTTGGGTTGTGTGTAACCATTCTCACAACCCTCTGAATATACCGCTCCTGTATTTTTCTTGACCTCCCAGTAATCAGTATTGAGCCATTACATGCATTCAAATTAGCAAAATTACAAGGGAACCCAAATTCTTGCACTGAATACTGCTTCACTAAAAATGTTTGTTCAGAAAACACCCCAGTACTCAGATGTTCCTGGAAAATGACTGTTATATTTTTGTTGAAAGTGGAGTAAATTATTATGCAGGCTGAGAGGGGTTCCCAAACTTTTTCATATGACTGTAGAGCTTCTTTTCTGCACACAAATATACATTCCAATTTCCCATGACAGTTTTCTAAATTAAATGTAGGCTTAATAAAGAACACAATATTGAAATGATGCTTTACTAGTGGTTAATACTGCTGACTTCTATGGTCCAGTGTTAAATTCTGGCATAGGCACTATCAGCAAAGAGGTTAGAGGCAGAAAATTTCTTCACACAGTCTAAAAACATTCAGGCAGATTAACTGGCTACTGAGGAAACTGCCCCTAATGTTATCTTAGATAAATTCCATTGAGCAGCAAATAATATGCATCATGATGAATATCTAGAACATGCCACCAATATATAGGTAAGTGATAACAATAATTTAATAAGCCTTTAATTTTTTTATTTAATTAGCTGAGATCTAGATTCATCCCTTTTTAGGTTTCCATTCTTTAACAAATACGATACTTGTGGATAGGAATTAACAGTAAATCAGTTGTACTATACATTTCTTTTTTTGTTACCCTGTTTTAACTTTAATATTTAATATTCACAGAAAGCTTCATTTCATGTAGAATATTATATATACAGCACTGCCACCTTCTGGTACAAAATGGAAATTAATGCAATTTATAACATACATCAGTAGCGCTTTGTGTTCTAATACTGTATGTTGTTTTTTCAGTTATGCCCAATTATTTTGCCTAATGTTCCAATACAACTTTAGTGATCTGCCAGAGTTTCTAAAACTTTAAAAGCAGAATGTGCTGCCTTTCCTACATATTTATTGATATATACAAGTACTTGGTAATTGCCTAGTCTCTTTCAAAAGAGTAAAGCAAACAACATACAAAAAGAAACAAGGGACAAATGGCTGACAGCTGACCTATTGACAACTTTGTATATAGTATATCATTAAATTTTAATGCATTAGACATTCTTAACTGATTTCACCATAGTCCCTAAACTTTTTTAATTTGTTTGGACAATTTGTGACTGTCCATATCTAAATTTAAATTCTACTGCTTTGTCCTCTTTCCATGACAGAGCTCGAGCTTTATAGGTTTTCTGTACTTTTGTGTTTTTATTAATTAATTTTTTGGTAAACCTAAATATCTCTAAAAATACATCAGAACTGTGCCCAAGCAAATAATTCATCATTGACTTTATATTCCCTTTCTCCTCAGAAGTTTGTCTCCCTAGTCTTAGGAAACCAAGTCACAGTACTATAAGAAATTGTATGCGGCATATTATCTGATTTGCTACTGCAGAGCTGTTTGTATTGCAGCAAAACAAAAATGAATGGGTTTCTGAGATGGGTACTGCATTGGCTAAGTAAGTCCAGGGACCCTGTCCTGCATAGGTTGCCATTTGAACTTCAATTTCTGATTGTGGTCAGCAGAAAAAGAGCCAGCACACTTAAGGGCATAATGCTCATGATGTGAGGCAGAATAGTACCTCACACATCGTCACACATCCCAGTGTAAAAACTAATGTAACATTTTTACACATTGCTAGAAGCAATGTACAATAATAGTGGCAAATCTGGCTTTAGCATTGCCTACAATTACACACACCATGATAAATTCACCATTTATTTTACACACAGCTTTTTACACCTTTTTTTTTGGCAAATTTCATTTTACGAAGCATAAAAAATATGCTACTAAATTATGTCCACGAATCGTTAATACGAATTCCATTATGTGTCATAAGCACAACATTTAGAATACGTGTCTATAAGCTGGCAGACATGCTGTAGCAAGCTATGGCCGAAATCTAATACCAACCTTACTAAACAGAACTTAAACCAGCCAGATCCACGATCATATATGTGGACATCTTTTGAAACAGAAAGCAAGCATTTAGGTTACTTAAAGGAATGATAGAAATTTCCCTGCAGCAAAGTGTCTGTGTCGTATAGCATTAAAGTGGGCCTGTCACCCAGACACACAAATCTGTATAAAAAAAGCCCTTTTCAAATTAAACATGAAATCCAATTTCTATTTTTTATTAAAGCATTCATAGATGTCGTAAGCTCATTTAAAAATCTCAGCTGTCAATCAAATATTTTCTGCCCCTCCTCTATGCCAGTGGCATAGAGGCGGGGCAAACAATTACTTTCACTTTCCATTCAGCACTTCCTAGTTGTCACTGCTCTCCACGCATTCCCTCATTCTCTTCACTGTTTTATTGTGTAGCCAGGGCATGGGGAAGGACATTGGGTCCCCCATTCTGGTGCACAAACAAGATTCCAAGATGATATAATGCTTGCCTTAATAACAGTGTCCACAAAATGGCTCCTGCTTGCTTGCTATAATTTTGAATTCTCAGACTGAAGGAATCAAGAATCAAATTATTTATATAGTATAAATAAAGTTTGTTTTGGTTTTTTTTGTATAATTCTTTTGGGAGACGGGTGCCCCTTTAAAGGTGCCAAAATGAATTACATGAAGCAGGGGAACGCAAGCATTTTCTACCCCTGAAACAATACCCACCACCAGTTTTCAACTGTGAGAGGACATAATCTTACACAGGGGCAACATTAAGGGGTCATTTATCTTGAAGTTAACTTTAAAGGGGTTGTTCACCTTTGAGTTAACTTTTAGTATAATGGAGAGAGTGATATTCTGAGACAATCTGCAATTGGTTTTCATTTTTTATTGTTTGTGGTTTTATAGTTATTTAGCTTTTTATTCAGCAGCTCTCTAGTTTGTAGTGTCAGCAATTTGGTTTCTAGGGTACAAATTACCCTAGCAACCCTGCATTAATTTGAATAAGAGACTGGAATATGAATAGGAGATGGACTGAATAGAATGATAAGTAATAAAAAGTGACAATAACAATACATTTGTAGCCTTACAAAGCATCAAATTCAACAGAGAGTTGAAAAAAAATTCTTCTAATTTTAAATTCTAATTTTCAAGATTTATCTTACCCTGCCCCTTTAAGAACTCGGATTTGACTGTAAGCCATCTAAAACCTGCAGAATTGCTGTAGTGAATGGAAGAATTCCAGGGATTTGGTGATGCTTCCTTACATTTAGGTTGGTCTTTCGGAGAAAATTTGGTTAGAATTTGCTTCGGGTCCATCCTCTCTCAATTTTTATAATAAATTTCGATTGGTTGAGTTTCAAGTTTGTGGGAGTTTATGGAAATTTAAAAAAAAACTCTCATGAATTTGACATACAACAATTGATAAACTTGCCTCTTAGTATGTTATAGAACAAGCAATACCTGGCAACTTCACAGTTGGTATTAATTTTCCTGTTCCTTCCCTGCTTTCAGATGGGGGGCAGTCACACAGCAATAATGAACTAAGTTGCAACATTTTGTCTGTTACACGCTGTTATGGGATAACATGTTTTTTTTTTTTCAAAATGCATTAGTTAATAGTGCTGCTTCTGCACTGAAATCCATTTCTCAAAATAGCAAACAGATTATTTTTATATTCAGTTTTAAAATCTGACATGGGGCTAGAAATTTTTTCAATTTCCCAGCTGCCCCTGGTCATGTGACTTGTGCCAGCACTTTAGGAAGGAACTGCTTTCTTGCAGGCTGTTTTTTTCCTTCTCAATGTTACTGAATGGAATGCAGTGGGACATGGGTTTTTACTATTGAGTGCTGTTCTTAGATCTATCAGGCAGCTGTTATCTTGTGTTAGGGAGCTGCAATATGGTTACCTTCCCATTGTTCTGTTGATAGGCTGCTGGGGGGGAAGGGAGGGGTGATATCACTCCAACTTGCAATACAGCAGTAAAGAGTGATTGAAGTTTATCAGAGCACAAGTCACATAACTTGGGACAGCTGGGAAATTGACAATATGTCTAGTTCCATGTCAGATTTCAAAATGAAATATAAAAAAATATGTTTGCTCTTTTGATAAATGAATTTCAATGTATTTCAATTCTGCTGGAGCAGCACTTTTAACTGATGCATTTTGAAAAAAATCTGCCGCTGCTATGGAAAAATGTATAAACTTATTTATAAAACTTTTGGCCTCTTCTCACCTAACCCCCTGTCCGTTTGATCCTATACCTTCAAAACTTCTCCGCAATACCAATCCTTGTCTAATCAAAGCCTTAATTCATCTATTTAATCTCTCAAATGGACTATTTCTGTCTCAACTAAAACATGCTCTTGTCACCCCATTCTGAAAAAACCTTCTCTTGATCCCTCCAATCTTGACAACCTCCGACCTACTGTATCTCTCTGCTTCCTTTCATCTCTAAATACTTGAGTGCCTAGTCTACAACCGACTAACCTCATTCCTCTCTGACAATAACCCGATGGACCCCCTACAATCTGGTTTTAAACCACAACACTACACTGAAACTGCCCTGACTCGACTATCTAATGATCTTTTAACAGCTAAAGCCAACAAAAATTTCTCACTACTAATACTGCTTGATCTCTAAACTGCATTTGATACTGTAGATCACCCTCTCCTCCTCCAGTCCCTCCATTCGCTTGGCCTTTGTGACACAGCCCTGTCCTGGTTCTCATCTTACCTTACTCATCGTTCCATCAGTGTCTCTTACAATGGAGTAGCATCTTCTCACCTACCTCTCTCTCTGTTGGAGTTCCTCAAGGCTCTGTCCTGGGACTTTTATTATTTTCCCTATATACTTCCTCCCTTGGCAAATTAATCAGCTCGTATGGTTTCCACTACCACCTCTACACTAAGGATACTCAAATCTATCTCTCCTCTCCTGATCTCAACCCAGAACTCCTAACTCGTGTCTCCTCCTGCCTTTCCGCTATCTCTACTTGGATGTCACAACACTACCTTAAATTAAACCTCTCCAAAACAGAAATGGTTCTTTTTCCTCCAACTAACACCAGTAACATCTCGGAAGTATCCATCATAGTTAACAATTCCACTATCACCCCGTCTCCCCAGGCCCGGTGCCTTGGAGTTATCCTAGATTCTGCCCTGTCATTCACTCCTCTCATCCAGTCACTTGTTAAATCATGTCACTTCCACCTAAGGAATATATCCAAAATATGATCATTTATCACCCAAGATGCTGCCAAAATTGTTATTCACTCTCTCGTCATATCACGTCTAGACTATTGTAATTCTCTTTTAATTTGCCTTCCCAGACAGAGACATCACATCTCCAGTCCATAATGAACACGGCTGCTAGGCTTATACACTTCAGCAACTGCTCCTCCTCTGTCATGCCATTCTGCCAATCCCTGCACTGGCTTCCACTACCCTTCAGAATTAAATTAAAATTAATGACCCTGACATTCAAAGCACTTCTTAACTCTGCCCCTCCCTACATCTTTGAACTAATCTCTATATACTCACCCAACTAATCTCTATATAATCACCTTACAATGCTCCTCTACTGACTGCTACTCAACTCTTCTCCCATTACCTCCTCACATGCTCGCATTCAAGACTTTGCAAGGGCTGCATCCCCTCTCTGGAATTCTCTGCCACGGTCTGTCTGACTTTCTCCCCACCTTTCAAGAAATCTCTTAAAAGGTACTTATTTAGAAAAGCCTACCCTCACTATAATACCCAATGCAATATCACTTACAGTACCACATCTCACCCACTTAACTCTGAATTTGCCCACTCCCACACCTTGTGTATCATTCCCTTCCCTTTAGATTGTAAGCTCTTTCTGCACAGAGCCTTCCTCACCTTCTGTACGGTATTTATTGTGATGTATGTGACTCCATATTTATTGTGATATATGTAACTCCATATGTTCTATGTATGTAATTCATGTGATTTAGTTGTATAAACACATTCACTTTACAGCACTAAGAAATAAGTTGGCGCTATAGAAATACATGTTAATGATAATAATTATAAAATAATATATAGGTGTCTACTTACAAATTTCATAAAGTTGACTCTTGCAACAAAATTAAAGGAATTGCTCAGTATAAAAATAAAAACTGGGTTAAATAGATAGGCTGTGCAAAATGTTTGGGCAAAAATGTAATGTATAAAGGCTGGGGTGACTGGATGTCTAACAGAACAGAACATTACTACCTGCTTTTCAGCTCTCTTGGTTTTCACCGACTTGTTACCCTAGTTACCAACAGTAACAAATAAGTGACTTAAGGGGGGCCAAATGGGTCATAACTGTTGCTTCTGAATCTCAGCTGCATGCTGAGGATCAATTGCAAACTCACTAAACAGTTATGTCCCATGTGACTCCCCTCAAAGTTGCTGACTAACTCAGAGAGCTGAAAAGCAGGAAGTAGTGTTCTGGCTGTTATGTTAAACATCCAGTCACTCCAACCTTTATATATTAAATTTTTGCCTAACTAACTATATTAGAAATATTGTTTTACCCAGTTGTTATTCTTTTGCTATTGTGTTGGCTTTATTTAGGTTATCTGCATAGTCTGCTATAAATCTTGCGGTTATTTTGACACTATTGCCAATAGTCAAAATTATGGCCAATGAAGTGATATCAGTGGTCAAATCTATTCACAGGCGGTCACCATCTTGGAAGTGTCTGCAACACTCACATGCTCAGTGGGCTCTGAGCAGCTGTTTAGAAGCTAAGCTTAGGGGTCATCACATATGTTCAATCAGAAAATGAGGTTGGCCTGTCATACAAGCTGATGCTACAGGGCTGATTATTAAATTCTGATGCTAGTTGCACTGGTTTCTGTACTGCCATGTAGTAATTATCCATATTAATTACTAATCAGCCTTATACTGTGACAGTTATAGTCCATGTGTACTGTTTTTGTGTCGTGTCGGTCCCTAAGCTTAGTAACTGACAGCAGCACAGAGCATGTGCAGTGAATCAGCAGAAAAGAAGATCGGGAGCGACTGGGGCATCTTTGGAGACACAGATCTTTATTACTAAATGGCTGTGGTTGACTGCGGTTGGGACAAAAGCCGAAAACATAATGTACAACATTTCTACCCAACTTCTTTAGTTTAACTTTCCTTGTCCTTTAAGGTGGCCAGAGACGCACTGATTATATTGTAAGAAATACATTTTCATGGAATATTTGGTGTGTGTGTGTGGTGGGAAAGGAGCCGACTAATATCGGCAGAAGACTTGGATAACGGTCATGTCATCGATGAGGCTAGACAGAAAATTTGATTGTTTGCCTTTGAAGGCACCCAAACATCGGCCACTGTTTAGAACTGAATCATCAGATACAGGTAGAATTCTATTGTTTCTACCTGTATATCTAACAATTCAGCTCTACACGTTTGTAGTGTAACGAACAATCTTTTTTGGTAAGATCTTTTTACAAGAAAGATCATAATCGTTACGTCTATGGCTAGCTTTAGGTTATAAAGGGGATAAGGGGTTATCAGTAGGTCTCTAGGTAAGAAATACACTTAAGTGAACTTGTAGCTGATTTTACGAGTGCGACTTCTGATCTGTAAGAGGCACCACCAAGTAGAGTGAAAGGGCTAGCAACCCAGGCATAAACCTCCAGCATAATTACTCAAAAGAAATCCATCGGAGTACAGCTGAGAGGACATTGTTTTACTATTGCATAAAATCAGTAACTACTACCCTGCCTTTATCTGAAAAAAGCTCTTTATAGTGCCATTAATGAGTTATAACACTTGCGTCCAGTTTTTAAGATCAAAGGTCTCCTCTATGACCATAAATAAAGTATGCTAAAATGGATAAATCAGCATGCATTGAGCTTTTTCAAAAAGGTAGCGGTATATGGGATACGTTATCTGAAAAGCTCCAGATTATACAAAGGCTGTCTCCCATAGACTCAGTTTTATCCAAATAATTCAACATTTTAAAAATCATTTCTGGTGCCCCTCCACCTTTTTGCCCTAAGCACATGCCTCTTCTGCCTACTCCTAGTTCTGGCCCAGCCTATACTTGTGTCACCACACGGTCGTAGCAATTTGTAGCATGTGTCATTGCACCCATTCAGCCTGCTCTGATGAATTGCATTCAACTCTGAAATAGTGCACCACAATTTGAGCTCAATTTATAATAAGGGGATGTGTTGATGTTAAGTTGATTCAATTGCCGGTTTGTATTTTCAAAAGCAGAACGGATGTGTTGTATGGATGGAAAAAGTAGCAAAACGATCATGGTTCTGCTGTGTACTGTAAAATAAGCCCTTGAGCCTGCCTTTTTATAAACCAGTGGGCTTATAACATCTGGGCAGATATTTATCTTGTTAGATTAAACATGCACCTGGTCCCTTAATTATTCTCCATAATTGACAGCTTCATCATACTAGATCCTGGTGTAAGGATGCAACTCTAGTGTTAGTAATTAGATAATAATTAATGAGCTTGAAGTACATTTTTCTTCCATAAGCAATGTTGTGTTTTTTTCATGGAGGACAGTGTTTTGAATTTGTATTTAAATATGCATTATTTGCTGCCCAGTTCCAGTAAATTAGGCAAAATAACAGTAATTTAATTGAAGGTTTGAGTGAAGCTCGATCATTAAACTATATGATTACTCTACAAATACTCAAGTAAAACAAAGAACAAAGGTAATATCAATTAATTTCAAAATTTTTGTGTTTACAGGTTTAAGTGTGTATAGATTTAAAGGAAAACTATACCCCCCAAACAATGTAGGTCTCTATAAAAAGATATTGCATAAAACAGCTCATATGTAAAACCCTGCTTCATGTAAATAAACCATTTTCATAATAATACACTTTTTTAGTAGCATGTGCCATTGGGTAATCATAAATAGAAAATAGCCATTTTAAAAAATAAGGACAGCCTCCTGGGATCCTAGGATCCAACAGTGCACACAAACATACCAAACAAACTATAAAGTTAGGTCAAACGAGCCAATTAACAGACAGAGTTGTGTCTTTTGCTTCAACACTTCTTCCTGTTACAGTTAGAGTTTAAATATTTCTGGTCAGCTGAGGTAAGGGGAGGTGAGAGCTACGTAACTGAGCAGATTGGGCTTCACCTTGGAATTAAGAGTGGCTAGTACATCTGAGGAAATATATATATATTTATATATATATATATATATATATATATATATATATAGTGGGAAGTGGCTAGTTATTGGCATCCCAAACACATTGTATACTAAGAGCAGTCAAAAAAAAATTACACAGTAAAAGGGTGGGCACTGGCACTCTAACACATTATACCATAGGAGCAGCAGATCCTGACAACCCTATAAACCAGTAGGGATGCAATGAATCCAGGATTCAGTTCAGGATTTGCCTTAATCTCAGCCTCTTTATGCAGAATTCAAATTTGGGCAAATCCAAGAGTCTGGCTGAACCAAATCCAGTGGGTACTGGTTCCCCACACACTGAACCCACCAAAGAAGCAAGGTTCCTGGGTAGCTAGAGTATTGTCTCAACAATAGGAGGGAGAGCATAGGTGATCATGGGGATTCTGCTGCCCCCATCTTCTGCTTCACGCTTAAAAATCAGTGTCGGGTCAAAGGGGTTAGAATTGCTAGAGAATTGATCACAATATGTGGAAACCCAGGACTTCAGCTCTTAAAGTTACAAGAGCTAGCTTTCTGCAGCCCCAGCAACTGGCCACTCATGTGAGATTGAGCTACTTCTCTTTTGCAAAATGGTAACAGGTTATGGGCCCAGGAGAGAGGGAGGAAACCGATGGAGCAGGCTGATATTTGATGGAGATGAAAAAACTATGGGAGAGTTTCTAGGCCACACGCACATGATGAATCTTAAAGAAACCATCCTGCTTGAACCCACAGACTTGGATGAGGACAGAAGTAAGAAAGAGGAAGCTTATGCTGAGCTAATTAAATTTTTGGATGATAAAAGTCTGACTCTGATTATGAGAGAAGCAGCTGATGATGGAAGAAAAGTGATTCAAATTCTGAGAAACCACTATGCTGGCAAAGGTAACCCCTCGAATTAAAATTTCAAAATTTGAGGAGTTTTAACGCAATTCGATTTAACTAACGATCGAATATGAAAAATTTGATCGATCAATATAATCATTCATATAGAACGGTTCTACGATTTTAACCATACGATCAAATTTTTTTTTATTCGATCAAAAAAACGTGGGAGAATCCTATGGGAGCTTCCCATAGGGTGTATAGTAATTTGGTAGGTTTAGTCTGCCGACTTGTTATATCAAATAACATTTAAAGGGCCAGTACTTTGACTATCGAATTTTCGAATTTGACAAATTTGAATTGAATTTTGGCCTATTCGAAGGACGAAGTATCCAAAAAAAATTTTAATTCTAATTTTTTCAATTCAAATCCTTCACACGAATTTAGTAAATCTGCCCATAAATGATGGACTGCTGATTGCAGTGATTCTTAAGGGCATACCTGATTCATTTAAACCCTTTGCTATCCATATCACACAAGGTGATGGAAAAGTAACTTTTTAAAATGCACTTAAGAAATTTTGAGGAAACTGTGAAATACCGTGTCAGTCCAAACACCGATATGTGATGCAGATAGCACCCATCTTACAACAGTAAGGGAAAAAGGCAACACTGTCTCCTACAACTGTGATCAAAAGGGCCACAAAGTTAATTCATGTCCAAGCAAACTAAATAAAAGAAAATCACAGTGGTGTAACAATTGCAAGAGCCCAACACATAAAGAGGTATTTTGCAGATGCAAGTGGTGGGACAGCTAATGATGCTGACAGCTGATGAGCAACACCTATTTGTTTGCCGCACACCACTTACTTCATGTTTCTGGGTGCATCCGTATGATATCCCAGGCCGCTTCCAAGCCCAACACAGTATCAAACTCCAATTAGGGAAGAAGTACACCTGTTCAGCCGGGCAATGCCTTTAGCGCATTTATTCACAGAAGTATTAGAAGCACAAGCTTTTGGGGACCAACCCCTTCCTCAGGTACAACACACATTAGTGAACACAACACAATTTTAATGCTACAAAACCCATGTAATACATTAACCCCCATCTTCACCATGTAATCAACATTGTGATTTGACATTTATCCATGTACAAGTTACAAAAACTCTGGATTCAAAAGTAGTCCTCTTATTTCCTAATATGAAAAAATGTAACAAGCAAGCTTGCCTTTCTAAATCCTTAGCTTTATTCCAAATCTGAAATGTTTCCCAGATCTTCCAATATCTAGCTTTAGTGGACTTCCTTCTGGAGTTAGGAAGCGTGCCTATAACTTTATTTATAACTTTATCTTCTGAAGGACCTTTGTTATCAATGGAATTGGGATAAAATATAATCCAGATGAAATATCCATCTGTGGCACAAGGCATCTGTAGCTTGAACCCTTTCTTGAAAAATCTGTAACATTTTGCATTCTTTTCCATTGTCATAAGATCTACTAGTAGGCAAAATACTGGTTCACACTCAGTTTCCACTAGTGGCAATCTAAGCAGTTCCTGCTTAGGAAGTTTGCCTTTTTGTTCTGCAGACTTGGAATGGGAATTACTGCAAGATGTGATGGATGAACTCCTTCTACATTGTTTTCTTGTACCTCCCTGCATGTCAGCCATCATTCCAATTGTTTCTTTACTTCCTGCTTCCCTCTACTATGCTCCCATTGCTCGAGGAATGTCACTTGTGGAAACCTCATGTGCCCATTATACCAGCCCTATTTAGGCTGACATCAAACCCAGAATGGACACGGTACTGGAAGATGCCACTCACTCACTCACTTTGCCAACCTGACTGTCCCATCTCAGCCTGTTACAGTTTCTAATTCTAACAGTCTCCTCCTGCACAGATATGGCAGCCCCCCTCATACAGGAACATGGGGGATCAGACAGGTAATGTAAAAGCATCATGCAAATACTTAATGGCAAATTTATAAGTAGCCAGACCCAGATTTGTGGTGAGGCCACATAGGCCAGGGCCTAGGGCAGCAGCCGCTCTGTGGGGAGCACCAAGGATGCACTGCTCCCGGTGCTCCAGTGCTTGTGCGCAGGCACTCTTTCCCAGCACGCGTTAGTGCGGGCACTAGGACTGCTCGGGTGGGCACCACGACTGCGCAGCCTAGGGGCGCCTGCCCAGCAAATCCGGAGCTGTAAGTAGCTTTCAAAGGCAATATTATGATAGAAGTAAAAGAGTTTAATTTCTGGTGTCAGTCTCTCTTTAAGTAAATAACCCCTCATCTAAAAATGCTAAGTTAGAAGTAGCTTTCAAAGCCAATATTTTAATAGATGTAAAAAAGAGTTTAATTTAAGGTGTCAGTATCTCTTTAAGTAGGAGAATTTTGACTTCTAACTACAGTATTTGGGTTAACACAGAGATCCTTATCCTGTGGACTGGAACCCAAAACTGGGTCCCACTGCACTTTATGATGGATACATTTCTACAATAAATAAAAGTATTTAAAACATTATACGTAAACCAGTTTGTGGGTTGCAATGCTGACTTACAAACCTAATACATGTCCCCTAGAAAAAGGTTAAGAAACTTAGGTTAATAACTTAGGTTAAGAAAGGCTAGTAGACATTTTAAACATAGATTTTTTTATATAATATGATTGTTAAACTGGACCTTCATATGGCTTAAGTCCACATACTCTGTATTTCTTATCTTATATGCATAACAAATCTTTGTGGAAATATATATGTTGTTTTAGAGTTTGTGCTGACAGTAGCAGTGTAAAGTATAGTGCAGAAATAGCATTAAATACCACTAGGGGGAGCTTTAGGCCAAACATCCATTTAAATCTTTCAAGGAATAATTTTTTAACACTGATCTACATTTATTTTAATAAGCAAATGTTGAGCGTTATTACTAACATAAAGTTTAGCAATTAGAACTGATTCATGTAAAGATTCAATGCCAGGACACAATCTATTTACCCCAAAAAATGTCTGCTGTCCCACTATATTCATTACATACTGTAATCACACAGATAACCAACGGCTGCCATATTAGTTCTGTAATGGTCTTTGAATTACTTCTGCAGGAAAGGTAGAGTTTAGCACCACCTCCTGTAATTGAAATGTATTCAGTTACATTATCTACATTATTTCAAAACACTGACTTTTTTAAGGCTCAGTTACTTGTTTGACAAAGTACTATGACAACACTAAAACAAAAAAATCGCAGGAGGTGACTGGCAGACAGGCAAACCACAGCAATGCAAGATGAGGCCCTGGCCTAGTTATGGATTACATTAATGAGGAGCAGCTATTAGTATTTGCAGTTTAAGATAAATAACCATAACAGTTATCACAGACAAGCAGTGAATACTAATTCATTTTTATGTCACTGATAACTTCTGTATGCAATCAGTTGCTCAGGAAATGGTCTAGTAATTATGAAATACTTATTACTGTAAATACATGCTATGGTCTGTTAAAGGAAAACTATACCCCCCCCCAAACAATGTAGGTCTCTATAGAAAGTTATTGCATAAAACAACTCGTATGTAAAACCCTGCTTCATGTAAATAAACCATTTTGATGATAATATACTTTTTTAGTAGCATGTGCCAATGGGTAATCATAAATAGAAAATAGCCATTTTAAAAAATAATTCAATGGTGCACACAAACATACCAAACAAACTATAAAGTTAGGTCACATGAGCCAATTAACAGACAGAGTTGTGTCTTTTGCTTCCATACTTCTTCCTGTTACAGTTAGGGGCAGATTTACAAAATTCACGTGAATTCACGTGAAAAGTTCGATCGAATTCAATTTAAATTCGAATCTTCGAATATGCAAATTAGGCAAATTCGACCATCGAATATTCGAATTCAAATAAAATTTTATTTTTAGACATGTGTTTCACCCAGGGTCCAAACTAGCACCACCTAACCTGTGGTCACACCCTAGGCACTTGCCTCTTTTGCCTTCCCCCGAGTTTCAGCCCTGTATCCTTCAAATTTTCAAAGTCCACCAATTAACTACATATAGGTTCCAAGAGGTCCACCATAGGCTAAAACAACAATTCAGCAGATTTTAGATGGTGAATGTTCAAATTTGAATTTTTAAAGAGACAATACATGATAATGATAAATTTCAAAATTCGAATTTTCAAATTTTTTGCAAATTTGAATCGAATTTGGACTATTCCCTAGTTGAAGTACACAAAAATAATTCAAATTTCGAAATCTGCCCCTTAAAATGGGAACTCCCACATTCCCTAATTTAGAAAGAAAATGCTTTTTAAAGAGCAAATGCACATTGATTACATTCACTTCCCTATAACCCAAAGGATGAAGATAACCATAATGGGTATCTACAATTTTATTTCTAAGTGTTTTTTTTTCTTTGTAAGGGTGTAAGTAGCTTTACTTGTATATGTTTGATGAACTCAAGCTTACAGTCTTGCATATTAGTACCCTCTAAATTATAGTAACTACTACTCCAATAACATGGATCAGAGGGATGAGGGGGCATCCTCTCCAATAATTTAGTATAAAATGAACACTATGCAAATAAATGGTGAATAATTGACTTGGAAAATATTTTTTATTTTTGAAAGTATTGATAAAATACTGAACATTAAGGGGTAGATTTACAAAATTCACGTGAAGAGATCAAAGTTCGATCGAATACCAATCGTAGGATTTTTTCGGAGGATCGAATATTCGAGTTTCAGCCCTGTATTGTATAGAACAACATCTTTTTTTAGCATTAATAAGTTGCAAAACTATTAAGAGTTTAAGATTGTGGATCCCAACATTTGTACTATATCCTTTAAAGTTATAAGTCCTGCACCTCAGTATTTCATTTTCTTCTTTGGTTTTTACTACCTAAATTATATAATTCCTTATTTATTTAGGAACCCATTCTTGTCAGACCTCTGATGGGACAGCCTAATGCACCAGTTATGACCCCAGGCCCTATGCCTATTTCTTAGTACACATAAAATTTGTATTCACACATACCTTAGAAGTTATTCAAACCACAGGACTAAAGAGGAAATGATAAACTGAACCTCTGCATCCACACTAAGTGGCAGTATAACAATATAATCATTTTAGAGTATACTGACTACTTGGGTCACTGTTTCACTGGAATCTCTTACTGACTCATGCAGTGATTTACAGGATTTAGATGTATTCTTTTCCGTTGCAGTTTATTTTAGAGATGTAATTACCCCAAGTAATCCATTCTCTTCAAATTGCCTGCAATTGCGTATTTAGTAAGAACTCGCTGTCTAAAAGTCCAGATTCCATAGTTATTTTGAGCTACATAGAAATCTTTCGGCATCTGTTTTTTATTATTCAGCTTTTCCCTGTTTATTATTGCAAGTGTTAAAAATCATACAATACGTGAAAAGTTCAGAACAAAAAAAAAATCTATTTATCAGGTTTGTAGATGAATCAAAAGTATTTTGTTGAAGAACAAAGATGATTTATTGGTTTAATGGTTTATTTACTTGGCCTTACTAAGATCTTGATTCATAAAATAGCATTTTTGGACAGTATTGGTCACATGTACCACAAACATGGAGCTTTAAAATGAAAAAAAAAAAAAATTTACATGAAAACAACTGAATTCCCTGTTAGAGCTTTGTCATGTTAGAGATACTGACACTCTTTTACTTCTATCATAATATTGCCTTTGAAAGCTACTTACAGCTCCGGATTCGCTGGGCCGCACTAGCACTAACAGTGTCCTAAGCACTGGAGCACCGGGAGCAGTGCGTCCTTGGTGCTCCCCACAGAGCAGCTGCTGCCCTAGGCCCAGGCCTATGTGGCCTCACCACAAATCTGGGTCTGGCTACTTATAAGTTTGCCATTAAGTATTTGGGCAATGCTTTTACGTTAGGCGTCTGATGCCCCACATTCCTGTATGAGGGGGCTGCCATATGTATGCAGCAAGAATTTGTTAGTATTAGAAATTCTAATTGAAAGACAAGACAGAAAGGTTGGCAAAACAGTCAGGTTTAGAAACTTCAACTAACAATTACAAAAACAAAAAACAAAGATCTCCGAAAAAAATTATCAACATGACCTATAGGTAACTTTTAGGGGCTGATTTACTAAGGGTCGAATTTCAAGAGGAAAATACTTCGAAATTCAACCCTCAAATTTTTTTTGGGGTCACTTTTGATCGAATATGGCCTTTTTCCATCAGAAAAATGGCCATATTCGATTGAATGAAAATTGTTCAAATCGTTCAATTCTATTGAATGATTTTCACCAAAATCCTTCAAATTCTCAGAACTTGGTAAAATTTTTCAATTCCAATATTAAAATTTTTTCATTTCAAGTCAAATTTTGGTCTGTTCTATATTTGAAGTAGCCCAAAATTAATTCGAAATTCGAATTTTTGAAATTTGAATTTTATTCTAATTTTAATTTGACCCTTAGTAAATCAGCCCCTTAATGTGCGTTCATATTTTAAAAAGCAGTTTTTCATTGTGTCAGTATCACTTTAAGGGACGGCATTGTGCATATTCCACAGTAGGCCTTTTTATGTGCTTTGCACACTTTAGGTCTGTGCTCATTTTTGCACGTGGGCTGAATCTTTAGTATAGATTTCTATTATACGTTGGTTATATTACATATATAGAATGCTAAAGCTCCAAGCATTGTATACTGTATATGTTTGTGTTTATAATGTCTTTTTATAAAGCTGAATGTTCCTGCATTAAAATGAATACATTTTACCAGCCACCAGAGGAGCTGCAACAAAAGTGGTAGAGCACTGGTTATCAAGGTAATAAACATGTTCCAATTGTTACTGATTTTGAAAGGTTTTAACTGGAGTATTTTCAGGTTTCTAGCAACTGAGGAGCATAATAAATCTCGAAAACTTCCAGTTTTTTTCCCTCTAAATATTCAGATTTTTTTGCCCTTTAAACCTCGTCAGGAATCCAGTGCCCTATCTACTTCGGCAGCTAATTATCGCCAGTGATACTGTTAGTAAATGCCGAAATTATAGACACTTTGTGCTTTAGTGAATTTGCCCCATAGAGTTATACCATGCCATACATTCCAACGTTTTGGAAGTAAAAAGAGGGACCAAAAATGATTTTCGCAAGTAGCGTGGCTAAATTTCTACCATGCCCATTTTTGTGGCCACACCCCCTAATGGCCATGTTCATTTTACAAAATCTGGCAGAAAGTTTGAAAATATTTCTCCTGTTACAATGACTTATTTTCTTATCTCAAAAGTGTTACAAAGTATCTTATTTGCACCTGTTAGCTGTTCTGGGCTCTCTGCCAAAACTTTGTTTCTTTTTCTGGCTGTTCAGCGCAGAGAAAAGAGGGACCTTCCAGTTAGGGTTGCCACCTGGCTGGTATTTTACCAGCATGGGGTATTTTTGATCCCAATGTTATTAATAGGAAAAAAAGATAAATATATAGGAAGGCAGGAATTTTTTTCAAGAAAAGGTGGCAAACCTATTTCCAGTACAAATGAGGGACTGCAGGTTGAGCTGTCAAAAGAGGGACTGTCCCTCCAAAAAAGGGACAGTTGGGAGGTATGCCATGCTATCTCCAGGAAATTACCTTAAACATTTAAGCGTGCAAAGAGTTTACGGCCAGCAGCCTTAGCAAAGCAGCCATAAAAGCTGCTGGCAGCACAAGGGTTAAACTATCAGTCACAACGCGGTTAGGTTCGGCTAGGTTGGCCAACACAGTGACGTTCCTCTCCCGCTGCACCTCACAATGCAATCCCTAGGTGTCGCTCCTGTCCCTCATTTTTCCGTAGGTTTCGGGGCTCTGCAGCTAACGCAGACTTTCTTTAAATCCACTCCCTCGCTTAAAGGACTGAGTTTGCTCGCAGAGCGTTACAAAAAGAAGCCCCCTCAGTACTGTGTGGTCTGAGCAGAGTCTCAGAGCTCACCCTGCCAGCACACACCTCCACGAGAGAGTTCTACATCTGCTTGCCTCGTGTCTGCTTGCTACAGCTAAAGGTCCTTGGTTATTTGGAGCTGTCACAGGATGGCTGGGAAACCTCTACACGGATCTGAGAGGAACCACTGGAAACTGCTGCTGCTTTCTGCGATTTCCCTCACTTTGGTCTATTCGTACAACGTGGATTTGGATCACCCAGTTGTGTTCCGAGGTCCCACTGGTTCTTTCTTTGGCTACTCTGTCCTGGAACATTACCACGATGAGACAAGATGGTAAGTTGCTAGAAGTTTTCATGCATCCGCCCCTCCTCCTCCCCAGGACTCTCTCCATCCTTTCTAGTCACATTTTCCATTCTTTGCTGTGCTGTTGCACAAGGTGAGTGGGGTGTAAATGACCATATAACCGAGCCCAGTTCTTACTACAAATACCAAAATTACCCTGGGGAGTGGGAAGGGGGGGTGAGAGTTGTAGTTCTTGCTGCTAAAGTGTGAAAGCTTGCCTGGGGTGTACAAACAATCTAAACCAGATGATTATATGTAATTGTATTGTGCTAACAATATTAGGGTCAGCATTCAGGGAAATACAGTTCTTAAGTCTCCTCTTGAGAAAGGGACTAGTTCCTGAAACATTTTGTGATACTACACCACATAAAGGTGTTTGCAGAATTAAGCACTGCGTAATTCCCGTCTGTTTCTAGTGCATATTGGATGATTGGAACCACGCTGTGGATGGAGTGTGTTTTGAAACAGTGGGTAAAGCTATTTCCCTGATCCTCTGCTCTGCTATTTCTATGGATGTAATTTTCTTTGCAAAACTCGGCGAATAATTCCGCTCATCACTTTTCATCATAGATACAATGATAAATATGTCTGGCATTAAAGTGGCAACCCTGGGCCAGGGGAGCTTGTAATCTAATTACCTTATTCCACTCACAAGTGTACTTGAATCAGTTTCATCATGAACCACTTGTAGGACAAGGAAAGTACAAATAAGTGGTTGTTGCTGTATATTCTTATCAGCGCCAAACTGCCATGTCAATCAATTCCCAGCCGCAGTGTCGGACTGGCCCAACGGAATACCAGGAAAACTCCCGGTGGGCCATGGTGGCCACTGCTAAACTTTTGGCCTATTTCATGGCCATTCCCTATTTCTATTAGAACAAAGAGGCTAAATGGATGGAATCATTGATTATAGTATGTAAAGAAAACAAACTAGGACAATAGAGGCTGATTGAGGAGATGAATATTAGTACTGAGAGTGGCCCCCTGGTTTAAGGTTTTATTGTGGGCCCCTGGTATCCCAATCTGACACTGGTGGTTGTTGAGATATATGAGCCTCGCGGCAGTGTTCATTATAGACTGGAGAGGTGACAGTCTCTGACGGGGAAGGCCAATTAAAAGAGAGTTACAGTAGTCTAGACATGATATGAGGAGAGAGTGAATAAGAATTTTGGCAGCATCTTGAGTGATAAATGATCGTATTTTGGATTTGTTCCTTAGGGCACGTCCAGATGAGAAGATTCGAGGAGATTAGTCGCCTGGCGATAAAACGCCACGTCTTTGAGGCGACTAATCTCCTTGAATGGCTTGCTTGTATCTTGCACCCGCTAGCGCTAAAGTCGCCAGCGTCTATTCACACGTGGCGACGCGATTTTCAAAGTTGCTTGAAATTGCCTCGTGAGGCAATTTTGAGCGACTTTGAAAATCGTGTTGCCACGTGCCAATAGGCGCAGGCGACTTTATTGCTAGTGGGTGCAAGATACTAGCAAGCCATTCGGGGAGATTAGGTGGAAGTGACATGCTATAGGTAGGTTCTAGAGATTAGAGGTCTGTGCTGTTCACGTGCAGTACAAATTGGCCATATGTACATACATAATATTCAACTATTAAATGAATAGAATGATTGCCATACTGTGTATGGAACCTCATACAGTATTAGTGGGTTCAACCGGCAGAACTATAAGTGGTCAGTCTGCAGCATGACTTACATGATTGGTCATTTTATGGACCTCCTTAGATTGTAAGCAACACTGGAAAAGGAATAGATGTTCCCAATGAGCATTCTCTGTAAACCATGTAAATGTGTCAGAACTATAAACATGAGCATAATACATGCAATTACTGTAAAGGGTAATGTAGATGCTAACATAGCACACACAGCACCTTACATTAATTTTTAATGAATCACTTAACAAAAAAGGGTTAGAGTAAAATATTAGGATCAAGAGCCTCCATTGTAAATAGCTTTATTTGGCAGTTTTACAATACATAGGAAAGGAAAGTTTGCCCTGTTTGTTGAAATAAACCTTGATGATCAGGATTTGCTACTGCCAAATCTGTTACAATGTTTACGAACAGCAATTTTCAGTTTACAAACAGTAATGTGCATGCATGTGTGTGGCTGCAGTTTTATACGCTCTAGTCATACCTAGGTTTAATCAAATGCATATGGTTTATATGGGATTTTTCTCTGGTCGGGAAGAATGCCATTATCCTTCGAATCCACAAATTAACAGTTATATTTATTAAACGATGTTGCTTTTGTTTCAGATGGTACATTGGCAGTACCAGCATGGGATATTCCTGTAATGTTAATTATTTCAATATGTGTGGGTTGGCTGGGTGAGAAAGTTCCCAGATATGGTTGTGTGTATGAAACAATGGGGTTGGATCACTGATGCTCTTGCCTTGTAAATCAAAATGAAAAATAGCAGCTGTTCCTTGAGCACCTTTTCTTGTGGGATCTCTTTTCTTTGGGTAAAACCCACTGCCGGCCCTTATGCAACAAGATCTTTTTTTGGGGGAGGGCAGACTCTGCTTTACTAGGCTCCTTCTAAAAGTTATTTGGCAGTAGGAAAATTGCTCTTCCAAAAGAAGAAATTTCTATAAAAGGGTCTAGTTATTATACAATGGGGGAACATAGGGCACAGGTGAAGAGCAGCTGCCCACAGGCATTCATCATCCCATACAAAAAACTGTAATTACATTTCATTTATTACTTTATGTTCAGGCACCCATGAATTATACCCTTCATGCTCCCCTGTGTAGAAAGTAGATACTGTACATACAGTTCTATGAGGGGGCCATTATATTCATCAGGGTCTGACTGTTGATTGTGTTTCCCTAATTCAGGTGTGGTGTTACTAAATTAGAGGTAAAATAGTTGGTTTTGTGTTATTCACCATGACTATTGAAATCTCTGTCCAACTTGATAACACAACCCCAATTTTGTGTATGGAGTTGCAAGCATTTTGACAAGTCAACTATTAAGTTTGTCAGAAAGCTTAGCTTTGGAAAAAACATCTCTTTGCCATGAAGTGTTCACTCAATAAAGTGCATCCTATAGTGCTGTTAGTGGAGAGCATGTGGGCATCCCCTGGAATGACCCATGTCTTGCGTGGACCTAAATTGCCCCACATTCACTACTATTCCAATTGCCCATAAATGCAGTTGCAATTTGCTTTTTAAGCAGTCAAAGCTTGGAAATACAGACTGCCACATTAGGCAGAGAATGTTATCTGAAAATCAGACTTTTTAGAGTGAACCAGTATACAACTCAAGGTTAAGAAAGGTACTTCATTTTGCCATATGCCACGGTGCAGGACTAGAATCTACTATCCTCTCCAGGCAGACTTGTTATTGCCTTCGATTGTAAAAGTTGTATTACAATTATTATAATTGTAAATTCAAATAGACTGACAGGGAATGCTCCCTGTGTTCTGAAATCTAATTGTTTTTGTTCTTATTTAGTTGCGTGGGTACCTTTTCCTTTGAACCATGTTATGTGTAAACTGGCAATAAAATACTAGTCTATTGCTGATTGCCATATGCAATCTACTGCATAAAGATGGAAGGTAACTTGGGATAAGTAAAGGTACTAAATGAACTCATCTCATAAACTCATATATAAACATGATGGGGGAGCTATTATCCAGAAACACAGTTTGCTTTTTCTGTCTTAAAGGGGTTGTTCACCTTCCAAACACTTTTTTCTGTTCAGTTGTTTTCAAATTGTTCCCCAGAAATAAAGACTTTTTTCAATTACTTTCCATTATTTATCTTTTACTGTTTTTCCAAAATCTCTGTGTGAATAGGCGCCGGCGTTTTCAAGTAACGCCGGTGCGCCCCAGGACTTGGCTATTCGGGGAGGTTCGGGGGCTACAAGTCGCGGCGAGAAGTCGCCAGGCGACAAAATGTCCCCGAATCTCCCCGTCTGCCCTAGCCCTAAAAGGTGAAAAATTACACTTTACGCTTCAATATAAGAAAAACAGTTACAAATAGAAAATAAACAGTAATTGGAAAAAGTTGTTATTTCTGGTGATCTATATGAAAACAAATAGTTGTTTGAAGGTGACCAACCCCTTTAATGACAAGCATTCTGGCTAACATACAGGTGGGATGACAAGTGAACCTTAATACGTAAAATGTTTTTGCACTTGGTTTGTCTCTGACCATTCCATGTGTCAGCCTGGAGCAGTGATAGGTGGATCTGGTTGTTTGTCTTCTGGTAGATACGTGCAGACGGCTTTTTTAAAAGCTTAAAACCGCATGTGTGTCCATGCCGTTTGAGTTTAGATTTAATATGATTTAGAGCAGGGGTCCCCAACTACTGGTCCATGGCCCAGAACCAGGCCGGGCTCATTCCTGAATTGGGCCACCAAAATTAATCTGGCGCTGGCACGCCGGAATTGGATGCTGCAACCAGAATTGGATGCCAGCCCCCCCTACTCCCCCCATCCCCAAGTCCTTGCAAAAAAATTTGCCGCTGTACCAGTTCCCGTACCAAAAAAGGTTGGGGACCCCTGATGTACAAAGTGATATTCTCAGAAAATTTGCATTTGTTTTCATTTTTTATTATCTGTGGTTTCTGAGTTATTTAGCTTTATATTCAGAAGCTTTCCAGTTTGCAGTTTCAGCAATCTATTCATATTCCAGTCTCTTCTCCAAATCAGTGCATGGTTGCTAGTGTAATTTAACAATCCTTCTTCAGGTTTTAAAAAAGGTACAAGTGAATGACTACAAAGACATTTAAATCAATAATTTCATATTCATAACCATAGAGGCAGGGTTAAGCTCTAGTTTCCATCTTTGCTAAAAATGCCCCTAGATGACTTCTGATATAGTTTTTTACAATTCATTATTGTACAATATACATTAAGTAGATTATAGTCTCACTCATCTAACTTGTTTTTATGTTTCATTGGATTGTTTGTCCAGGTGATATGAGGTTTTTCCTATTTATTTTAGACTTCTCCATTTGTTTTCATATGACATAAAATTAAGTTTGTGGCATTTTTCTTTCATTCTTGAAGCCTCTGAAGATTCATTCAAGACTGCTGTCTTTTTCTTTACACTAGCAGTGACTCACTACTTAATAATTTATATTTATGTGCTGCTTTTATTGTCTGTTGAAAATCTGTAATAATAATGAATAAAAATAATTGTAAATTTTGGCTCTGCATTTAAGCAGTGATTCCCAGTCTCACTAGTGCTCAGATTCACCCCCACCAGAAGTTCTGAGTTGGACTTATCAGCTGTTTCTAGGGTAGGAATCTGGATGGGTAAAACAAAAGTCTAACAAGGAAATAATATCCAAAATGCAAGTAGTTTTTAACAGAATTTTACACCAAAATGTCATAGGACAGAAATTAAATCTCCACCCCCAAAATGTTGCATTGTAATACAAATAATCTAATTTTAAGCAATATATAGTAATTAAAAATGTCCAGTCATATTAATTTTAAAATTAAAAATAGAAATTATGTTTGTACTTTGTAATTTCAATTGAAAGCAACTTTTGTTTATTCCTTTCTGTTCTCTAGTTCTGATTTTTTTGTAACAGAAGTCAGTTCTCTGCTCAGGTCCTCTTTCTGGTCTCTCTCCTGCATGGGTCAGATGGGGCAAACCTGTGCCCACTGACCTGCAAGCAAACCCGCACCCGCCACCCACTATGCTCTTCTACGCAGACCTGATACCAGACCCAGACTGCAAATTGCTAACTTAACTCCCTCCCCAGACCTCCAAACACGGCAGCTGCAAAACTCGAAGTGGCTTCACTTTTTAACCGGGAATTGATGTCGAGCAGGACGTGGGGTACCCAGACAAGTTACTTGCGGACTACAGCACTATCAGCCAATCAGACATATCTACCCAAAATGTGGGTATTCTGAGTCGATGTAGGACTCTATCTCAGTTGTCATCTCAGTTCCTCAGGGCTGTTAAATCATCTGGCTTTTGTTACATTTTTCAGGAATCAGACTCAGCAGAGCAGAGAATACAAACAACCAAAGATATTCTGCCTACAATAGCAATCACAACTTCTAAATCATTGAAAATGAATGGAAAGTTGCTTAGAATTGCTGCTTTCATTTTCTCAAAACCGTTTTTTTGGTGC
This sequence comes from Xenopus borealis, assembly GCA_024363595.1. Taxonomy (NCBI): domain Eukaryota; kingdom Metazoa; phylum Chordata; class Amphibia; order Anura; family Pipidae; genus Xenopus; species Xenopus borealis. The sequence goes on along the minus strand of CM044442.1, from coordinate 52,765,454 downwards.
AGATTCCCTTATAAAAATATTCTAAATGGAAAGCCAATGTTCATTTGCAAATTAATACATTATACAGATGTCTACAGCTTTCTGGACCTCTAAAATGTTATTGTCACAAGTGATATTCTATTGAGAAGTTTAATCAATCACTTTTTTTAAAAACAATTTATAAAGGAAATCACTTTGCTTTTTTGTATGTACAGTACTTTATGTAAACCACCCCACGTACAGAACCCTTCTTCATTTAATCTACGCAACTGAAACTAGCATAAATTTATAGTTAAATAAATGAGCGGCCTCGTTGCTCTACACTAGTAGCTGTAACCCATATTGTGTATCATCAGGGGTGAGCCCTCACAACAGTGTGGAGGCAGGGTGCAATATCACTGGACAGTCAAAGAATTACCACCAGTGGTTCTTGAACAATAACTGAACTTGTTTAGTATAACAGGTCCACAAGGGAGAATAATGCAGTTATAAGAAGCAAAATCAATGGATAATCAAATATACTCACAATAAAAAAAAAGTAAAAAGTACAATAGAAGAGTCTTCCCTCTACTAGTACTTGAGAGGAAGATTCCACACTGTCCTCCAAGAGTTTCTTCTGTTCTCTCGGGGGACACCTCTGATGTGGAACCCAGGTGGGAATCTAGCTAAATCCCTATAGCCTGGCTCTTGTTCTCTGTCTTGGTCACAATGCCCTTGGTACTCTAGTCCCAGCTAATCTCCTAGGTGGAGCCCAGAGCTCCTAGACAGACTATTAAAGGGTCTAACTGATACTCACTTAACCCAATGCTCTCCTGGGAATCCACTGCTTCCCTCCTCTCCCTTGGGAAAGCTACTAGGTCTTCTAGGGTTGCTATCTTTCATCTCAACTAACTCTGGATGGGGAAGCGGAACAATGATGTAGCGGGGTGTGATGTGGCGTAGAGGGGAGGGTCTGTGACATGGCGATCGATGCATCAATCAATCTGAAACGGGTTTGAATTGTTTTTTTGAAGGGCTTGGGTCAAAACAGGACAGGTGGCAACCCTATGGTCTTCTGACTTGCACTCTTGCTATGTATGATACCACTGATGGAGGTCTGGTGTGCAAAAATGAATTTTGGTTCCAGACACTATTTTTTTTTAATTAATACCATTAGCACTACATAATTTTATGGATCCAGGCCTTGATGAACTGATGAATGACCCTGTCACAGGAACAGTTATATAAAAATGTGTCTCTAGTTAATTTTTGATATCCGACAGGTGATTGCCTTGTCATTTTAAATAACTTCTTTTTTTTCCTGAGAAGTTGCATAGCACATAACTGGACACTGAAAATGCTGACAGCTGTAAAGCCATAAATACAGAAGCTTCTGACAGTAGAAATCAACACTTAACTATCACATATTTAGCAGATAAGAATCAATTGCTCAGCTGCAGTCTTTTTAAGTAAGCTCCATGTGTTATAAATAAATGTATTCCTGCTCTGAGCCAGAAAAAAGCATACATTTCTTCAGCACCATTTGGCTTAAAGGACAAATTAAAGAAGTAAGCTAGAAATGTTGTGCATTTTTAATTTAATGGTTACCTTTTGTTGTATTT
>CM044442.1:52749532-52760147 GCA_024363595.1 Xenopus borealis | reverse complement strand
ATCACCATATCATAGCCCCGTCCCTGACCCCGCGACCTGCCCTGCAGCGCCAGAGCCCTGCCCCCATGGATCCGCCTCCTGCCTGGATGCAACCGTATCACCATCCAGTAGGTTGGGGAGCAGCACTTTAAATATTTGTATTTGACACCTTAAAACTGTACTAGGGGCACTTTTGTAGTAACACTTTACTGTTAAGTATAGTCTCTCTGAATCCCCTAATAGTCTCTAATCGTTTATTGAGAACCACGTGAAAAAAAAATCTCTGATTTGAAGAGCACTTAGGACAGTGAATGTTTGTGTTGCCCTTAGGTTGCCACCTGTCCAGTTTTGACCCGGACAGCCCAGTTTTTGAAGGGCTGCCCGGGTCAAAACTGACTGCTCGGTTTTCCAAATTTGGAAAGCTAGGCATGATTCCCTATAATTGACGCAGGCAATCCCGATCCCCGCATCATAGCCCTCCGACATCACTACCTGCACTGACGCGTCACAACCCCACCCTAAATAGGACTGAAGCATTAAAAATATAAATTACTTGTCAAACCTTTAATATCAGTAGATCTCACCCAAGTGTCAATATGGAATTAAGAAGGACACACAAGGACTCTACAGAAGTTTTGGGTGGTAATGCTATTGTCTGATTGGTTTGTCATTTCAAAAATGCATTATAAAAAACATAACTTGTGTTTTATATGATTTGTGCACAGCATTATTAACTGATGCATTTTGCTAAGTGATAGTAGTGTTGTAATTTGTAGTAGTGCATGTACTTCCATAAGGCCCACTATGATGTTTCTCTTTAATTTACATGCATCTTGCTTTTGATCATTTGATGATAAAGGTCCTATCCAGTGTAAAGCAAGATTTGAGAAGTTGTTTAGAAATGTATTTTATTCAATTTTAATGTATCTGCGTCACCAAAGAATTCTGTAACTATTATGAACATCTTGAAAATCAGAGATGACTTTTTATATTTTGGAGAAGGTATTGTAATATAATGTAATAGTTTTCTGTAGCATACCTCCCAACTTTTCAAAAATGGATAAATTGACAAAAAGATCTGCTGCACCTGCAGTTTTATGACCACACCCCTAAATACCATGTCAATTTAAAAAAATTTGGCAGGTTATGGAACATTTCTATGGCTTTAAAGGTAAACATTTGTTTATTGTTTATGTTATTACAGTTTTGCTAAGTTTTGCCCTTTAAGGTTAGAGCCTCCGTTCCCCACGAGAACTATAAATAGTTACAATTGTATCTTTGCTTATCTGAAGTAGTTACAAATGTATCTAAATGCAGGTGCTCAGTGTTCTGGGCTCTCAGCCAAGAGCATCTTATTTAATAACATTTCAGAAACATTGTACTTTTTCTGGCTGTTCAGTGTAGGAAATCAAACAGAAACTATGGACATTTACCTAACAATCCAGGACTGCAGGCTGAGTTGTCAATATTGGTACTGTCCCTAGAAAAACGGGATAGTTGGGAGGTACAGTATGGTGAAGGGGTGTGCTGTATAAAGGTGCATAGTGAGGGGAAGTCGGTTACTAAAACTGAGGAGCGGGTGTACTACCAGTGCCACACAGTTGGTTCTTTTAGTAATTTTGTTTTTTCAAGCTCTTAATAAATAGATATCTGCTCAAACACTAGTATTGCTTATAGAGTACTATGGGAGCAAGAAACTTCGAAATTCGACCATCAAATTTTTTTAGGGGGGTAATTTTTGCTACAAAATCAAATCATTCGATCAAATCAATTTGTCTCAAATTTTGGGATATTCAATAGTCGAAGTAGCCCAAAATTACTTAGAAATTTGAATTTGAAAAATTCCAATTTAATTCGAAAATTCACTTACATCTGCCCCTAAATCTTGGTAAGTGACAGCAGAACAGAGCATGTGCAGTGAATCAGCAGAAAAGAAGATGGGGAGTTATTTTTGGGCATCTTCAGAGGCACAGATCTTCCCTGCTAAAAGGTTGCACATACCTTGGACTGGTACAGAGGCCCAAAAACATAATGTACAACATAAACAGCCTACTTCTTTAGTTAAAGCAACAGTAACATCAAAAAAAGAAAAGTTTTTTAAAGTAATAAAAATATAAGGCAGTGTTGCCCTGCACTGGTAAAACTGGTGTGTTTGCTTCAGAAACACTACTATTGTTTATATAAATAAACTGCTGTGTAGCAATGGGGCAGCCATTCAAAGGAGAAAAGGTTCACGTTACACAGCAGATAGCAAATAAACTCTGTAGAACATAGTGATGTTATCTGTTATCCGCTATTTAACCTGTGTCATTTTTTTTAAATGTCCTCCATTGCTACATAGCAATTTGTTTATATTAATTATAGTAATGTTTCTGAAGCTAATACATCATTTTTACCAGCGCAGGGCAACATTACATAATATTTCATTTTTTTGTGTTACTGTTCCTTTAAGCTTTAGTTCTCCTTTAATCCAAACTACACATGTTTGCACATCTTTGTAGCACATAAGATATAGACTTGGCCAACTTCCCCCATAAACAACAAGCTGATGCACTCTAGCAACCTCTCATTAAAATTTTACATTGTAGACTATGTAAAGTATTAATAAGAAAGTTTTGGAAATAATTATTTTAAATGAAATTCGATTTATAAATGTGCCTCAAAATAGCCTGTTCGGAAGCATACTTTAACTTTGAATTCATCTGTAAACGAATCAATCAAGTTCTGATTATAATGTCTTTAAAATATTAAAATAGAATTATGGTTAGTTTAAAGGGATGCTATAATGTAACATACATCATTATCAGTTAGTCTGAGCTGTCTGAAGGGTAAGGGCACACCTGCCAATTCTGGGAGATTTAGTTGTCTGGCTACTAATCGTCTCTTCTTTGGGGCGACAAATCTCCCAAACCGCTTCCCCTGTCTTGCGTCGGCTATAATGAAAACGCGGAGCTTCGTTTTCCAAAATCACTCGAAGTTTCCTCGTTAGGCAACACCGGGTGACTTCGGAAAACGAAGTGGCGCTTGTGTCATGCTGCAGGCGACTTTTCATTATAGCCGACGCAAGACAGGGGGAAGTGGTTCAGGGAGATTAGTCGCCTCAAAGAAGAGGCAATTAGTCGCAGGACAACTAAATCTCCCAGAATTGTCTATAACATGGCAGTCCATAACATGACAGCATAGCAAGGCACAGAAATAGAGATATGTGGAAATAACAACATCCCTTTCAAATATAGCCTATTCCTGCCTATTTTTGACAACTGTCCTCACATTGTGCATTAACATAAACACATTTGTCGCTTGCTTTTTTTAGGGTATTAGTTGGTGCACCAAAGGCTGACTCAAGGTATAGTTCTTCTATCAAAACCCCAGGAGCTGTTTTCAAATGCAGAGTTCACAGCAATCCTAACAAAAGCTGCACTGAACTGGATATGGGACGAGGTAAGTGACCTAGAAGATACTTTAACCTTTTTGACAAAAGTGTCTAAACGTTTCCCCTGCTTGAAGGCTTCAATATATAGATTGATCTGTGGATCAATAGATACAACAAATATTTAGAAATGTCAAGATAAAAGGTTGCATTTATTTATACTTGTATATGGCATAGGTGAAAGGCAGGAATTTGTGTTTCATGGATTCAACCAGTTACAGTGAGTTTGCCATGTGTTAGATGGAATGGGTTGGCTTATCAATATAAAACAAGTAAAGGATATAACTAAGGGGAAAAACTGGATCTGCTGGTAAAGTTATAGTAAATTGTTGCAGGTACCTACGTTAACCAGTAATTCAGTTTACTATGCATGAAATGCCAAAACTTAGATTTGTAATGTTGTATTTGTCAACTCATTGCCAGCAATGTATTTCAGTAGTAACCAATAAAATGCTATTAAAGCAATGACCAGTAAATGCTGCTTGATTGCAATGGGTCACACTTCACATGAGCAAACTTAGAAGGGCACATTCACAATGTCTCTCATATAGTGTATGAAGTTCAAAAAGCCACAAACTCTTAGAAAAATATCTCTTAGAATGAATACTAAGGGGTGCACTCAGGGGCTTTTAGAATGAGTCTTTTGTTACATAACTCTAGTAGGCAGTAGGGATTGAAATAAATAATTTTAAAGAATGTGAAAACTGTTCAGTATAGTTCAGGCCTATAGGACAGGGGGCATTATGACCTACACTGCAGCAAAAATTAGTGGCTTTAAAATGCCCCTGTCTGCATGTCCCCAGCTTCAGCATTTTATGAGCAAAGCTGAAAGAGCTGAAATTATAATTATTTTTATAATTTTATATAGGAGCAGTGAATAACGCTATGCTGTTGCTCCCGTCCTTACCAGGCAAATGACAAGATCTTTTGTACATTTCTAAGGATACAAATAACACATATATATATATATATATATGTATATATATATAGGAATAGGAACCTAGCATTATTGCAATGTCACATATTAAGTTGCAAAATTGCCTCTTGTGGGTTGACAAAGCGCACAGTGCCAAACAGGGGAATATTGTTACATCCATTCAATATAGATAAAAAATACAAAAAATTATTAGTTTTATTGTGTCATGATTGCTTAATATGGCTGTGTTGTTCAAACTTTACAGATGAGCAAGACTGATGGTTGAAATCTTAGTATCAACAAGCCCCTGTTGATTCTAAAAGCTGACCTATGTGACATTTAACAAAAAGTAATTATAATTGGAAACATCCCAGGTCAAGCACCACATGCAGTTCAGCAAAGGTTTTGTTGTCAAGCACAACACTACCTAAACTTTCTTGTATATTTATTATTACATTTATTTTAAATATATATATATAAATATAATTAAAGGTGGCGGTACACGATACCTCACTAAACGATCAGATTTTTCCCTGATATGACCACCAACAGCAGGGTGATATCGCGTTAATCAAAAAGTTTGGCCCTATGGCCGAAATATCGGATTGCAAAGAAGAGAATAGGTGCCATCGGGATGAGGACTAGCAGATGTGGTCCTCGATCATCAGAAAAAAACAAACCTCCCAGATCAATTCTTGGCCAGATATCGATCGGGGGGACAATTGGAAGCCCCCATGAACTGGTAGAGAAGATGCCGCATTGATCTTAAGGACCGGTATCGGCAGATTTAATCTGCCCATGTATGGCCACCTTAATAAAAAAGATTTTTAGGCACAGGGAGCATTTGGTGGGGGCAAGAGCGTAGAGGACCTACACAAGGCCATATTTTGGTGACATTACTTTCTCGGTGACAATGACGTGAATTCATTCTGTACCACACTTAGTGCTGTATAGATTGTATATACGCAAAGTGTTATGACTGCTACAAACACAGCAAAAAGTCACTCTGCACTAGGCATACAGCTGCTTTGCATCAGTTTGGGCTAATAATATTGTTAGTAGCAAGTGAATTTATTTTTGTTGGAGGAAACCTACTTCAGAAAGCTAAATATGTATTAAAAAGTAGACATTTTTGTCAAGGAATAAATAGAATGGATTCCCAAGCAAAGTGATAATACACAGAGCAGCACCACATTTAGTACCCTGTTACTTGTTACATTGGTTGGTTATTACTGGTTGGTGACTAAAATCTTAATCATTTACTGTACAGGCCTTTAAAAACCATTAAAATCTTACCGTTTGCACAATATAGACTGCAAAACTGTAACATCTGCGAAGACACTGATTTCTTCATTCATCTCTCTCAGGAAACAGTCGAGGAACTCACTGTGGAAAGACATGCAAAGGAGATAGAGAAGATGAATGGATGGGAGTGACTCTGGCAAGACAGCCGAAGGCTAATGGCAGTGTATTGGTGAGAACAGATCATTAAGACAATTTCTAATAAAAAAAATTTCCTAGTATAGGCTTGTCTATGATTGCATAGTAAGTTAATCTTGTTTTTGTGATGTGGGGTCTCAAAAAACATTTTAGGCAACCTTATTTTTTTTTTATTACAAAACTTTGATTCTTTTTTTATTAAAACAGCCATGCCTATTATAAACACATTTAAAAATCTAAGCTGTCCATCATTTATTGCCTGCTCCACCTCTATGCACTTCCTTGATGTCACTGCCCTCCTCCCTTCCCCCCATGAAGTGCCTCATTCTGGCTCATAAATAAGATTTTGAAATAATGCAAAGCTTACCTTAACAACAGTGTTTACAAAATGGCTGCTGTCTTGCTGTTGTGACTGTGAATTCTCAAACTAAAGGGAACAAGAATTACAGGAAAGCTAACACAATTTGTTTTTTTAACGAAATTAAACAAAAACAGAGATAAATCTTTAAAATTGGTACGTTTCTAATAAGAAATTACTTACTGATTCTCTGCATGCGCTCCCCTTCTGAGATGGCGATATGGCGACGATCCAACGTGCAGGGCTTGATTTCTCCTCCCTGCTTTCTATAGGAGAGAGGCAGGGAGGAGAAATTGACCGCTGTACGTTTGAATGTGTAAGTAAAATTTATTTTGCTTGAATTATAGGATTATATAGGATACTGAATTATTTCTTAGTGTGACTGATCCCCTTTAAATCAACTTTTAGTATGTTATAGACTGTCCAATTCTAAGTAACTTTTCCATTGGTCTTCATTATTTATTTTTTACCTTTTTTTTCATTACTTGACTTTTTTCTTCTTGACTTCAAATGGAAGTCACTGATCCCATCTAAATAAAACAAATACCGTGTAAGGCTACAAATGTATTGTTATTGTTACTTTTTCTATTCATGCCTCTCCTATTAATACTCCAGTCTTTTATAAAAACTGGACAGCTGCTTAATAAAAATTATATAAAGATATGCAAAAACAAATAGTAAAAATGAAAACCAATTGCATATTTCCTCAGAATATTACTACATTATACTAAAAGTAAATTCAAAGGTGAACAACCCATTTAATACGGAGCCTTGAACCCTCCGAGGGCCTATGTTGATATTATCTGTTGGTAATAAGGGGGGTTCTTTGTAGTAAAATGCCTGTGTAATTTTAAAGGGCTTTAGTAAAGAAGTATTAATCTTTTTATTAAAGATCATGTATGAATGCACACTTAGAATGTAAATTGGAGTTTGTTGCATGTTAATCAGTGTCCTGTTTCCTATATGAATATTTGGATACTGTAGATGTTTTGTTGTTTTAGATTGATCTCTTCCTAGGTGATATACTTCAACGGGAATGGTATTACGGTTTCTTTAAATATATAATGGGGACGTCTTGTGTTATTATTATAACTTGGTTAATTCCTTATGATCATTGATAAAATATTAATATGAGATACAAATATGACTTTTATGTACCTATTAGTCTTTTATATAACTTGCACATAAAAATATAGACTGGCCTTCAAACATTTCTTTTAGTATTTTAGGCAGTTTACAGAGATTACATTGTTTAAAAGTTGTCTGCTGAGGTCAGAGCTAATCCTGCAGAAGTCTGCTCAAGCTTGTGCTTTTATGTGAGCTAGAGGCTTGTTTTCACAAGCTACAGATCAGAGGGTTGACCCACACTCATTCAGTAGACATCAGTTAATTGTTATAAATTCAGTCCAACAGAGGGATACTTTTGTTCTTTGTTTAAAAAAATAGAAAATAAAAAAAAACAAGGAAAAACCTTTGCTTCAAATAAATTCTGATATAGAATTTTATTTTGGAGCACCATCTTGATGCCCTTGTGCATGTCATTGTTGATGTCATTATGTGGTTTATTAGAACAATGAAGTTATGTAATAAAAAAAAATAAGTTTGCCCAGGTGCAACAACCCATAGCAACCAATCTGCAGGTAGCACTCACTAATTGCCTGTATAAAAGATCTTATTCATTGCTATGGATTACTGCACCAGGGCTTTTCATTACATATGAGGGTGTATGGTTTTCTTAAAGAGGCAGTTCACCTTTAAATGAAAGGACAATGATTGGTGAATTCACAGGGTGGGTGCCAATATGTTAGGCAACCCTGAGTTGCTAATTTTCACCCTATTGAACATGAATTCAATGAATAAGGCTATTTGTTAGCTCCTATGTGGATTGGAAGCCTACATGATAAGCACCTAATTTGAGGGAACTTGTAGCAACATCCACGGGGGGGATGCAATGAAAAAAAGTATGTTCAGTATGTAGGGACCCACAGGGGTTAATCTGCCCCTATGGCTTTTAGGCCCTGCCCTTTTTCCCTTCTCCCTAGTTACTAGGCAGAAGCCTATGTATCTAATTCCTATTTGCACATCCCCTGCTATTGACCAAGCTGCGCTGTGACCACATCTTGCCTCAATCTGGTATAGTGCTGGGAAAGAAGTGGCAGCTTCCTCTATGCCTTCAACTTGAGGAGTAGGGTGGATGTATGCAATGAGCCTGGGCATGGGTCCAGTAAAACCGGGGACCAGGCAACCCCATGAATGAGGTTTAGCTATAGTAGGGCAGACTTGTAATAATCTCTCTAGGAGAGAAATGTAGACAGGGTAAAGAGAGAGAGCAGCTGAAACTCCAACAAGGATTTGTAGGAAGGAGTACCTTCCCCGAGGCTTTTTAAATGCCTGAGTGCAGGGACCTCAGTGAAGAGGGACTGTAGGGTAGAGGCTGCTTCCTGACAACTTCCTGGAGGGAATGGTTGTACTGAGTTACTGCAAATGCCTAATGGAGTCTGTTCCTCAGCTGTGTTATCTATTGCCTGATTTGACTGTTTATCATCTGCCAAATCTCATCTGTGTATGTGAGTAAACCTGGGGACAATGTCTATGACTAATAAACAGTTCTTTGTTTTCATCATAAGAACCTCCTGGCAACCAATCACTATGCACAGTAGCCTGGGTGTTGTAGTTGCACTATACCTTAGAGGGAATGCATACACCTGGCAAAGGCCCTAGCCTGAAGTGTCCAATGTAACACATACATCACTAGCTAGACATGAACTATTTGTGGTCTGGTTCAACTTTTGTTGAACAAGGGGGTATACTGGCCCTTTAATAGTCATTGGGTTGTTGCACTTATACCCAGTAATAGTTTGTATGTAACATGTGTCAAAGTTGGACTGGCCCAACAAAATATAGGGAAAAATCAAGGTGGGCCCCAGCCTTAGTGGGATCTGCTACCTTGGGTCCACCACATGAGGTTGGTGGAGTTATGTGTGTTGACAGTGGCTAAATGCAACATGGGTGATCTTGGAGACTGCCCAGGGCCCATGGATCTGGGGGGCTCAAAGCTTAAAACACCATATTATTCTTCCACTTTATTAAAGGGACATACATCCACAGGAGAAATACAGCTTGGCAGAGTCCACTCATATCTAATTTCTATTTAATATGATGAATTCACATTATTTTACCCATTCATAAACACAACTTAAAAAATCCCATAGCTACTAATATAGAGCAGCAATAGGTGACAAGTTCTATCTGGCATATATCTGGAGAACAAATCCTGTTCATCAGACAGTCATGTGGGATTTAGGAAGGATATAACTACAGCTGCTTGGGATGTATTCGGTGGGGGGGGGGGGAGTAAAAATCTGGGCAGACATGCTTTAAAGATTTACAGATTTGTCAAATCACAAAAGCATTTATATTGTGAATTATATATTATATATGTGCCTGGTTACATCTAAATATGTAAAGGTTCCGCTATCAATTTTGCTCTCATATTGAAATTTTTATCTCTTGTGTATATGTTTCTTATTAGTAAATGGAATAAAGTTAATATTTAAATAAAATGTGAGGAGCTGTGAGCCAAATATTCTTAGGATTCTGTCCATTCTTGGACAGTATCAGTTACCAGTATCGATTTCAGTGAATACCTGAGAGGAGCTCACAGTCCCCACTGTAGGAAGGCAAAACTGTTCCTGAGTCCCGATCAAGGGCATGATCGCAGGAAATGATGGGGCACCGTACAACAAAATTGACGGTACCCCGTCCACCCCAATACCCACCCATAACCCGCCCACTTCACAACACAGTTAAAACACCACACAGAAATCACTGCTAACAGGGCCGTTTTAAGGCTTTGGTGGGCCCCCAACCCTTGCGCGCCAAATTTTTTAAAGCCACACCCACTTTTGTCCACACCCCCAAATACCACACCCATTTAATAAAACATTATTCAGTCATGCCAGTATTACATGGATTATCAGAATATTAAACGCAGATCTGACAGTATACTACATTTACTACAATAACATGGATAATTAGCATATTAACTCCACAATCCTCTGTTATATAGATACTGTAGCTAGAATCTCAGCTGCCATAAAGCAGGGCAGATACACTCATACACTCACAATCCGAAGAAACTTCTCAGTCAGTTTGCAGCTCTGCTCCCTTCAAATCACGTGACTCGACGTAATTCATAAACAGCAATAAACAAAAAATTGAAGAAGCAAAGCTGTATTTCAATTGTACCATTGGTACCTCCAAACTTTTTATTGGTGCGGAATGGTGGCTTCATTCTGCAGCAATCAATAGTTTGGAGGTACCAATAAAGCAGGGCAGGACTGCTGCTTACAATGGGGATCATATACTGTATGATCTCTGCAGCCACTGGGACAGAATGCTCTGTTATACAGATAACTAGAATCTCAGATGCCATAAAGCAGGACAGTACTGTTGCTTATAATGGGGATAAGATAGGGATTTTTATTAAAAA
>CM044442.1:52708003-52740317 GCA_024363595.1 Xenopus borealis | reverse complement strand
ATCAGATAGGATCTGTGCAGCTAACGGGACAGAATGCTACTACAAATTTACTTTTCAGCCATATAGTGTGCCAGGACAGAAATGCTGATTGAACTGGTCTGCATATAGGCATTTGCACCACTGAGGTAGAATGCTTTTAACAAGACAGCAATAATAATATGCACAGATAAGTAAAACACAATCTCCAAAAGTCCATGAATATCTTTCCTATCAAATGTGATTCCATGCACAACCACTTTTAACACCAGTGTTTCTGGATTTGAAATTCCTCAGCCTGTGCCTCTCTGCTATGCTGAATTTGTCTACTTTCTCTGCTGGATGTCTACAAAGCTAATAATTCTGTCAGCAGGTGCATTGTAGTAAATTTGAAATGCAGAGCCTCCTCCACTGAATTTAGAGTGGTAAGCGCGTATCTGTAAAGATCTCTTACAAAAATATACAAACTATGCCACGTAGTCTAGCAAATCACAACCAGAGCCGTTTCAAGCCCTTGGTGAGCCCAGGGCAAAGAGCCAAATGATGGGCTCCCGCAATCCATAATTCCAGATGAGCAAGATCATTGAAAAATGTCCAATACTCACTCTATTAACTGCAACCATGCCACTAAGATCACTATTAAACCACTCTCCATGTTACAGATAGACAATCAGTGAATATATAATATATAAATGAACAGAGTAGCAATTTCATGTATTCCTCCAGAACTCATTGCAGGATGGTACAGTGTCAATTTCTAATATAAATACCTCAGAACTTATTACAAGATTGCACAGAGATTATTTCATATATAAATACCCACAAGGCATATCAGGATGGCACAGAGATTATTTCATATATAAATACCCCTGAATGCATAGCAGGATGGCTCAAATATTATTTTATATATAAATACCCCAGAAGGCATAGCAGGATGGCTTTGGGAATCAGAGAGAGAGAGAGAAAGGGATGGTAGAGAGAGGGAGAAAAAACAGACACAGAGATTGATAGACAGAGAGAGACCTCAGCTACTGCATAACAAAATACCTCTGCCCTGATGATAAATCAGAGCTGCCTTTAGGTGGTCTGGGAAGGGTGACTGAGTAACCAAGCAAGGGACACATATGAGTATATGTAAGAAAATGGGATCATGATTTACATAGTATGCGATAATGGAAGGGCCATGATAAGTCACTGAGGAAGGGCCATGCGGTCCCGAAACTTTTGATGTTTGTGAATTGTTTGAGCACCATGGAATAAAGGTTGGGAAACCCCCCCTGTGTGGCAGACAAGGTATTTCTTCACGTATATTGCTGGCGTGTGGCTAGGCCAGAGCCTCTACCCCTTCCCCCACCTTGAACTTTAATATGCGATAAGATCACCAAGAAGTCTTGGCCGACACAAGTTATAAGTGAATGAACAGTAAGTTCCTATTCATTACTTATAACTTCTGGGGCATCACCAGGCTGCCATACTGCAATGCAATTTGCAATTTGGCACCCCTACAGGTCTGAAGAACCCACAGGAAGAAATCTCTGGCTAACGGAGCAGCTGTCCGCAATTAGACAGGCGCAAGGTGACCTGTGAGGCAGTTGAGGTAGTGATTGAGGCAAGGTGGCCGGTGGGTGGCTTCCGCCACAGGAGACCAGGCCTGGCATTGCGCACTCTGTGATGCGCAACACTATACGCTGCTGATCTGCTGCTCCCTCAGTGAAGACTCCTCCGTATATGTAAAAGTTTCCCGCGAGCATGGCTGGGCACTTCCAAGTATGTGGGGGGAGGCAGTAGTATTGTTGTAGAAGCAGCTACGTTAGGAAAATAAAATGGAAAAAAAGGAACAGGCAGTCATAGGCCCCCAAAATAAGTGGGCCCTGGGCAGATGCCTCTTTTGTCCATTTATTAAAGCAGTCCTGTGCGCTAAAGAAGGTAACCCCCCCACACACACACAAGTTATAAAAAGCTATTGATGATCAGGGCCCCCTTATAAGTTAAAAAACTGTGGCACCAGGGCCCCCATAAAATTAATTGGCAGTTAGGACCCTCGTAAAAGTAAAAAAAAAATTGGTGCCAGGGCCCCCCATAAAAGTATTTAAAAAAAAAAAAAACATTGGGCCCCCCAGAGAATAATTAAAAAAAAAAAAAACATTGATGACATTGATAACTTACAAGTTAAAAAAATTGGGGCCGCAGAGAATATTTAAATAAAAAAAAAACATTGGTGGCAGGGGATTAAAAAAATTAAAAAAATAAAAAAACCTTTCAGACATTTGAAATGCTTTTGACTGAACCTATGTTAGGTGCATATTGTATGTGTACCTTACTAGCACCTTAAAAGCAGAACATACAAAAAACCATTAAATAAACAAAACAAACTATAATATTGTGACACAGTAGTAGTTGCCCAGACATATAATGAAAGAGAAGCTTCCTGTGAGTATCAAACTCATATACTACAGATATTATACCTATTGGTCCCAATATTGGTATAAAGAAGTGTACCTATGTTGTACCACTGCTTATATTTATGTATTATGTACAGTATATAGTTCTGTAGTGCCAAACGCCTTTTCAGAGTATTCAGTATTTATTTCTCTAGACAGGCTGTGTCACATTCAGTTGGGGACCAAGACCTCTGTAAAATGTGTGCTATGGGCCCCACATATTTTTTATTATGGGAAGAAAATGTTGTATACGTAACATACAATTATTGTATGTATTCATTTTGTATTCTGTTTCTGAATTTTAAGTTATTTTGGTCACACAGGCTAAAATAAAAGCTAGTGGAAAGCATTGCTCTGGGATATCCAGACTGTGCACTATGTAGTACCTGTCCCAGATCTTTTCTTATAAATGGGGCACATATATACAGAACACATTTTTGAATTGCATACAATATTTCTGCGCATTACACAATTTTTTGCCCTGTGCACAAAATCACATATTCAAGGGAAAGTTGTTGCAAGGAACCCTGCACTTTGCCAGGATATGCTTGATTATTTTAGTTATTAATTATAAACTCCTTAAATATTGGATATCCCAGCATCCACTAAGTACCAGAGCCTATAGGAAATGCTGCAATGTCCCAGTTCAAGAGCAGCAAAAGAAAGGAAAGGTTGAATATCCCAGAGTTAGACCATGGGGAGACAAGCTGTTTAAACAAAAGCTTCACCAATATAAATACACCTTCAGTTCATAGACAAACATTGACGTGAGTAACTTGATTTTAAAATAAAAAAGTATGAAGATGAAGTGATCCAAAGTTTTCTGGTCAACTAGAGAAAAATTGGTGTGCAGTTTCCCTGAGAAACACGAGAACACAGTTCTTATATTATCTTTATTTTCTTGTATGAGTTAAATGCTCAATTACTGTCCTTGTGGCAATGGCATTTTGGATGTCTGAACATCATGAAACAAAATTCGTTCTTTTACCAAAGAAAAGTGGAGGCACCTTCATAGATGTTTACCTGAGAGAATTAAGTTGATCAACTGGGTAAGAGGAGAAAGTTGTTAACAATTGAGGTCATGGATATGGGTGACGAGGAGGGGGGTGAGGCTGAAATAAATATTGCAAATGGCTCTATAGTATTCTGGTTATGTGCCATTTGCTACTGCAGCCCTGCAATATTCCAGTATCAAACTGGGGATAGTTGTATCAATCAAAATCCACTGTACAGGGCACAGATTAAAAATATTTTTGAAATAGGTAAAATCAATAAAATGTCAGAGAAAATGGTCAGATGAGACACTGAACAAGGACATTTTTATATAATAATCTTAAAAATATGGTCTGACTTAATGTATCACATCGCAGGATGTGACTTTGTAAACATTGGTTCTTTATGGCCAGCTGGCATTCATCCTTGCTTACCATATGAACCAAGGTTCCAGAGGTCAAGTCAAGAAAAATATTTTTTTTGTAACGCGTTTGTTTAAAATGCTACAGGTTATAAAAGTGAAACATTTCAGCAAAGTTTTTTTGGAACTTGATGGCCTATTGACACAGAAGTAAATTAAATGCAATTAAAAATTTTAACAAATTTCTGTGGTAATTTAAATAAATATATCTAAAATCATCTAAATTCATAAGTATGATTGTCTAAATTGTGATTGATATTTAAATGTCACAGCATATTGTATAAAGTTAGTTTACAAATTACATTAGTAATACTCTATAGTACTTCTGTTGTACAAAAACTCTATAGTCAGAGGTCAGATTATATTAAAATAATGATGTATAACAGAATCCTATAGACAGTGGTCAGACTGGGAGCCATAAAAAGTCCATGTTAGACCTTTTGACCTGTTCTGACTTATCAGCTGGCTCCTCTTTAGATAACTGGATAGTATGGATACCTTTTTAAGAGATCTTTTTTAATTAAAATAAAACATACACAGATGGAGCTCAGTGAAGCAGCTCCAAGCTACCTAAGTTGTTCTTAAGTGCAATGTAAGTGCAATCACAATATAATATGATGCACATTTAAACTGAATTCTTACCATAGGCTATGGGGCTTTGGCATGAGAACAATCTTTATTTTACATATTATTTTACTTATTTGTAGTTTATTTTTTGGTTTATTTAGCCTTTTGTTGTTTGTTTACTTTGCAGTTGGCATTTGTTTAATCACTGGCATTGACAGCTGTTTTAATAAGAAGTGAAAACATGAATAGGAAAGGGCCCGGAGAAAGAGATAATCATACCAAAAGTATTTGTTTTTTTAGTTGCTATTGTTGTTGACGCTAGCAAAAAATAAATAGACACACACATACTACTAAGTCAGATAATGTTAAACAAATTAAAAAATATAACCTTTTTTCAACTTCAGTTTGATTATTAAAGCAGTAAAGATAAGAAAATACAAGAATGAGAAATGCAGTATTAAAGGAATACATGGAGGACATGTTGCTTTGTTCCACGCTTTCATGAGAGAACTAGTATTAGTATCAGGGGCGTGAGTTTATAGAATTAATGAACCTGTAACTATGACAAAAAAATGTCTTATTGGGATGAAAATGTTTTCTACCCTTTTTTGCTGCAGTATTAATGCTTGTTCCATTCTTTAAACATTCTAGTGAATTGTTTTTAGTTCTAAAGTTGCAAATGAAGTAGAGATGAATGCATGTGACATGACTCAGGGCCATGATCTTCTTTCATTGAACTCCATTTTTATATCTTTATTCCTGTGACTAGTGTTATTAATTGCATTTCTATATTGCATTGGTTACACCTTGTCATATATATTTAATCAGTGACTGGATATTTTGAGCTGGGTGTTTCTGTGGATGGCCAAACTTCTCTAACTTTAGTAGAAGCCACTTGAAAAATCAAAGGTGTTCTTAGCAATCACATCGAAATCTCGGCAGTTATTTTAGTGACATGAAATGAATGGAGGTTATATCATACCTACAGTCACATGTGCAAGTTATTAAAAAAAACTTAATTAGCTAATTTTAATGCTTCCACTCTAAACGGTACTTCAGAATGGAGTAAGGAATGCTTGTGTCAGACAGGGAGGATTCCCAGAACCAGGGCATTTTCCATCCAACACTGGTTCAGCCTGGCTCGTGTACTAAGTTTTATACTCCGACATCCTCCTGTAAACTGTATTAAGAGTTCATAGTATAAATGTCTTTGCTAACCCACTTTTTGTGCTAATCATTCTGGCTTATTCTATTTTTTCCCTAATGGTAGCTTAGTGGAAACTGCTTGGATGACTTTCCACCTCAGAAAGTTTTAAAAACCTGACACCATTGTTACTTGATAAATGTTAAATATTTAACATGATCATTTTGAATTTTGGCCGACCCCCCTCCCCCCCGCTCTGATAGGGTAGGAAATCATTTATTTTCCAGGCCCCTACTATGTATCACAAGTACTGCAACTACCCCAATATAGATGGAATATTCTTGAATCATAGAAATCAAATAGGGTGGATTTACAGGGACAGGTTTTTTGGTTACATATCAGGGCATAAAAAGTGTGTCAAAGGTGAAATGGGGATGTATCCCTAAATGCTACAATTTTAACATTTCAAACATACTGTAGAAATGTATGCCTGTATGTGGGAAAGGCACATAAGAAAAGTTGTTTATTAGTGTCTATTGGTTTGAAAGGAGTTCTATTGCATGACAATGTGTTTTCTTAAAAATCTGTTGCTGTTTTGAGATGATTTGTTCATATATAATGTTATTATATACTTTATTCCTTTAGGCTTGTGCACACCGTTGGAAGAATATCTACTACGAAACTGAAGATATACTTCCATATGGCTATTGTACCATCATTCCACCAAACCTTCATGCCAATGGGAATAACTTAGTGCCATGTTATGAAGGTAAGTGTGACTTCCAACTCTTTAATATCGTTGAAATGTATGCTTTTTTTTCTAATTTTCTAATTAAAGAAAGCAATACCCCCAAACAATGTTAATATCTATAAAAGTATATTGCATAAAGAAGCACATATGTAAAACCCTGCTTAATGTAAATAAACCATATTCATAATAGTATACTTTTGTAGTAGTATGTGCATTGGGTAATCTTACATAGAAAATTTCCATTAAAAAAATAAGGGCCACCCCCTGAGATTCTACGATTTATGGTGCACACAAACTAAACAAACCATACATGCTAGGTCACAAGAGCCAATTAATGAAAACAATTCTGTCTTTTGCTTCCACACTTCTTCCTGTTACAGCTGCATTTTTTCTGATCAGGTGATCTTTAGGGCTAGGCCAGACGGGGAGATTCGGGGGCATTTTGTCGCCTAAGCGCACCGGCGTTGCTTGAAAACGCCAGCGCGTATCCACACGGAGTGGCGCGCTTTTTGAAATTGCTCCAAATTGCCTTGCCAGGCAATTTCAAAAAGCGTGCCGCTCCGTGTGGATACGCGCTGGCGTTTTCAAGCAACGCCGGTGCGCTTAGGTAAGTGGCTATTCGGGGAGGTTCGGGGGCTACAAGTCGCGGCGAGAAGTCGCCAGGCGACAAAATGCCCCCGAATCTCCCCGTCTGGCCTAGCCCTTAAGGAAGTGCAGATAATATCATAAAATGGGCGCTTAAGGCAAAAGATGTAAAAGGCAGTATTTAAAAAAATATATTCCAGTTTGGCTAGAATCTTTAATAAGCCCAATCAGGTTTGGGCTGGCAAATTGGGGGCCCACTTGGTTCCAAACTTTGGCGTCCACGTGCGCATGTGTATCAACAATAACATTTCCTTTGTGCACTTCCTTTGTTGAACTCCATGTTATTGTTTACTGGATACTATTTTACACTAATCCGATCAAATGACAGTCACCAAATATTTAACTGCCCTACCAATTTCAACTTCTTTTTGCCTCTAATGCTTAATTGTTTGCTTCCACTGGAAGCATTTTTTTCTTTTAGCTAGCTATGGGTAAGCGTTAGGCCTCACAATGGGCATCCTAGAAACTGGGGTTTTGGTTGTTTTTATCTTCTAGCCTCACATACATATTGCCACTTTAGTTTATAGACCAGTGTTTCATTGTGATGCTATGAATGGCATCACTTGATTCATGTTTGTACCCAGCCTGCTTACACCATGTCTGAATGATGGGTCATCCCATCTTTGTGCATTTCTGGCATTCCCAAAATCATCCAGCAGCAGTAGTATATGTAGCTCTTGTGATGTTTACAGATAGGAGAGCGAAGTGGCAGTTAGAAATTGTTTGACTGTTGAGAGTTTTCAGCAGACCCAGCCTTTTGGTGTGATGGGGATTCAGTCCTGGGTGTTGTTAATACGTTACATAGTTACATATTTTTGATCCATTTTTTATACAACTTAAACAGTTCTTTTATACTGTATTTTGTAGCATAAGTCATGTTTTCATACATTTGTAATAGAGCTGTTATTTATTATTTTATTAAAGGAAAACTATACCCCTCAAAAATGTAAGTTTCTATAAACAGATATTGCATAAAACAGATCATATGTAAAACTTTTCATAATAATATACTTTTTTAGTAGTATGTGCCATTGGGTAATCATAAATAGAAAATTGCCATTTTAAAAAATAAGGACAGCCTCCTTGGATCGCATGATTCAATGGTGCACACAAACATACCAAACAAACTATAAAGTTAGGTCACATGAACCAATTAACAGAAAGAGTTGTGTCTTTTGCTTTGATACTTCTTCCTGTTACAGTTATGGGCAGATTTACTATTGGTCGAATTCGAGGGTTAAAAGGTCTGTAATTGATTGTAGAGTTTACAAATATCTATACTTATAAATACATGTTAATAATACTTTAAATGTTATGTTACTCCATTTGCCTTGGCTTACCTTTAACACTTGCTGCTATAACACTTTCTACTTGAATCTGTGACAGCCCTCTACAGCAACCATTGTTGTAAATGTAAATAATACTTTCATGTAACAAATCTTGCTGTGAAATTCTTTCTCCATAATCCCAGCCATAAAACACAACTAGACTGCTGTTTGTTGCCAAAACTCTTTACTGTTAATTTTTTTAATATATGCAGTATCCTCAACAAATGTACAACCCACAGATGTTTATACTGTAAGTATTCCACAAAACAAAATAATATAATACAGAATGTTAAATAAACAGTAGGGATGGCGCGAACCGCCGAAAAAAAGTTCTCAAACATGTTCGCGAACCCCATAGACTTCAATGGGAAGGCGAACTTTAACAGCTAAAAAACATATTTCTGGCCAGAAAAATGATTTTAAAGTTGTTTAAAGGGTGTAACGACCTGGACAGTGGCATGCCAGAGGGGGATCAAGGGCAAAAATGTATCTGAAAAATCCATTGTTGACACAGCGCTGCGTTTTGTGCTATAAAGGGAAAAACGTCGCTCAGGTGGTTGTGGAGACTGTAATATTATGGATATTTAGACAGAATGTGAACAAGCTCACACAGCTAGATGGCAGTTGTTTGAAGAACACACTGGGCAAAAAATGCCTACAGGGCAAATAATGGCTACAAGGTCAACGTATACACTACTACAGCGGTGGATACGGATTACACAAAATATATTATGGCTGCTTGAAAAAAGTCACTCAGGTGCTTTTTCTGGAGAGGGTAATATTATGGATATTTAGACAGAATGTGAACAAGCTCACACAGCTAGATGGCAGTTGTTTGAAGTACAGTAGATTACTAGCCAGCAAACTTACTATCCACTGTCCCTGAAATCACAGCTCTCTCCCTACACTATCTCTTCCAAGCACACACAGGCAGAATGAAAAAACGCTGCAGGGCTTCGGTTTTTATAGGGAAGGGGAGTGGTCCAGGGGGTGTGGGGTGGTCCAGGAGGGAGAGCTTCTTAATTGGCTGCCATGTATCTGCTGGTCTGGGGTGAGAGGGCAAAAAAAATGCGGCAAAAAAAAAGCGCCAAATTGACGCGAACCCAAAATGCGAACGTCGCGCGACGTTCGCGAACTTTTGGCGAGCGCGAACAGCTGATGTTCGCGCGAACAAGTTCACTGGCGAACTGTTCGCGCCATCCCTAATAAACAGACTGTCCACAGAGATGGGAGTTGTAAATCAGAACAGAAATAATGTTGATGAATGCTTGTTTGTTATTACAATGCAAATTTTTCTGCTCACAGTATTTCACTGAGATCTTAGAGTTAAAGAACACAACTTTAATGACAGTTACAGCTCACAGGCCTTCCTGTATTGGCAGACCAAGAAAAGTTTTACTCTTATTATTAAATCAAGCCACTTTCTTTTTAGACTGGACTATTTTCTATGGTGTAAATCATTGTAACATCTTCTATCAAACTGACTGATGTGAGTCTTGGACACTATTAATAAATAATTGACATCTTCACAATACTAATTTGATTTGGATTGTTTTTGGTGGTAACATTTGAAACCATGCATTATTTTGTATCCCAGTAATCAAATTTCAATCGACGTTCTGTCTGTAGGCAGGAGAAAGTGACCACTCACAATTCTTTCAATTGCTTTCTTAAAATGTTTTCCCATAACCCTATTATGTAAGTTGCATAAATCACAGAGACAGTCACCACTGTTTTGACTACGAGAGCTATATGTGTCCTTTCACACCATAAACTTGTTTATTTTTAATGTCCACTTACATACTTTTTATTACAAACATTGCATTCATCATTTTAAATATATATTGATCCACATTGTATAAGCATTATGTAAAGAAATGCTATAACTTGAAATTTACCATAATATTAATTAACTCATGTAGCATCTACTATTATTTTCCAAATTATCCACACACGTGTGAGTATCAAAACTAATTGTGCAAAGTTTTCTATGAATTTATTTAATATTATGCATGATTCTGTCTCAGACTTTCCAAATAAGTCTAAACCACCCTCCCACAAAGAAAGCTTACATACAATGGGCTTTTAACCTAAGTAGCTGTATTAAGTGAATAAATGCACATGCCACTTAGGATGAGCCAAAAGCCTGACGCATGCAGCACATTTGTTATTGCAGCACCCTTTATTCTTAATTCTAAACTGAAATGCTTTGTCCTCATATGTTTTCTCCTACTGCTTCCATGCTTGCATTATTGGCATGATATAATTATGTCTTATATTAGATGCCACCAAAACACTCATTTACATCCACATAATTTCTCCACTTTTTCAACCACATTTCTTGGCCTTTTACTCTACAATATAAAATTATGACTCCTAAAAGGCCCCAGAATGATATTCAAGAAATAGCTTCAAACCATCAGACCAGTCCATACTGAAATAAAATATTTTCCAAAATTACCTTCTGCACCCTTTATCTATGCCCTCTTATTTAATACCTTATCTATTGTATTATATTCTGTTATATGATTGGTATTGTAGGTTTGTAAATAAGCTATAATAAGGCATCGGATACAGCAATCTACTTGTATTCTACTTGTAATTTTAACAGCAACATATATGTTGTTCCGTAATTTTTTATTTTTCAAAAATATTTTAGGGAAAAGATTGTTCCGTTATTATGTTTATTAGAAAGACTGTTAGCTTTGTGAATAGATACACATATAGAAGCCCCGGGATTCTAATATTTATTCAAGGAAGGTGAAAGTATCTCTGAAATAATGCAGTGTTTCTGCCAGAGATGGGACAAGCCAAATACCCCCTGTGCTAGTCTGTCTATTTGATCATCTACCTACTCACCAATACAAGCCATTCCCCTGTGGGGCCACTCCTGCTTGCCTTATAAGGAACATAGAAGACTCAGGGAAGTGGGAGCACAGGTTATCCTGCAATTTTATTTTTTGTTAAAAAAATAGGTACACCCTAACCACATGCCTCTGTTGCTTAACCTTAGTTCTGGCCCTAGTATCTACCAACACTGTGGAATAAAGCATACTTCCCAACTGTCCCTTTTTTTCATGGAACAGTCCCGATTTTGACATCTCAACTCGCAGTCCTGAAATGTCCTGACTTTCTCTTTGATTTCCTGCACTGAACAGCCAGAAACATTTCTGAAACTTAATTGGATTTTGGCAGAAAGACCAGAATACATGGCAGGTGCACATTGATACTTCTGTAACAGAAGTTATATATATACACACAATTATGGAACTTTCTCCAAGTAATGGAAAGAGTCTGTGGCTTAGCACAGGAAAACCCCACTCCTTAATGTCCAAAAATATTTCATATGCTGGGGTCATAGAGGCTTTAAATGAAAAAGTAAATGTAATGTTCAGTTCTGTTAACTCTCTGCCACAAGGCTATCTAATATAAAGAAATTGGTTTGTTCTGGTCCCCTGAAAAATATAAAAAGGGGATTCAATTGTGTCATATTCCTACAATCTTAAAAATAAGTTCTGCTATTTGAAGGTTTAACCCTGCTGGAATGTATTTGGTTTAAGGACCACATTTTTGTGGCTGACAAGTTCCTAAATTGGCTTAAATCTAACACACTTTATGGCTGGCTGGTACTTGTGGTAAGATGTTGTGTGGGTTCCACAGCCAACAGTAACAGCACATAAAATGAAATAACCAATCTGTTATCTTATTACAGAATATAAGAAGAAGTATGGTGAAGAACATGGCTCTTGCCAAGCTGGGATTGCAGGGTCTTTTATTGAGGTCAGTAATGCCTTATTAAACATTAGGTTATCACACATTTCTTTCTAACAAAATTCATCAATTCCTGTCCTTTAAAACATTCTTCTCCTGTCATATAGCCTTTGTTTCCCTTCTAAGTTAATAATGATTATACCTCCCTTGAAATAGAAAGGCTCCTCCTCTGTTTAGTAAATATAGGACTTTCATTCTTTGCATGTCCACATCAATTTTTCTGGTTGGAGTTTTTAAGGGAAAAATACAATTTTTTCATGGGGATACATGATTTATTAAACACAGAGACTCCTTCTCAAACCTGCCGAGGTCATGTAGAAGTCAATGTGCAATGTCCCTTTTACAACTGATTTGCGCTGGGTTTCATAAAAAGTCTGAGCTTTCGGGCATCAAATCCGGAAAAATTGTAAGATTCAAATTGTTTTCACAATTTTTACGAATTCTTTTCCTGCACCAGATTTTTTCAAGTTAATTTGAGGTAAAAATGTGGATGGGAGTTTGGTCAAAGTGGTTTTTAATAATGGTAAAATAATGAGAACGTTTTGAATCCTAGTAAATAACCCTCAAACAGAATAAAATAAATAAAAATATTAGACTTTTACATATTATTATTATTATAATTAATAATATTAATAAAAAAATATTGATGAAGCCACTGCGTATTCTATAGTGCTGTACAAGTATGGGATCCCTTATCCAGAAACACATTATCCAGAAAGCTCCAAATTACGGAATGCCCTTCTCCCATAGACTTTTATGCAAATTCCTATTAAAATGATATGCTTTTTCTCTGTAATAATAAAACATTAGCTTGTACTTGATCCAAACTAAGATATAATTAAACCTTTTTGGAAGCAAAATCAGCCTATTGGGTTTATTTAATGTTTACATGATTTTCTAGTAGACTTAAGGTATGAAGATCCAAATTACGGAAAGATCCCTTATCCGGAAAGCCCCAGGTCCCGAGCATTCCGGATAACAGGTCCCATACCTGTAGAACAAATGGGTTTATACATACAGAATTATATACAAGGCAACTAAAAAATGATGCAAGAGGTAAATAGGGCCTGCCCAGAAGAGCAAATTTTTATGTAAAAAAAGCATTGTAAATTTAAATTTCATTGACTTCCATGCTACAATAAACTTAATTCTTGTCTCAAATATTTATATAAAATGTTTTTTTTAACCAAGTATTGAGGGTTGCTATAAAAGCACCTGAATTGCCCACAAAATGATTTATATGATGGAAAAACACATCATGTCATTATGCACTATAATAATTCCTAAAATTTAAAGTCTGTTTTGTTTTGATTGATGGTTTCCTTGATGGCACTGACATACAGTATTTCCAACAGTATTTCCAGGAAGAATTTATGTAAGAGAGAAGACTACTGCATGCTTTCTCTTTAAATGTATACACAAACACACCTCCCTACCATGTTCCATGTTGGATCTCCTGATTACAGCTCTGAGCCAAGTGTAGGGTTCTAAGAAGATACATATTCCTCCCAAAAATGTGTTCTTATAACAAGACTTTTCATTTACAGCTATTGTGCTGCTACATCTTCCTCAATAGTAAATTTGCACACACAGCAATAGCAAGTGTTTTACCACACATGCATTATGCATTTATGCATCCCTTTTTTCAACATAAGCTCAATGATGTAGGGTTTGTCAAAATATGGAAATAACGGAGGAAGCCGTTTTCATTTATTACAAATGTATCACACAATGCACAGGAGGCTAAGCATAAGAGGATCCAATTTCTGCCAAATCTGCTTTGATGGTTAACTCAGAAACAGATGTAGGGTTTGTGCTGAACATACCTTTTGCCTATAGTTTTAGTGATGAAACCTCTATGGGTTTTTTTTATTACTGGAGCTAAACAGGGAAACCTGAAGCTACTTCATTCTTGGCCCTTGCAAGGTAAATAGCTAAATTACCATTGCCCAAATAATCGCCCTGCATAAAGCAGATATAACAAAAGGGTGAATAGAGTATCTTGTATAATGGTAATCTAATTATCTACCACACAAGAACCAATATTCAATCTTGAATCTACATTCCATCCCTCTGTTTTTATTGGTAAGCTCAAGAAATATTTAAAAACCATACATTTTTCATAATTGAAACAATATGTTCTGCACAAGCCCTATTCAGCAACTCACAGCAATAGGATATACTGCAACTTTTAGTCCCCCTTTATAGGCGTTATGGTTAATTACCCTAGCCCTGCTAGTACAATTGCAGAGAGCTCATTAACCAAACATTGTACTAGCATGATCAGGGAAATGAAAACCCATGGGTGGACAGTTGCAAGTATTTTATCACCCACAGAGCTGGAAAACACACAAGGGCAAAACATTTGCTATAACATCATGTACCAGTGATTTTAAGGTTAATGGCAACCAAGGCTAATTTTATCCTTTTGCTGCCCAGGTGTTATTTCAGTTCTTTTCTTTGGGATCCTGAACACTGAAAATAGTATTTTAATTCAAATGAATGGCACTATCCCAAAAGCACACATTGCACATTTTTGACATTTGGCCATAATTCACTGTTATTAAGCAATAATCTTCTTCTGTGTTAGTGCACCTTTGCTTTCCTGTCATTGGCATTCAAGTGAAAATAAGGATAATTTCAACTATTTTGTGTCCCACACAAGGAGGGACAAGAGACTAGAAGTTACCTGGATGTAGCAGGATTATGGGCAAGTCTAGACATTTTTTGATGTCTGGATGTTTCTCTATCTTGCATTCTGTGCAAAGAATGTCATTTTCTGTGATATGTATATTGATATGTTTTAGTAACAACCACTTCTATAGTAAAATGCTTAGTAAGAAACATTAAAGGTTTAATAAGTTGGCACCTTGATGTCCTTTCATTTCTTTATCGTTGTCTCTTAAAGTGACACTGACACTAAAAAACTACTTTTTAAAATATCATTGTACATTAAAAGTTACCTATAGGTAATGCTTAGAGGTTTATTTTTGTAAGTAATAGTTAGATGAAGTTCCTAAACCTGACTGTTTTGTAAACCTGACTGTCCCACCTCAGCCTCTCAGTTAAAGTTTTTAATGCTAACAGATTCTTGCTGCACAAATATGGCAGCCCCCTCATAGTCGAACACAGGGAGTCAGACAGGTAATATATAAGCATTGGACAAATACCTTATGGCAAAATTATAAGTAGTATGCAAAGCCAATAGTATTATAGATGTAAAAAAGGAAATCATTTCTGGGGTCAGTATCTCTTTAAGGTGGCCTTAAACCTGCAAATCCACTTGTTTGGTGAGGTCACCAAGCAAGCAGATCATGGAAAAATGTAATTAATGTTAATTTCATTTGCGTTGATAAATTATTATTGGTCCAAATACAAAGTATTCCATAATTATTACAGTATTTAGGGTTTATAAGAGGTGCAAAGAGTGTGGCCCATAGTGCTTATGTACATAGCACTGATACCCAGGGGCTCTCTACATACTGCAACTGGCAGCAGATTCAGCAGGCAAGCATTGTCTTTACCATTTGTCATAGCTTGAAATATTCTGAAATCCACCTCTGTACTACACTGCGTATTCTAATTTATTTTGATTATATAAATTTACTTAAGGCAGAAAACAATTTGAGCTTTTTGCAATGTTTCAGTAGAATTCTTAAAAATACCTTGTCGATAACAAGATATTAATATGCACACTCAAAGTTTTATTTGAAAACATTAGACACATGTAGATATGGTTTGCATTCAACAAATTACACTTCAATGAATAGCAATATGTACAGTTCTGTATAATTGTAATATGTTTATGCTTTTCAATTAAACATGCAAATACAAAAATTCATAAAACTATTTGCATGTTTTTTTAAAAGGTTTGTAAGTATTATTTTGGGAGTAAACTGGATTAACACAATTTATGTGAGCAACTTTTTATCTTTTTTTAAAGAGTCTTTAGTCAATTGTCAATAGCCATTTAATCAAATTTATATTCCATTCCTTACACATACTATAATAGTTTTATAAATCAGAGAAAGACAACATACATCTGATCATTAACGGGCACATTTAACAAGGGTCGAAGTGAATATTCGAATAAAATGCAAATTAAAAAAATTTAGAATTTCAAAGTAATTTTGGGCTACTTTGATCAAATAGGCCAAAATACGATTTGAAAAAAAGTTGAATTTTCGAAGTACTGTCCATTTAAAATCCTTCGAATTCGCCACTTCACCACCTTAAAGCTGCTGAATTGCCATTTTATCCTATGGGAGACCTCCTGTCCTGAAATAGTTTATAAGTCCTAGAAAATCAAAGAATTTTTATTCTAGAAAACAGACCTATTCGATCGAAATAAGTAAATTTTTCGATCGAAAAAGCCCTTTAAAAAACGTTTTTTCACTTCGGAATTCGATCATTAGTAAATCTGCCTCTTCAGCTCTTAAAGGAATTGTTCAGTATAAAAATAAAAACCTGGTA
Source organism: Xenopus borealis (assembly GCA_024363595.1). Lineage (NCBI taxonomy): Eukaryota > Metazoa > Chordata > Amphibia > Anura > Pipidae > Xenopus > Xenopus borealis. The sequence continues at coordinate 52,723,807 of CM044442.1, read as the reverse complement.
AATGGATAGGCTGTGCAAAATAAAAAATGTTTCTAATATAGTTAGTTAGCCAAAAATGTAATGTATAAAGGCGGAATTGAGTAGATGTCTAACAAAATAGCCAGAATCCAACTTCCTGATTTTCAGCTCTCTTGTTTTCCCACTGACCAGGCTGTAACCAATCAGTGACTTGAGGGAGGGCCACACAGGCCATAACTGTTGCTTTTGAATCTGAGCTAAATGCTGAGGATCAATTGCAAACTCACTGAACAGTTATGTCCCATGTGGCCCCCCTTCAAGTCGCTGACTAACTCAAAGTTAAAGAGCTGAAAAGCACGAAGTTGGATTCTGGCTATTATATTAGACATCCAGTCACTCCAGCCTTTATAGTTTGCATTTTCCCCTGACTAATTATATTGGAAACATTTTTTATTTTGCACAGCCTATCTATTTATCCAGTTTTTATTTTTACATTGAACTGTTCCTTTAAACTCTTTAGATTGCTATGTAATGTCTCTGTGGAAAAAGAACTAAATACTAAGGGGCAGATTTACTACTGGTAGAATTTCCAATTAAAAAAAATTGGAAATTCGATCAAATTTTTTGGGGGGCCATTTTCAATCCAAAATGGGCCTATTTCAGTCAAATAGGTCTATTTTTGCTTGTATTCGAATCATTTGATTGCATCATCAAAACGATTTTCAAAAAAAACTTTGATTTTCCAGAAAACTTTCAGGAAAGCTTCCAGGAGGTCCCTCATAGGCTACATTGGCAACTCTGCAGCTTTAAGGTGGCGAATAGTTGACTTAAAAAGACAGTACTTCGAAATTAGAATTTTTGAACTTTTTCAATTCAGATACAATTTTGGGCTATTTGAAAGTAGCCAAAAATGTCTTCAAAATTCTAATTTTAAAAATTCTAATTTTATTTCAACATTCACTTGGACCCTTTGTAAATATGCCCCTTAAAGTAAGCAACCTTTGCTGTTTGCACAGGCATACATTCACTCAGGAAAATTACATTGCTTTACAATTAACTAAATTGCATGCAGGTACTGTACATGAGAGCATGTTTCATATTTAAACCTTTCCTAAGCTTAATCACTGAGTTCAGAAATAATGATCTAGTTAAAGTCCTTAAAATGTTGAAAACATATTCATAACAAGGGATGGTGCTGGTATACTTCACAGTATTTTTCTACTTTACTAACTTATTAGAGAATAATTTTACCTGTTATCAAATGTATTGTTACAAAGAAAGTTAACTGCTATAGAAAAAGGAAGCTTTGTGGATTAGAGAATAGTATATAATATCCTAATATTGTAATAGAAATATATTAATGCTGGGACCTATGTTGCCACAGTTCTCTTATTGCAGTGCATTGTAGTAAGAGGAAAAAAATGTAACAAATTGTCCAGTTGCTTTGAGTTACTTGTGTTAAATATACCATGACCTGGATGAATGAGAATCTTCATAGTCGTAACAAATTGCTATAAGATAATGACTTTTTCTGTAAGCGGTATTATCAAATGCAGTGTCAGTGGGCAAACAATAACATACATGTGTTTTTGCTTTTACACTGGTGCACTGGCAAAACTAAAGCAATCACCAACAGGAGTAAAGGAAAATCTGTGCAGACACAGAAATAATCATTGTGCATATGTTTCATTTAAAGACTTTAACTACACTGTTTTTACTGATCATAGCAGACATCTGCTTAAATTATTTTGCTCTTTAGCTAAAGGAGAACTATTTGGCTAGAAATGTTGCACATTATTGTAATTCTGTCCAATACCACCCCAAGGCAACCACAACTCTTTATCAGTAAATATATGTGCCTATGAAGATGCCCCAGTAGCTTCCCATCTTCTTTTTCTGCTGATTCGCTGCACATGCTCTGTGCGGCTGTCACTTACTGGTCTTAGGGATCAACTCAAAATATACAGTATGCATAGAATAGAAATTTCACAATAATGGGCTGATTAGTAATTAATACAAATAATGACTAAACAGCAGCACAGAAACAAACCATCAGCATCAGATTATAATACAGATTTACACTGCTTGTAAATTTGCACCAACACCTAAACTCAGCTTCACAACAGCTGCTTGGAGCCTCTTGAGCATGTGAGTGTCACAGACACTTTCCAAGATGGTGACCTCCTGTTACAAGTTTGATGCACTGGATCATTGCTGCTATTGAGAAGTTGAAATGTAAGGCTGGTGCAATATGGCCAGTATATAAAATATGGTATTTTGTGTAGCATCAGCTTATATTACAGACAAACCTAATTTTCTGCTTGTAAATTTACGACAACTCCAAGCCCTAAGCTTAGCTTCTTAACAGATGCATAGAGCCTGTTGAGCATGCAAGTGTCACAGACACTTTCCAAGATGGTGACCTCCTGTGATAGGTTTGAAGTCCTAGATAATTGCTGCTATTGACAAGCTGAAATGTTAGGCTGGCACAATAAGGTTAGTATATAAAGTATTCATTTTTATGGTTTAGTTCTCCTTTATGATTTTATTCTCCCTGGCTTGTGTTTCCCAGTCCAAAACAATTATAGTAAATGGTACTTGATGGCAGTATGAATACTTAAGTTAGCACAGATAGGAAGTAGATATTTTCAACCAAAATGTGACCATTGATCTTCACTGCCTATAAGTATGGGTGTGATGTTGTATGTTGCTTGTTAAATATCTATTTGGTGTTGTGTTTTTAGGAGCTGGTTGTGATGGGAGCCCCTGGGTCATACTATTGGACAGGCACAATAAAAGTGTTAAACCTTACAGATAACAAGTACTTCAAACTAACAAATCAAGCTGCTACTGCACAGCGCTATACATACTTAGGTGAGTTTTGCACTCCATACAACTTTATCAAAGGTTGAAATTAAAAATCTTACTTTTTTGAAATTAAAAATTTTATTTTTAAAGGATATTTGAATACAAGGAAATCTATATGTCTACTTTTTTGCATATTTTAAAGGAAGGATAAAAAAATTGCATCACAAATTATTGTATTACTGGTTTACCTTTCAGTTAACCTTTAGTATGTTATTGGATGGCTAATTCTAAGCATCTTTTCAAATGTTCTCAATTTTTTTAATATACTTTTTAAATTATTCACTTTTTAATTATTTTCAGTTTTCAAATTCAAGTTTTCAAAAACATTTATTGTTATCGCCACTTATTACTCACCTTTTATTCAGGTCCTCTACAATTCATAATACAGTCTTTCGTTCAAATCAGTGCATGGTTCCTAGAGTAATTTGGAACCAAACAACCAGATTGCAGACATTGTAAACTAGAAAACTGCTGGATAAAAAACTAAATAACTCAAAAACCACAAGTAAGATAAATAAAAACCAAATGCAAATTACCAGTTGCAAATTGTCTCAAAATCATACTAAAAGTTAATTTAAAGGTGACAACCCTTTTTAAATGTTATTCACAATACTCCTGTAGTATTATAATTATGCCATTTGATGGAAGTCTCATCTCTTGTACTATATTCGAGATAGGAATGCTCTGATCATACTTAGAGAAATGTTTCTTGCCTTATATGCAATGTTTCAATAAGTGATATGGCACTCCTTCTATGTTATAAAAAGTATGTGTCTTGATATTTGCCTCTGCTATATGCTTATATCCTAATATCAAAAACATCCTTACTTGCTCTTTGTTCATCCGAAAATTGTCCATTTTATGGTAACCCCAACTCTTTCAGAGACCCATAACAAAACTTAAAGGAGAAGTCTACCCATCCTGCGTTAAACCCCTCTTCCCGTAGGCCCCCTGGCCTACCTCCCCCCACCCCGGGGCAAATGCCCTAAGTTGCTACTTACCCCCTCAGCGCAGGTCTTCTTCCTGGATTCTTTGTTGCTGGTTGGTGCATGCGCAGTAGGAGCATTTACCCATTCAGCTCTACTGCGCATGCGCAGAAAGTCATGAAGTTTCAATCGGAAAACTTTGTGCCTTTCAGAGCATGCACAGTAGAGCTGAACCGGTAAATGCTCCTACTGCTCATGTGCCACCAAATTCTGATCCTGGAAGAAGACTAAAAACATCATGCTTGTGCTTCAATTTTCTCCATTACTCCAAAAACATAAAGGTTGGTTGGTTGGCACCTAATAAAATAAGAATCTCTGTAAACCTTGAAGTTTGAAGATTGCTGTAAATGACGTACATTATAATCTTGGCAGAATATGTCAGCGCTATATAAACAAACAATGATAATAATAAATGTGTTGGCATGGTGCTTTATAATGTTGTGCATGTTTTTTTTTGTCTATCAATTTGATTTTTTTGCACAAATCCTGTCTTAAAGGAGCAGTAACACCAACAAAAATTAAGTAATGAAAATATAATGCACTGTTGTGTTCACTGGAAAAAATGGATGTGTTTGCTTCAGAAACTAAAAAATAGTTTATATAAACAAGCTGCTGTAGCCTTGGGGGCAGCCATTCAAGGCTGAAAAAGGAGAAAAGGCACATGATACACGGCAGATAACAGATAGACTCTGTAGTATTCAATGGAATTCTTCAGAACGTATCTGTCATTGACTTTATATCCTGTGCTTGAATTGCTCCCCCCATGTTTACACAGCAGTTTGTTAATATACACTATCCTTGTGTTTCTAAAGACAACACACCAGTTTTACCAGTGCAGGGGAACAATACATTATATTATCATTCATTTAAAACCCTTTAATGTTTTTGATGTTACTACTCCTGTAAGAGGCTGTGAATGTAGCCTTTGCAGCTGGGATTTATGCACTATTATCATGTTTGCTTTCCTCAGAAAATCTTATATAAACTGTTTGTCTCGCTGCAGGATATGCTGTGACTGCAGGTCACTTTTCCCAGCCTACAACAATGGATGTCGTTGCAGGAGCTCCACAAGACAGCAGAATAGGAAAGGTGAGGCTTCCGTCATTCTGCTGCTCGTGATGCAGTGGGCTCTGTGTCATATCCACATATATTTTCCTTTACGCATTTACAAGTATATTGCCTGTAAGCTAGAGAAGAATTGATCTCCAAACTCTTAGTTGTAAAATCCTTATGTAGGCAAATCACATTTTACTGTTGTTGGTCATAACCTTTAATTTCTTTCATTTTTGTGGCACAGCAACAGGATTTGGGGTAATGCACATTTAATAATTTGCTTTTAATAGTGTAAATGTTTGTTAAAAGAAGTACGGGCATTGCTTTGCAGAAAGTCACAATTCTGTTGCTTATGTTCTTGGAAAAACGTAACCAGAACTTAGTTTTCGGCAAAAAAAGTCTTCTAAATACTTTACATTCTAACAATAAGTTTGCCTTTCGCTTGTTACAGTAAGGGGCAGATTTACTAAGGTTCCAATTGATTCAAAGTGAAAATTTGTGTTTTGAATATAATTTTGGGCTTATTCAACTAAAATAGGCCAAAATTCGATTTGAATTTGCCAAATTTGAAAAGTTGAATTCGAATTTGATTGTCAAAGTACTGGCCCTTTAAAAATTCGATATAACAATTCAGCAGATAAAACCTACCGTATTGCTAAATATCCCTATGGGAAGCTCCCATAGGATTTTTACAAGTTTTTTTGATCGAATAAAAAAAATTCGATCGAATGCTTATCGATTGAATCAAATTTTTCATATTCGATCATTTTAAAAATCGAATTGCGTTAAAACCCCTTGAATTGAATTTGAGGGGTTTTAATTCAATAAAAATTTAAGGGTTAATTAAGCCTCAAAAATTCGACCCTTAGTAAATCTGCCCCTAAATCTTATTTATCTTATTGTTGCAATTGAAGCAATTTAATATTCCATGCTGTACCAGATGTACTCACTGTCAATATTGGTTTGCAAATGTATATGAGAGTGATTTTGTATGTAATGCAGATTTTTCTACAGTAATATTGACTACACTCTGAAGATGTTACTAAGCCCAGTTGTAAGCAGTGTAACATCTTAAATTGTATAATAATCTTTAAGGGAATGGTTAATGAAGCTATGGTCTATTCTTGCAGTATATGAGCAATACCCAAAGCAATATTTCTTTCAAAGAAAATAAAAAGCATTATAATAGATTAACCACATTTAACTGGCCATAGACTTAAAGATCCGATCGTTAGAATCCTTGAATGATCTGACTTCCCCATCTCCCGACCTGCAACACTAACCTTCAGATCAAATAAAGTAGTAAAAGCACAGATCAGCCAATGTTCTGCCCCTACAGGGATCGTTCTAAAGTTGTGTCTGACAAAACCTAGTGACAGTCTCCCAAAGAAAATTGTACAATCGGCAATACATGCAGAGATATTATCGGCAGCCAACAGAAATTTTATAACCTGTCCGATTGACCAAACGGCCGATCTCCGCCAGATGAAAAATGTCAGGACTCTCCACACACAGTCCGAAAATTGAGGATTCGGATGATCGGATCATTGCGTCTATGGCCAGCTTTAGTCTTCATAAGATTTTGGTAATGTGCAACCAGTTGATATAGCTAGTAATCTGTAAATAGTAGCCTGAAAAAAGAACTAAACCTTTACACATTAGTAATGAATATATCTTTTTTTCTTTTAGGTTTTCATCTTTAGAACTGATAAGAGGTCTAGCTCGCTTGTTAAGATTTTTCAGGCTTCTGGCAAAAAGGTTAGCCTTACTATGAGCATGTTTTTCTTTATGTGCTACAATTGTTGAGCCTACGAAACTGTTGTTATATAGTGTTTATATAGTGTTTGTATATAGTTGTGGACTCTCCTCATCCTCGGCTACCAAACACAACAATAGTGTTTGTATGTATCAGATTCTCTTTTGCAAACAGTGACTTTACAAATACATTAGAGGACATTATAGACAAATATCTGGGGACCTTTTTACTCATAAAGAGGATCACCGCACCAGAGGCCACCCCTTCAGACTAGAAGAAAAGGACTTTCATTTGAAGCAGCGTAGGTGGTTCTTCACAGTCAGGATGGTGAGGTTGTGGAATGCACTGCCGGGTGATGTTGTGATGGCTGATTCTGTTGATGCTTTTAAGAGGGGCTTGGATGATTTTTTGGACAGACATAATATCAAAGGCTATTTTGATACTAAACTCTACAGTTAGTATAGCTATGGGCATATATAGTTTGTGTTTGAAAGAGTGGAGATGTGTGTGTGGATGCTGGGTTTTAATTTGGAGGGGTTGTACTTTAATGCACTTTGCCAGGTCAGAGCTAGCAAAGGCAAGTCAGGCGATAGAGGTAACATTCAGTAAAATCTGCATATTAGTGAATTTGCGGAGTAACATCCATAAGCCAGAGCAAAGTGAATTGTTGCCTGCGCCCACGCTGGAGAATTTTTGCCAGTGTTTTTTCACTTCAGCCTTTGGTAAATTTACCCCTTAGTATGTAGTAGATGTGGTAGTAAAATGTAAAGTAAAAGTAAATATGAAGCTGTTTTCAGTTTGCCTCAGAAGGCAATGGTATAATTCTCTGGATAAACATTGCTTTTTATTTAAGCCTGTTGCAACATTGCCCCCTCAGGTAGGTAAACATAACTACTGCTACTAGCTCATCCTTTTGTTTAATACACCTTTAAGGGCAATGGCATGCAGAATGATTATAATGCATTAAGGCAAACTATAAAATTCGCAAATGGCCTTCCACTGACAGAAGTGGTCGCTAAACAGTTTCCGGGTTCGCAAAAGGTATATTATATTCACGCAAAGCAAAATTTTTTGAGCATAGGCTTAACTTTTCACATTGTAAATAGTTTTTGTGTTACTGACTTATATTACATTCCCCTAAAAGACTTTTAAAAACACAGCTTCTGTAATCCAGCTTCAAGTTTATTTGCCAGTCTTAGTTAGCAGATAAGTATAGAATTGAAAGCTGAGCAATAGTAAATTATGTATCACACTGTTCCGCAAGCTTGAAAGTATCTGGATATAAATCAATCAAATGCAAAAAATTAGGTTATGTCTGGGAACCATAATACAAAGTAGCAACTGCAACTCACTGCAACTGAAACTCATTATAGTGCTGGACAGTGTCCTTAAAAAAAACTTTTAAAACGAGATAAAGGTGGATAAGTGGAGTATACAGATGAGGCATAAACGTCCCTGTTCAAAGTACCCTCCAGGAAAATGGAGTTAATAACCAGTACCCACTCCCACCCTTACAATCATAACCTGCCTATCTAAGGAGGGACTGTGTGGGAGCTAAGCACTCCACCGTCCACCTACACCCGCCCTACGCGTTTCACCAACCTACGCTGGCTTCATCAGGGGAATAATGGATAAATATTAACTATATACTACACTTAATAATATAGTAGAAGAACAAACAGATGACTGTTAAACTCAAGGTAATGAGTTCGCCTGGAACAAATCTTTAACCACAAATTGTATAAGTTGACAATTTTATTTATAATAGACAATAAACAAAAAGTTGTGCAGTCTTGTTAAATCTTCTGTTTATTGAGACACTAAATTAAATATATATAATATGTGATCCATATGCCTGTAACCCATCCATCTCTCCAGAATTGGAAAGCACACCACCCAAATGATTGTATATTGATGCAGGGGAATATTAGCACTACCATAGAAGGTGGTAGTAGCTCCAAGGTTCCTACAGTAGCCTACATCAATGGAAACAGCAAACTTGAACCTAAGAAATTGGGCACAAGTGGCATTTGACTCCGAGTGCCTGAAACCACTACGTCCAAAGATTTTTAGTGGAAGTGCATCCAGTTCATGTTGACACAGATACACAATTGTTTTAACAAATTCCTGCAATTGCTTTGGGCTGCAATTATGCAATAATTGTGGGAAGAAAACCCCTTTCTGTGGTTAAAAAATAATGACATGTGCCTGAACTTGCACTTTGCACGGTGCCTGTGCTTTCAAATAAGTTTTACAATTTTCTTTGTAGTAAACTATTTTTGTGCCGTTTAGCAATCAAGTTAACACTGGCAGAAAAGTTAGGAAAAAGCAGCAAAAACCATTTTCAGCATGGATAGAAAATTCCTTTCACATCACATTTTATACAATGGTGCAAAGTCAGTTCACCAGAAATCTCATCCTCAGGGACATCGCCAATTCACTGAGGGGCATACCACATAAGTTTAAGGGTGGACTTATGTCTAAGGCATTAGAAGATCTCTTGTATCTTTATTTTGGCTCATTGGAAATGTGTTTGAAAAAGTGGCAACTTGAAACATTTGCACCAACATTACTAATAAAGGCGTCCATATGACTTTTAGGTGCCATTATGAGTGTTTGGCTAGGCAGATATGAATGCTACTGAAAATTCGCTAGGAAATGCTCGCACAACCAAAGTACCATAGTGAAAATTTTCCAGGCTTCGGCTGCTAAGATGCTATTTTGCATTTTGGTGAATTAGCGTAGTGGTAACAAATTTAAACCTGGCGAAGTGAAGCTGAGTCAGGAGAATCGGTCGCTGGCGAAAAATTCGTCCTTTAGTGAATTTGCCCCATGTGTATTGTATGTCCTTCATAAAATATACTGCATTTATGTGAGGGCCATTTGCTTCCCTTCAAAATAGTAGCACAAACCCCCTTCCTAAGATTTATATAATATTGATGCTCAGTTTAAACAAGTCAGTAGTTTATATATATATATATTTTTTTTTTTTTTTTTTTTAAAGGGATCCACTTCAGCAAATATAATGAGCACAAGTTTATTTAGCAATTCAAAATTTACTTTGCTAATATGTCTCTTATTCAAAATATCTCACAGAAAATGTGTCAAAGTTAATGAGTTATACTTATACATTTATACATTTTTTTCATGGAATTAATTGCATTTGTTACCAGAAAATGAATCTTTGTTCTGGGCAGAAATACTGAATGCTTTGTTGTGACTCGGCTTGGTTGCAGATGGGCTCTTACTTTGGCTCCTCCTTATGTGCAGTTGATCTGAACTCTGATGGCCTCTCAGACCTACTAGTTGGAGCTCCCATGTTCTCAGAGGTGAGGGATGAAGGCCAGGTCACTGTGTACATCAACAGAGGAAATGTAAGTATATGAGTGAACATTTGAAAAAAAAATTTTTATTATTAGTATTTTAATATACATATATAGTATTTCATGGAGTGTGTTTATAGTTTTTGAGTTGTGTGCAACTGTTAATAGAATTTAGGAATTCAAAGTCAAATAGGTCCGTTTTTGATCGAATAAAAATCATTCGAATCATTTGAATGCCTCCTTCGATTCAAAAGATTTTGGAAAAAATCCTTTGATTTTCAAAAATTTCCAAAAACATCCCTTAAAGGTTCCAGGAGGTCCCCCATAGACTAAAATAGCAATTTGGCAGCTTTAAGGCGGCAAAGTGTTACATTTTTTGAAAGAGACTACTTCGAAATTCTTATTTTTTAAATTTTTTTCTATTTAAATTGAATTTTGGGCTTTTCGATAGTCGAAGTAGCAAAAAATAACTTTGAAATTCAAATTTTTTAATTTGAATTTTCACTTCGACCCTTAGTTAATGTGCCCCTTATTGTTACCTAACTTTTTGACCTGCACATTTTAATTCTTATTTACTAAATTCAGGTTGGGCTTTTTGGGGCAAAACTCAAATTTTTTTTATTTATTTTTTTAACGCTCAAATTTTTCCGGGATTTAGCAAAGCTGCAGAATCTGAAAATTGGCCATCTCAGACCTGTCGAGGTTGTATATAAGTCAATGGGAGAGGTCCCTATCCTATTTGGAAGTTTCTGTGGTCTGCAATGGAATTAGCCAGAAAAAAATCATATGATTACGGAAAAAACGCAGAAAAAATTGTACCATTTGGGTTTTCACTAAATCTTATAGAGTTTTCCACAATCTGATTAAATGAAGCTTTCTTTAATAATAAATAAGTTCAAATCATAGATTACAGTTAAGTCTGACTTTTTTTTAAATAAAACATCTGAAAAATTCAGATTTTGATAAATAACCCCCATAATGTCCATATTGGATATTCTGGACAGCAGTTCCGAAGCAAAGACTGGAGGTTCAAGAGAGGTTGAACCATTAATACTACTTAACTCACTAAACCTAAGTTCAGAAAATATTTTCACAATTTTCTGTAATACATAGATGATGCTGGTACATTTTTGATGGTTTGCTACAGCCTCTTTACATCCTGTTCTGCTAATTATGTCTTAAAAAAAACTGTGTTTTTATCCTTCTAGAGTGATCTGGCATATGTTATTGCTTTGCAAATGTGCTAAGAATAATAGCCATGTAACTTTATTATTTTTTAGTAATAGTTGTAATACACAGAGATTGTTTGTGTTGCTGCTTCCTTCTTTGAGTTTAGAGTCTGTTTGGTGCCTCCAAATAAGGGCTGATTGGCCTGGTTGCTTACAATAATCAACAACCAACAAGCCAAATGGACAGATACTGTTTTATTGTTCTGATTGCTTGGAAGGCCCCATTACTAAACAGGAGTTGACACAGACACAATCTTCTTTGTGATATAGGGACTTCTCATACCCAAATGGTCCGTTTACACACAGTAATTGAATAATAAGAGAACAAATAATCATATGTACTTTTTAGAATGATATGGCTTTATTAGTATAGTATTCTCTGATTCTCATTGATGACTGACCTCAAACAATTTATTGTAAGGATTTTCCCCTAAACAAGTTCATGTGTTGTTTGAGTCTTTAGTACAAGGCAGTGTGCACAACTTATCTCTTCTTGCCATTAGATATTAACTTTATCCTCTTGTTCATTTTATGTGTATGTGGTATAGAGGGCCCCTTATGACTGGATCCTCCTACATTTGTCCCTTTTTGAGTGTTATTTGTCCCTTTTTGAGTGTTATTTGTCCCTTTTTGAGTGTTATTTGTCCCTTTTGAGTGTTATTAACGCACCAACACAAAGGGGTTATTCATCAAAATCGCAAATTTTCTCACTTTTTCTGAAAACCACTCAGACCAAATCCACACTGACTTCCCCCCCTATTTCTAGTGTGGTAAAAGTCTCATTAAAATTGTGAAAAAAAATTTAAATTGGGAATTTTTGCAAATTTCTCACAGAAAACTTTTTCGGATTATACACCTTAAACCTGTGACTTTTTTGGATTTGACACCCAAAACCACAAAATCTTATTGAAACCAAGTAATATTGAAGATATCTTCTAAATGTCAACGGGACATCTGCCATTGACTTTTTTATTTGGACTGTTAACACCATCGGGGTTTAATAAATATTGAAAAATTTGAGGTTTTCCCCTTTCAAAGTCCGACCAGAAAAAATCAGACTTTAATAAATAACCCCCTTAGTAACTCTTGCTTTAAACATTTTATGAAGCATCAAATTTAATACTAAAAGAACTGGGGGATGTATATAGTAGACTACATCTCCGTCTCACTGACATTCTCATTCTCTCCTGATTTCCCTCTTAAATAAATCTGTTTTACTTGGAGACATATTCATTTCCTAGAATTTACAGACTTCGTAATGCAGCCTTACATTTGGCAGTGATTCAAATGTTTCCATTGTTGGCCTTTTTTATTTTGCTGAATAGGTCTCAAACTTATTCATGTGAAATGTATAGGTCTCTGATTTATCTGGAAATAGTTATAAAGGAAATTTGGGTAAAGAAAAGATAACTGTTCAGCTTTGTATATATCCTAGTATGAATAAGCCCCTGCCCCCCAAAGAAACCTCTTACTCACTATTCATGAAATGCTCCACATTTTACATATAGTCAGAATATTGTAAGGCACAGGCTGGGGAAGTAGTGATTGGGGTTTACATTAATATAATAAGACTATAATTATAAAGTATAATTACTCTCAACTCCTGCATGCTGGCTGTAGTCTGGTTCCTCAGTTTGCAAATAGGCTGGATAAATAGAAGGGGTTGTCTTTCTGAAGAACTGTCCAGAGCAAAAGGAGCAGGGGGCTCTAAGGTATTGTGCCGTACATATTGGATGTGCCTATTGGATAAACACTGTAAGAGTGAATGTCATTTCTCTGTTAAACTGGGGACTCTGCAGAAAAGACTTTTGTTTGTCATACCATTGTTTGACTCCTGATTTGTGAAAAAAGTGCATTTAGAAAAACTGCTTTAAATATACAATTTGGCATCTCTGACTCCCGTTTGCCTTAACTCTACCAGTCAGGGCCAGGACAGGCCTGCCTGGGCCCTAGACAGCCAAGCAGCATTGCCCCCTCCCCACCCCCCACATCACTCTTATATATAATCGTGGGCGCACAGCCAAGCGCACGCATGTGCTCAAATAATGGAGATCGGAACTCACTCACACAGCTAGGGTAGACAACAGGATAGGTAAGTGCCTGGCGCACCAATACTTTGTGCCCTGGGCAAGTACCTCTTCTGCCTACCCCTAGTTTTGGCCTGTTGGTTGCATGTGTGAAACATTACTAATGCACAAATGCAAAAAAGTGATATGATTTAATTGACTGATTTTCAGGCTGCTTGCTAAGGCTTAATAATTCTTAACTCCTAATTTTTTGTATTTGTAGAGTTCTTTGGACTAATCCACCTGTCCCTGGTAGTGAATAAGGCCTTAGGACCTTCTAGTTAAATTGTAAAAAATAAAATTGAACACACTGGTTGCATAAGACCCTCCCAATTCACAAGGCTGTCTCCTATTGATAGCCAAGCTAGTAGCTTAAAGCCACAGACCCAAAGGCATATAATGGTGAAGTTTTGGGAGGATTTTCAATCGCTCTTCTCATAGAACTGAAGTCTCATAGAACAGAGGTCTCCAATTTTTTTAACCTGTATCCAAATTAAATTGTCAAGAGAGCCAGGGAGCAACACAAGCATGAAAAATGTTCATGGGTGCCCAAGAAGGGCTGTTATTGACTATTTGGTAGCCCCTATTTGAACTGGCAGCCTACAAGAGGCTCTGTTTGGCAGTACACCTGGTTTTTATACAACCAAAACTCGCCTCCATGTCAGGAATTTAAAAATAAGCACCTACTTTGAGAACACTGGGAGCAACATTCAAGGGGTTGGTGAGCAACATGTTGCTCACGAGCCACTGGTTGGGGATCACTGTCCTAGAAGCTTAGCCTGGCGGAAGATTTGGGTGAGATTGTATGTAGATACTTCTCTGCTGTCCTATGACTACTTGAAACTGGGGCTCTTAATAGACTGGTTTTTATAAACTACTGTTTTTACCATGCTACTAGTGATTCATACAGTAATTCATGTGTATAAAATAGGAAGTACAAACCAACATCCTTTTTTTTTATAGTTTTACACATCAGATTTTTAAATGTAGATTTATCAAAGCAACTGATGACAATACAATACGCTGCACATGTTTAATGTCTGGTATTAGCAGATAATAGTGAAGAGAGTGACTTTATTCTTGACGTGTACCATTGTATCTTTAATTTTCAAATGTAGTGTTCATTGATAAATTTGTCCTTAAACATATCAAAATGTAGCTTGTGATAAATATGAGTCAATTGCGCTTCAGGTGCTATACCCAGTGCAATATAGTTTAGCAGCAGAAGTAAAAATTAAAGCTGTGATCACAAATTGATGTACAGTAGTAGAGCTCACACAGGCTATATTTAGCAGAGGAAATAAAACTACATGTAAAACCATTTATCTTTTGTTCTATGTTTTAGGTTAGTTGGAAACATTTTAACTGGATAATATCATACTCCAGCCTTGATTGTTCAGCATTATGTTGCTTTACCGTTTCCTTTTTTCCTTATCAAGTCAGGCCAAATTACATTTATCAGTGCTAGCTCTGTGAATTGTTACTAACTATATAGAAAAGGCTGTTGATGTATACGTGGTAGTCATTGCAGTGCTTCAAGTCATAGGAAGGTCCAGCAATTGTCAGGTGTTTCCTGATGTGTGTTTGAGACCAATCATTTTTCTTGTGGGATATCCTATTATTAACGACTAATGTTAAAGGAACGTGAGAATTCCTGTTTATATACAGTTAAAAGAAAACTATACCTGTAAAGTAAATGTTTTTTTGTTTTTTTCAAAGTAGTAAGATAACAGTATGCAAAATGATACACTTGTTTATAAAACATATTTGCTATTTCCCAGGGAGTGATGGATGAACAGATTATTCTTAATGGTGACAACACATACAATGCACACTTTGGAGAGAGCATGGCCAACCTCGGAGATATTGATGATGATGGCTTTCCGGGTCAGTTTTTTTTAATACTCATAATTCAGTATTTAATGCTCATAATATGATACATATATATGTATATATACACAATCAGTATTCAGTAATAGATTAATATTATAGTATGAAATCCTATAAAATAAACTATATTATGCAATATAATGTAGTATTATTATTATTATTATTATATATTATTATATTGTACCCAGTTTAATCTATTTGATGAAAGTAGGCTATAAAATAGTTCCAACTGGACATTTTTAAGGGAAATATAACCTTTGTTAAATAAAAATTTCATACATGCAGAGCAACTAATGAGCTATTTGTTTTAAACAGGCTACCTGATTATTGGGTGCTATGGACCAGGAGTAGATACTGAGGATCAATTGCTGAACAGTTATGTCCCATGTGCCCCCCCCTAAATTCACTTTTATTTTGCACAGCCCAGTTTTTATTTTTAAACAGAACTGTTCCTTTAAGCCTACTAGAAAACCATGTAGACATAAAATTATATAAAAAATATATTTTGCTTCCAATATGGATTCATTATATATTAGGTTGGATCAAGTACAAGGTATACCAGTACTAGTTTCATTTTAAAAGACTCACTCAAAGTGAGTCAGCTGTCATTGGTAAAAATTGAATTAAGTAGAAAGATCACAAAGTCTGAAATATACAGTATGAGAATTCACAAAG
>CM044442.1:52682666-52707781 GCA_024363595.1 Xenopus borealis | reverse complement strand
TTTTCCACATAAGGAAATAGGAAATGAACATGAAATAACCCAAATTGTTAGAAACAAGAGGGCCCACTGGGAGTTTTCCTGGTATCCCTGTGGGCAAATCCAACACTGTTTATACAGTACCTAAAACTCTAAGTTTACTTCTGTTGTTATATGCGCAAAGACTAATAGTAAAATTCACTATTGCAGGGACTTCAAACACAGATGTATTGCTTGATGTTTAGACATAACAATCTACCTGTAACAGACAGAAGGCTGAAAAAACATCCTCTAGTAGGTCAGACTGCGAGAGAAAATTAAATAAAGAGGAATCAAATTTGAGTGTACCTTCAGACAGTGGAAAATGTATTTGCACTATTGGTGTGAAAATGCTATGCTAGACAGACTAAGCAAAAAAAATTGCTGTGCATAATGATATAATAATGGCATAAAATGTAGCAAGTAATATATAATGAAGCTTATATTATTGCACAATGTGTGTTTTTTTTTTATTACTTGTGCAATTCTGTTTATGACACAGTTTGCCTAACAGTAAGGGGCACATTTATTAAGGTATGAATTGATTTAAAGTGAAAATTCGAAACAAATTTAATTAAAAAAAGTAAAAAATTCGAATTTAATTAACCCTCAAAATTCAAACCTTAGTAAATGCGCCCTAAATGTTTTTAAAAAAAGGCTTAACAAAAGAACACAAATTTGCAAAAACAAAAATAAAATTAATTTACCCTGCAATATTTTCAATCTTATCCAGTTTAATGTAAATTGAATGACTCCCTCTACTTACTATATAATTATTCAGATCAGTAAGAAATGAACATACCTAAACCAACTCTTTTTTACTTTTAACAGATGTGGCCATTGGAGCCCCACAAGAAGATGACTATGCGGGAGCTGTTTACATTTATCATGGAGATACTTCAGGAATTGTGACTAAGTACTCAATGGTTAGAATTTTTTTCATATTTTTTATGCTTCATAAAGCTTTGTTTGAACTATTGGACAATGGAAGCACATGGTATAATTACTACAAATTTTGTTTCGAAAGATAATCTGGTTTATGGCTAGACATACAATAGGCATCCTATTGTTATTTTGCTGTTACTTTGTCCTTTACTTTATTACTGTTAATACTCGGGTATTTCTTTCAAATCAGTACAATTATGTTTCATTTATCATGTTTTGTATTCATTTTTTTGTGTGTGTGAAATAACTGCAAAACTATTTAAGTAGCAACTTTGGTGCTGTCAGGTGGAATTGCAGCTTGACTTAGGGACTGATTTAGTATTTATTCAACTGGAGATTCCAGAAACATTCTCAAATTGACAGTTTGGCAGAATGTATTCAGCTGTGGCACCATTAAACAAGTAAAAATATTTATGTACATTAAGAGGGGTATTTATTAATAATCAAGTTTTTCTCATAATATAAAAAAAAAATTAGAGCTAACTCCCAACCACGATTTGGCTTAATTTATCAAACAAAAATTGTACAAGTGAAAAGTCTTTAAAAAATGGGGCAACTTTTTCAAATTGTCGGCCGAAAATTGTTTGAATTTTCTCCGAAACTATCAAGAGTCCTGAAGGCAAAAAACATCTTTAAGTCGTAAGAGGAACATCTGTTATTAACTTTTACATGATTCGACAGTTTTTAACTGGAATATCCTCATTTGGATTTCTAGTAGCTTTACAGCCTTATAAATCTCAAAAAAGTTGAGTTGTTTTCCCTCAAAAAAAATTCAGATTTTTTTTTTCCCTTAAAAAAGTTGACCAGAAAAATTAGCGGCTTCATAAATAAACCCCCATCTGTGTATCCAGCACCTACATTTAAAATATGTTCTACACTTTTTTATAGGGATGCACCGAATCCACTATTCTGGATTTGGCCGAAACCTGAATCCTTCCAGAAAGATTTGGCAGAATACCGAAATGAATCCGAACCCTAATTTGCATATGCAAAATATGGGTGGGAAGGGGAAAACATTTTTTATTTCCTAGTTTTGTGCCAAAAAGTCATGTGATTTGCATATGCAAATTAGGATTCGGTTCGGCCAGGCCGAATACGAATCCTGCTGAAAAAGGCCGAATCCTGCCTGAATCCTGAACCGAATCCTGAATTCGGTGCATCCCTACTTTTTTACCATTGCAGCTTAACATCTCATTATATTTCAGTGTATTAATAGACATTGTTTTTTTAGTGGTACAGATAGAGGATCTATTAACCTGTTATCCAGAAAGCTCCAAATCATGGGTAAGCCCCTCTCTCCATTTATCAAATAAGTAAAATTGTGGAAAATCATTTACTATTCTGTATAATAATACTAGTAACAAATAATTCGATAGGGTTTAGTTAATGTTTGCAATATTTTTGGCAGACTTAATGTATGCAGATTATGGAAATTATGGAAAGACCACTTCTCTGAAGAACCCCCGCTCTGAGCATTCTGGATAACAAGTACCATAACTGTACTGTTCTTTTAAGAGGCTTCCATATAGGGCATGTTTAAGCGCCTCTTATCTAGTACATATATCACAAGTTTTAGTACCCAGTCTACCTTCAGATGGGTTTTGGTCCCTTGACCTATTGCCTTTTATTGCCATATGATTCCTGATTCACTACATTATCAGTTCTCATTATAATAAATTGCCCAGCCATGGACATAGATGCTGTGCTTCAAACAGTGGTCAATATTGGCTTTGTGCATTTTTTACTTTGTGATGTGATTTTTTTTCTTAACTTTTTTATCTTTAGAGGATTCCGTCAAAAGTTATTAGCCCTGGCTTGATGATGTTTGGCCAATCAGTCTCTGGAGGGGTTGATATGGACAAAAATGGGTACTTGGGTAAGTTACATTTACTTGAGTACCAAGATATTATTACCTAATATTAACTCTGGCACCATAATTAACTAACCCCCCTAAAGAGAAAGTCACCATTCACTACCCACCTTTGCCCCTCTCCCTGCTAACTCCCTACTTAGACAGCTATTTTAACAAGTGTAGGTGACCAAGTGTGAGTTATTTGTAGGCTCAATTCTCCAGTGTACACCCCTGCCACAGGTGTAAACGCAAATTGCATTCAAAAACCAGGAACAGTGAATGAGCCACTGAAGCAGATCTAGCTGCAAAAGGTGTTTATTGTTGGAATAAACACCTTTTGCAGCTAGATCTGCTTCAGTGGCTCATTCACAGTTCCTGGTTTTTGAATGCAATTAGACAGCTATTTTATAATGTCCCTGAATGTCACACCGACCTTTCCAAGCAGTGTAGCGCAGCAGAGTACATGGGCATCATCCTCAGTATTTACTGATACCTTTGCTAGAGGATAGCTGACACTGAGTTTTGCACACATGCATGTTTAGAGCCAGTTTGTTATTCTAACCTACTGTGCATGCGATGGAAAAATCAACAAACTGCCGAATGGATGAAGAGGTTTTGAAGATACCGAAGAAAGCACCCATGAGCTCTGCTGCACTACTCTGAATGGAGAGGTCAGTGTGACATTGAGGGACATTTTTTAAAATAATTGACTATACAAGGAAGAAGCTGGGAGGGAGGTGAAGTGAGGTGAAGAGGTAGTTGATGGGGACTTTTTCATTGGGGGGGGTTAGTTCTCCTTTAAGAGGCAGAAAAGTGCCTAAATCTGGTTAAAGGGGAACTGTAATAAAAGTTATCAATGTCAAAAAAATTTGCAATATGAACATTTGTTCAAACAATTGTTACTGGTTTTCAACTTTAATATAGCTTTTTTTACACCTTCACTGGTAGGTTGGGCCCAGTCTTTATAAATGGAAGTTTTAAAAGTCCCTCTGAAACTCTTTTGCCTTAGCCTCTGTGCTGGTGGGGACCTGGTTTGCTCTGTGTTATATTTTTCTGATAACCCTCATTGTAATCTAGTTAGATTCAAATAGCATGTACTGGTCCATGTCCTGTAGACCTATATTACCAGCTTTTCACCCTCTCTTACCAAGCAGTCTACAAAAGCCAGTGTTAATATCATGAATTTATTCACGTAAAAAAATAAATACAGCATGTCCAGATGATTTGAATTATTACTATAGAGATACCATGACCTGGATGAATAAAAACCTTTGTAGGCAGTGCCTACTGCACAGACACGAGTAAAGTGGTTAAAGGTGGCCATACACGGCCGATAAAAGCTGCCGACAGACTGTGTCGGTAGCTTATCGGCCCGTGTGGGGGGTCCTCCGACGGGATTCCCCGATCGATATCTGGCCGAAAGTCGGATCAACCCGATATCACCCACCTCAAGGTGGGCATTTCGGGGAGAGATCTGCTCGTTTGGCAACATCGTCAAACGAGCGGATCTCTACGTGTATGGCCACCTTAACAATCCCCGTTAAAGGTGGCCATACACGGCCGATAAAAGCTGCCGACAGACTGTGTCGGTAGCTTATCAGCCCGTGTGGGGGGTCCTCCGACGGGATTCCCCGATTGATATCTGGCCGAAAGTCGGATCAGCCCGATATCGCCCACCTCAAGGTGGGCATTTCGGGGAGAGATCCGCTCGTTTGGCGACATAGTCAAACGAGCGGATCTCTACGTGTATGGCCATCTTAACAATCCCCGCGCATTGACAATGCCCCATGTTTCTGCGTATACAAAGTGCAAAAAAAGTACTTCAGAGGCACAAGGTACTGTATGTAGTAGAAGAAGGTGCGCCCTGTGTTAGGACCCTTTGCTTACCAGGGTTTAGCTGTGCCCCCTAACACGAATTTTGCATCTGGTGGGGTTAGTTAAAATGGTGCCAGAGTACAGCAAACAGAGGTTGCAAGTACTTTGCAAATACTGTAATCACTAAGGACCACACTCTTGCACCCTTTAGTGCTTCTGCATTTCCTCCTACCATGGTAATAAATGACCTTAAAGGTGATTGATATAATATCAATATATAATATAATAGAAGCATTTATATGTTTGTGTGTGTGTTATTAAATACTCATTTGTATGAGAACAGTTTCTATTTTTGTCTATCTTTAATCTCAGAGCCATGAATTTCCTTAGTGAAGCTTTCTAATGTCCATTTATGGCATGGTCTGCAGTGAACCTTTAGTGAAATTCTACGAGAGTTGTGTATGCTTTTTTTTTTTTTTGCAAGCAGAAAGTTTCACCCCTTGTAACAATGCATATTATATGGTGAGAAAACGAATACTTGTAATCTTCGATTGGCACAAGCAATACATCATGGCACATACATATATGTACCCTGCAGCTAATTATTATCCATTTCTGTTGTCATGAAGTGATGTAGTTACTGTGTGTATTATACAGATGTCACAAAGGTATGTATACCTATTAATTATGAGAGTCTGGAAAGTTTCCATTAGCCCATTGTTATATATAAGCAATGCCACAGAGGAATGCTTCTCTAAGACAGTAAGATGACTGGAGAGCAGCTGATTGCTTTGAAATTATTCTGCCATGAATAGTCTCATGTTTTGAAGAGACTGAAATGTCTTATATGGCTACGTTATACGTTCTAAAATGTTGTGGTGATAATTGTCCCTTCTTGTGGTGAGCAAACTAAAAAATATGCTTATAACCCGGTATCCTATGACAGGTTGGAACACAAAAAAAAAAAATCACCATTTCTTTGTAAAAACCATTTAAATCAAAGTGTTTTATACTTCTCCAATTAACTAAGATTTTTTTCAGACAATAAAATATTGTGTGACCTAACCTGCTGCCAAGGAGATTTTATTTTAAAAAAAAAACATAATCCATTTAACATACTAAATGGACAAATGTGCATTAAATAAAGTAATAATATAAGCCTGAATATATATGTCGCTATAAAGTACATTAACAACTGTGTTTGAAATTGTAAAGCCATTTAGATTTGTCAATATGACTTTAACATGATGCAACTCCCAGAGTGACTTGTTTCACCCATGTCACCCTCTGAAAGCAACAGAAAAGCAATTTTGGTGGTCCTGTGACTGTGGCAGTTCAAGTAGCTTTTATCTCTTATCATTACAAATCTCTTATGGCTGATCATTTGTTCTTTCAGATCTCACAGTTGGGGCCTTTATGTCTGATACTGCGGTGCTACTGAGGTAAGGAAACTTTATTATGCTTTTTGTACTTTATACAATGTTCTTGCGAGGATGTAGTCAACATAGCTGAGAATATAGCAGAATAGTATGAATCTGTATAATATCACAAAACAAGGAATACCTGCTTTTATTCTTTCCATTGCCATTTGTCACTCTACTGTGTATAACATAGCCATTATGTTCTTCTATACCAGGGGTATTCTAAGATGCAATAATTTAATTTACAAATCTAAGTGCAAATGTACATTAGCCTTTCAAAAAAACCAAAATGTGCTTTTACTAAGCAAACTATGCCACTTACATTCATTGTTCATTATATAATAAGCATTTTCAAGTTGATTTATGTATAGATACTTACACTTAATTTGCTGCCACCTGTTTTGAAACAAGCAGCAATTATGTCAGAATTCCTTAGTTATGCCAAGTCTAACCCAAACAGTTAAAAAAAAAATTTGCTATGTTGGACAAAGTGTATGGTTAAAAATAAATTTGCTTCCAGTGACACTTTTAAAGCATAGTGCATGAACAACATCCCACATGTTAACATCAGTGTGACTTTAACTACTGTATGAGGTTCAGCCTTCAAGCAGCGCTACTGACTTGTAACTCTGACTAAATCCTTACTCAGTGTTAAAATGTAATCTTCCCAGTAAAGAGTCTTATAATCTACAATGTGAGTTTTCTTTTAGTACAGGTTTGGGGTCCATTATCTGGAAACCTGTTATCCAGAAAGCTCCAAATTACAGAAAGATCACGTCCCATAGACTCCATTATAATCAAATAAGCAAAATTTTCTAAATGATTTCCTTTTTTCACTGTAATAATAAAACAGTAGCTTGTACTTGGTCCAAACAAAGATATAATTAATCTTTATTGGAAGCAAAACCAGCCTTTTGGGTTTATTTAATGTTTACATGATTTTCTAGTAGACTTCATGTATGAAGATCCAAATTATGGAAAGATCCATCATCCTGAAGGGCACGAGCATTCTGGAAAACAGGCCCCGTACATGTACCTTGCGTTAAAGTACTGTAAGAAAAACTGTTTATGACTGTATTGCTCTTGTCTGCACTACAGCACTACGAAATAAGTTGGCGCTATAGAAATACATGTTACTAATAATAATAATATAGCAAATAAAAGGTCAAGAAAGTGCAATTGCAAAAAAACACTTTATTGAAAATCATTTTAACATTGTTGAAAAAACATGTTATATTTAGTACAGATATGAGGCCTATTTTCCAGAATGCTTCAAGATAAGGGTTTTTTTTTTCCATAACTTAAGTCTACTAAAAAAAAATATGTTAAAATCATTAAAATGTCAATTAAACCAAATTAAATTGTTTTGCCTTTAATAAGAATGAATTATATCTTAGATAGGAACAATTATAAGGTACCGTTTTAGCATTACAGAGAGTTAAAAATGTGCATAATTGATTATAATGGTGTCTGTGGGAGATGTCCTTCCTGTAAATTTGGAGTTTCCAGATGACAGATATCATACCTGTATTGCATAGAGAAATATGATAGAAAGTGCATATCCCTGAACAAAGACCAAACTATCCAGAAGAGAAACAATTAATATAATTAAATCCATGAGGATTAGGACTGGCAGAACCTCTCCAGTAAGAAATGACAGATTCATTCTATGGTTTTTCCAGTCCAGGAATGGGAAACTGGGAAACCTTATGAGGTACTCTTTTGTGAAGTTAGCCTGCTCACTTAAAAGTCACAGCAAGTTTATGGTCTTTGGTCCATTCATATCAACAAACCCATCACTATCTCTTAGTACATGTCTAGTTTAAAAGGTTATATAGTCTCTAGCAGTTATTTGGCCTAACATCTCCAGATAATAGCACCTTTGAAACATAACACAACATAGTTATGCAGGGATATAGTTGTACTTGATATATCTCGGTGAAACTCGGTTAGTAATGATGCATAATGTATGTAAAGCACTGTGACGCATGTTGGCTCTATGTAAATAAATTATAATAATACAGGTTAGAGAAGTGAATTTGTAAGATGGCTAACAACAAATGTTATGTTAGTGTAGGAGCATGTTTAGCCTTGGTAAATAAAAAGAATACAATAGCAGTTTTATATTCAGCAACAGGCTGTCACATGTGATGTTTATGAGTTGTAGCTGCTTCATCTGCTGTTTTTTGGCATCTACCATTGAGCAGGCAATACAGAAGGAAATTACTTTGCTAAAACAAGTAATCTTAGGATATAAAGTACTTCCTGTAGATCATGGGGTCAGACCTTTTGGAACTCTGAACTATAACCACTACAGTATGTATGGGTGAGGATACTGGGAGGTGACATTCTTCAAGTTTTCTTTAAGTTTGACACATTTCCAACAATTATTATAAGAAAAGTTAGAATGCAGTATCAGGGGCACTTACATTCATCCCTTAGCCCATCACTCAAACAACTCTTTCGATTGCAGGGGTGCAGTATACATGGGGGGAGCGTAGGTCCTTGCGCTTAATTTTGGAGAACAGAGTGCCTTTAGGTGCT
Source organism: Xenopus borealis (assembly GCA_024363595.1). Lineage (NCBI taxonomy): Eukaryota > Metazoa > Chordata > Amphibia > Anura > Pipidae > Xenopus > Xenopus borealis. The sequence continues at coordinate 52,699,189 of CM044442.1, read as the reverse complement.
TACCTGTGGGGCAGTGTGCAATGTCTGCCTCATGTATGCAAAATTAACATTTTGTATTCTAGCAAATTTACACATAGAAAACATTCTGTAAAACAAACATTTCATGAAGACAGAAAAATATTAAAGGGTTTTATGACAGTATATAAAATAATCCCTGGAATAACTAATAAAATAATCCCTGGAATGTTATTTAGCTTTTTTATTCAGAAGCTCTCTAGTTTGCAGTGTCAGCAATTTGGTTTCTAGGGTACAAATTACCCCCTTTGGTTTCTAGGGTACAAATTACCCTCGCAACCCTGCAAGAGACTGGAAAATGAATAGGAGATGGACTGAATAGAATGATAAGTATTAAAAAGTAACAATACATTTGTAGCCTTACAGAGCATTTGTTTTTACATGGTGTCAGTGACCCCCCTTTGAAAGCTGCAAAGAAACAGAAGAGAATTGCAAATCATTAAAAAACTATGAAAAATAAATAATGAAGACCAATTGAAAAGTTTCTTAGAATGGGCCCTTCTACAATATACTAAAAGTTAACTTGAAGTTGAACCACCCCTTTAAAAGAGGCCCTGGCATTTCAGACACACAGAGGCCCACACAGCCCCCCAGCAGCCCAATAAATATTGACTTTCTATGGCATCTTACAGCAGCCCCTCTGGCATTTGCCAGAACTCAGATGGCCAGTCCGGGACTGCGCACACACACACACACAATACAATTAATCAGTGACTGGCCAGTCTACCAATTTTTAAAACCATTAACTAGTGAATAAACAAACAATTGTTTTTTTGAATGAATTTTTCATACAATTCTTCATTTATTGTATCAACAATGGAAAATAATGGTATTAATGGAAAATGTACGGAAAAAAAAGGATTTTGTTTGTAATAGCAGATGTATAATATGACGTTGTGAAATGCACTTTTTATTTATTAATGTAATACAAATGCATTCAATTATTTACATTCTCGATATGCAGGATTATTTGTTTTCTCCTTTAAACTTTTTAAACATAATTCTTCATTGTGAGTTTGTAGAGAAGCTTTTGCAATTAGAATAGAAAAACTGATTTCTACAGGATGTACTGTTTCCTTGTTTATCCTGTGTAAGTCAAATAATCACGAACATGATATTCATAAAGCATCTATATCCTCTGGAGTGAGACTGCTTGGAAAAATGCCATGGTATCTGCCATACATACACTGACCTTTTTGCTACCCCGTGATAGGAAAAAAAAGATCTGTTGCATGAACATTTATATGATAAAAGCACTTTGGTGAATATTTATGAATCCACCCCAGTGGCTAAATATAGTTAAAACTCAGTTCCAAAGTCTTAATATAACTGTTGACACCCACTTGCCTTTCAGTTTGTGAGCCTTACAGATCTGCTCTGAGGATCAGTGCCCCACACCATGGGTTCCCTTGTGGATATATTTGTCATTACATACCAATGAGCTTGGTATTCTTTAACCATTTCAGATTTCTTTTGATTCATATGAATCAAACTGAGCCTTCACAGCTTTAAACACATTGTAGCCATACAGATAGCCCCAGATAGAGTTAATCTTTTAATTATTTTCAATTTTATTAAAATAAATATTTTTATATATATTTTATTTTTTTCTATTTAATTTGTTCTGTAAATCTCAGACTTTAATTTTCAACTGATGTGTGCTTTTTTAATTAACTTTGAAAAAGGTGACAGTTTGGAAGCTACAAAAATAATCAGAGAAATCAATTTAAAATAAGAAGAGGAAGGGAAAGCATTTTAAAGTGGACCTGTCACCCGGACACAAAAATCTGTATAATAAAAGTTATTTTCAAATTAAACAGAAATCCAATTTCAATTTTTTTAATAATGCATTCATAGCTGTTTTAAACTCATTTAAAAATATCAACTGTCAATCAAATATTGTCTGCCCCTCCTCTATGCATTAGGCTTTCCACTTTCCATTCAGAACTTTCTAAATGTCACTGCTCTCCCTACATTCCTCCATCCTCTTCACCATTTAATTGTGTAACAAGTGCATGGGAATTGACATTGGGTCCCCCATTCTTTTGCACAAACAAGATGATGCAAGGCTTGCCTCAATAACAGTGTTCACAAAATGGCTACTGCCTGGTTGCTATAATTATGAATTCTCAGACTAAAAGAAACAAGATTTAAATAATTTATAAAGTGTAATTAAAGTTAATTTTGCTTGACTAATCTGATAAAATAGGATTTTGAATAATTTTCTCAAGTGATGGGTCCCCTTTAAAATAAGAACAGTGATAAAATCGAACGTAGGTCTCTATAGAAAGATATTGCATAAAACAACTCATATATAAAACCTTGCTTCATTTAAATAAACCATTTATATAATAATTTTTAGTAGCATGTGCCATTTTGTAATCATAAATAGAAAATTGCCATTTTAAATATTTCTGTTTTGAAATATTTCTGGTCAGGTGATCTCTGAGGCAGCACACAGACAATCATGAAATGGTGGTTCAAGGCAATAGATGTAAAAGGGCAATATTTACTTAAATATATATATCAGGTTGGTAAGATTCTTTAAAGGAAAACTTTACCCCAAAAAAGAATACTTGAGCAACAGATAGTTTATATCATATTAAGTGACATATAAATAATCTTACCTACCTGGTATATATATTTAAGTAAATATTGCCCTTTTACATCTGTGTGCTGCCTCAGATATCACCTGACCAGAAATATTTCAACTCTAACTGTAACAGGAAGCAAAAGACACAACACTGTCTCATGCTACTAAACAAGTTTATTATTATGAAAATGGTTTATTTACATGAAGCAAGGTTTTACATATGAGTTGTTTGATATAAACTATCTGATGCTCAAGTATTCATTTTCAGGGTATAGTTTTCCTAAGGCTAGAAATAAAGTAGGAATGAGAATAATACAGGAGCTATAAAAATAATATATGTTAAGAAAGGTGCTTAGAGTTACAGTAGAATTTTATGTTTTTCAGGGGATCAGAAAAAAGGTGTAAAATCCAGGAAAATGTAAAATCAGAGAAATGTAGTATGCATACTATATAGGTGGGACCACACAGCGATAATGTAAAATGAGGGGAAACTTAAAATCAGGGGATGTAACATTGAGTTTCCACTGTTTTTAGAAGTTACACGTGTACAACCTGCAATTACAACTGTATTCAATTGTATTGTAGTGGTAAGGGTGATTTTAAACAAACAGTATTTATTGTTTCAAGACAAACTGTGTGAGAAGAATTCTTGTTGTTTGCTTCTTTTACATGTTTTTCTGCGATAAAAAAAGTCTACATTTAATAGTTAAAAATGTGTAAGTTAAACAATTCTGTTTTTCTTTTTGTTATTAGAACCAGGCCAGTTATTACAGTGGATGTCACAATTGTATTGCCGCCCTCCATCAACATCACAGCTCTGCAATGCCATGATGGTACACAACAAGTTAACTGTGTAAATGTCACGGTCTGCTTCAGTTTTCATGGGAAACGTGTTCCAGGAGAGATAGGTAAAGCATGATTGGGCATTTATATTATTATACTATATTATACATTTTGCTTGCAGTCTGTACTCTTTTAGTTATTCTTTTTAGTTTAGTGCTTGTGGCATTCTGCATTAGGCTTTAAATCAAATTTTGTTTACTTTTTGATAAATTCAGTATTCATCTCAACAATGCAGTTTTTTTTAAACTTTATTCCTGGCAGCAGTTATGTTGTGCTCTATATAGCTCAGAGGGTGGAGAGTCATCCTATTTAAAATGTGTTATTTAAATATCTGAAGTGCAATGGCAAATAGGCAGTAGTAGCCCTACATACCCAGGTGCAAGCTTTGCACTGGATTCCCCTGCTCTCTCACCAATGCTTGCCATCCAAAAAAAAGTGTGTTATTTCTGGCAGATTCAATGTGGGTCTAGTTTACCTGCTAATTCCACCACGGCACATAGACTGTTTTGTGCACGAGTATTTTCTGTGTGGTGTAATTTGGGATCCAGAGCAAACCATAACATTTCTCTTTAATAAAAAATTTAAATGACCTGTGGGATTTAATGGGTTAAGTAGGGTTATTTTGCAAAATAGCTGAAGTTAGAACGTTAGGAAGCAAATTAGTTTTAAAATATTATTTTATGGGGATATATTTGGTAACAAAATCTAGCAGGAACTAATTACAAGGGCGTGCAAAATTAAGTGGAAATCTTGTAATAAAGTTTTATGATAGTATTATTACCTCTTTAAGCAATACAAATTACGATATGCTGGAGGCCATTAGCAATTACAAAAGTTGCCAGAAACACTGTAAAGAAAACAAATTAGGATGTATAAAACAGTGTGACTATTCCAATATTTGGCATGTTTTTTTTCTGAGGAATATTTTCCAATTTCCCACATGTTAGCCAGAAAATATTCAACAGAATGTCAATAGCCAGAAAACCACATAAAATGCTAAACTGTTGCATAAAAAAGTCAATAGAGTAATTGCAGGGTTTGCACCTGTTATTTCTAGAAAATGTGTGTTTTGTGCATTTTGCTAAATCTGATCAATGCTTACCTTCAAATGAATTGTCAGGTCAATAATTCTTGCAATTGAATAGTCCGTACTTTTCATCTATAGATTGGCAGGCATTTCTTTTGTGCTTGGCACACTGCTCACAAGTCAATAAAAAGTCAGCCTCACTTTGGCTCCTTTACTAAACTACTGAAAGAGTTCATTCCTTTCAAAGTTTTTTTCTCAAGTACAATAAATATATTGGTTTCATGTCACTTGTTTTATGGTGACAAATCACACTTGATATCTGTAAAGCTGGCACACACTATAAGATCTGCTCGTTTGGTGACATCGCCAAACAAGCGCATATTTCCCCGATATGCCCACTAACAGCAGGGCTATATCAGGGTAATCCATGACCAGATATCGACCGGGAAGACCCATCAGAAGCCCCCATACACAGGCAGATAAGCTGCCAAACTGGTCTAAACGACAGATATCGACAGCTTTATCTGCCCATGTATGGCCACCTTAATGACATTACTGAAAAACATTGTTGTATTTTAATATAATTTTAACTGATCAATGACATAAATCTGTGAGCAGAGACTCAACCCCAGAGCCTGTTTCTCTGTTTGAGGTCACCAGGCCTTCTCTGTTTCCATTCCAAATATTTTACCCTCAAGACAGAGTTTATTTTAGATGCTTATATTATGATAGCCTTATGGTGACCTTTTCAGTTTAAAAGCATTTTTGATTAATTTATCTACTCCACTAATGAGTGGAAAATATGAAGCCCTGGTGTGTGGCATGTAATGCTTACTGTAGGTGATCTAGTGCATAGATTGGCTTGTTCTTCACAGAATATAAGCACTTGTGATCTAGCCAATGATAACCGTCTGTATTTTTCTGTTCAGCTTTAATATAACAATAAAATTATGTAGTAAAGTTTTATGATTGGTACTGGAATCTATTGGTACTGGTATCTAGAAAGTCTTATTTTTGTTCTAATGACATACATTTTATACTACAAAAGAAACAACCATTGTTTTATCTGCACCTAGGTTTTAGTTGTTGTCACAGGACTGAGAAAGAGGCGTGGGTTTAATTAATGTCAGCTACTTGCTTAAGTCACTTAATCCTCATGTACCTTAGGCACGAGCCATTAGGCTTGAATTACTTTAAATAAAAATGATTAGATTTGATTTTATTTATTCCTTTTATCTACAACAGGGGTCCTCAACCTTTTTTGCTCGTGAGCCACATTTAAATTTAAAAAAGAGTTGGAGAGCAACACAAGCATGAAAAAGTCCATGTGGATGTCAAATAAGAGCTCTGCTTGGCTTTTTGGTAACCACTATATGGACTGGCAGCCTACAGAAGATAATATTTGGCAGGACATCTGTTTTTTATGCAACCAAAACTTGCCTTTAAGCCAGTAATTCAAAAATAACCACCTGCTTTGAGGCCACTGGGAGCAACATCCAAGGGGTTGGAGAGCAACATGTTGCTCGCAAGCTACTGGTTGGGGATCACTGATCTACAACAAGGTGCTTAGGACAGCCAGTCCCCAGGCAGAAGTGATCTGTGCATGACTACCATGAGGCATGCTCTTGTGCAACATTGTGTTCTTGCACTTCCACCTGGGCCAATCAGAGAGAACCAGAGAAACCAACACTGACATGGGCAAAATATGCAAACTCATAACAGGTTGTGCCCTGGTACAATGTGAAATGTCAATTTCAGCACTTTAAAGCAGCACTGCAAACCACCAATGTATAAATCCCCACATGAACTGTCAACCAGTTGTGTTTATAAAGCACATTGTACAGGTGCATAAAAGTTGCTAAGCAGGGCATCATCAGCTGCCTCTACCTCATTACTGCATGTTGAAAGGAAAGGAAAGTATTTATATATCACTTCTCCCATGCAACTTAAAGCACTTTACAGGGTAAAGTTTACAGTAATCAAGCCATCTATTGTAGTAGGACTATGCATATTGACACACCATTTGATTAAGTGATTTTCCTAGGGTCACAAGTCATTGCCACTGGGATTTGAACCAGTGTCTCTAGCAAATCACTTAACCTCCAGGCCATCATGAAAATGCTTTTTGGTGCTAGAGAAATTTGAATGCAGAAAATAACTTTTATGCTAATAAATAAGCAAATGATGGTTTGCTACAAGTGCATTTTCAAAGAGCATTTTTTTTATTGTTTTACAGTTTCAAACAACAACCACAACAACACACCCTTTCCCCCCTTTACACCTGCTCCTGCCCAGACCTTACAATGAAATGTAAAATAAGTGACCAAAGAATAAATTAAGGAATTATATTATTCTTATTCTACAATGCTTTTGCAGAATTATATTACAACTTGACGGCTGACGTTGTAAAGAAAGAGAAAAGCCAACAGGCCAGAGTGTTTTTGGTGTCATCTGGAGAGAATGTTGGACAAATTAGTGAGAAGCTTCAGCTAACTCACTTGGAAAAGAAGTGTGAACAATACCTTGCCCATGTCAAGGTAAGTTAATAACTGCAATAGTGGAATAGTGCCTAAATATGTGACCTTATATTAATATTTCACCTCTGCCGACAATTGTTACATCATTCCATTGCCCTCAGACCTATACACGCTGTTTGTATGTCCTCTATAAAAACACTTATCATGAAACTCTAGTTAACATTTTTTTAAAGTGCTTATATTGTCAGTATACAAGTAGTTTCTCAGCACTTCCAGCAAACAGAAAGGGACTCCCATAATGCTTAAAGGGCACCTATTGGTAAAATATATTATCCCTAACCAAAAGTGCAAGCTAATAGAGCCCTGGTTGGGGTAACAGTAGTTTTTTTTTTTTTAAATTGGCCCCCGCCAGCACTAGGCCACCCACACCGGGAAGGAGCTCCAGATTCGTGCAGCCATGTTGAAGCACACACATGCATATAATGAGCGAATGCTACCCCATATATTGCAGGTAATAACCCCTCTGGTTCCTTCAGTCAGGACTCACACAGTGATTACACTATATCACTTTGTGATATCTGGCTTCCCAGCAACTACTGGTCATGTCTTGCTGATGTTCCCAGTATGTAATGTGGTCATCTGGCTCCAATTATTATAAACAGTGGTACTGAGGTTAGTTGTGGCTAATAAACATGTATTAGTGACCTACAGTAATGGTATATACCTCAGTCTTCTGTAAAAACCGTATGCGTGGATAATATCGTTAAGTTTTGTTTTGTATGAAAGCATTTAGGCTAAAGAAATAAATAGCTGGGGGTCTGTTTTTTTCTGCCTGTGTTTTATATGCAGATGAAGAAAAGCCAAACTGCTCTAATCCAGTCCTGTGTGTGTCTGTACTGTCCCCAATCCGATAACATTAGGAATGCACCGTTTGGTAACTCCTGATACACTGCATCATGGTTAAATATTTGCTTGAACAAGGTGAAACAGAGCACACTCAGACCTTTTAGCGTGATATGGCCTGGTGCACAGTGTAGAGAGTGCGGCAACCCCCAAAGTTTAAGTAAAATAGGAATACACTGGCACTCAAGGCAACTGAAATGCAGGGTTACCCCTTGCTATTTAAATATTTGCTACCATGGGCTCTTTCCACAGCATAACATTAAGTTTGCCGCAAGTAAAAGGAATAACTTGCAGCAATCTGGCTGGATACTTACTAGAACTTACAGGAAATTGCCTTCCCTCTAATTTTTCAGTGGTTAAGCCATATCGCCATCGTACTACTTGTAATGTTATGCCACATCTAAAGATTTGTTGCCTGCCGTAGCAAAGATTTAACCACAGGCAAATTCCCCATATGCCCTAACCCTTAAAGCTTTTTATAAATATTTAGACAAATCCTTCCAGTTTGGCCGCTTTTCACCATTTACCCATGTGCTTTCTTTGACAATAAAACTGCAATTTATGGCCATTTATATAACCAGGTTTTTCCTACCCTTATCTTTATAACACTCTTTGTAGTTGAACAATGAAATGTTTGGAGTGCTGAAAAAACAAAGACTGGTTAACTGTTTTTCAAGACAGAATTACTAGTGATATTTACTAACTGCATTGGAAACTTGTAATATTGTTTCCTGCCTCATATAACTGAATATTTGCCAATACTTTAACCTCAGCTGTTAATGGAAGGGCATCCTAGAGGGATTGGTCATGCATGGCCTTCTAATCAAGATGATACATCAGGGTGTTGAAATGGCTCTTCTCTTTGTTCACTCAGCAATATAAATTACATTATACTCCTGGCACTTAGCAGTAGCCAGACTCCACCTGCAGGGAAACATTTGTCACAAGGCTGTAAATTGTGAAAGAATATCTTCAAGTTTCCACCAGGCAGAGTTACCATTCTCCAAGGAGAACAAAAATAAGAGCAAATTAGTCATTATTGTATTAAAACTGTCAAATGGAATGACATTTATACGTAAGTGTATAAGAATAAATCAGATTACAGGAGTCTGAGATCTTTTAATTTAATTCTGTGTCAGTTACATGCATTTCTTTAGAAGTGTTTGAAAACCCATTAATTTATCATTAAAGAAAGAATTTTTGCAAAGCTGTATGAAATGCAAACTATCAATAACAATTAGTCAAAACATACACTGTAGTCAAATAACAGTTTTTGCCATCTAAATAATAATAGTAATATACTTGTTTTATTTGAAGGACATACAAACAGGCAGTATACTGAAGAATGATAGATTTAGAAGGCTATACTTGTTTTGCAGGGCTTGTCATTAGGAACTAAAGCACTGCCATTTTTACAGATGGCTATGTACAGTAAGATCCACTAGTTTGTTAGGGCTCCAAATGAGTGGATATTCGCCCAAGTTATACATCCAAGTGTTGGTCTCATCCTGTTATTTGGACCCCAGGAAACAAATGCATCACATGCAACATCCCATATATGACCAATGACTACATCTATGGCAGTTTTTGCCTCCAAGATTCTGTAGCCTTTAATATCAATGAACCATGATCTTTGCCCCATACCTGAGATAGTTCTCTTAGTCTGAGGTAATATAATTTCTTTTATAGATCCCATTCCAACAGTGCCCCTAGTGGCCACATCATCATGAATACTATAACAATGATTACCATTTTTCAAAAAAGCTCACACCCCTTATTTTACTCAGTTATAGATTATAATAAAATTTAAAAACAAAATATAATGCCCTAAAAGTCAAATTTTTGTAAAGAATACATCAAGACAGCGTCTGTCAATGCTATTAAAAGCACATTAACCAAAAAAGCTAATTATTTTTCCAGTAATGCAACTTCTGTGTTTAAAGGAAAGTCTAAAATAGAATAAGGCTAGAAATGCTGTATTTTGTATACTAAACATAAACATGAACTTACTGCACCATCAAACAAATGATTTATGCTTTCAAAGTTGGCCACAGGGGGCTGTCATCTTGTTATTTTGTTAAATGTCTTTGCAAGACCAAGACTGTGTACATGCTCAGTGGGGCCTGGGATGCTTAGAGATTGTCATAAATTATCAAAACAGCACAAATCAAATTATATCTGCCAAAACAGCAATAATCAGAATATGTAGACAGCACTGGGTCCTGTGCTGTTATGTAATCTAATGTGGATTTTATAGTTTTTGTATTGTTTAATACAAATTTTCTCCAACTCTGCAAAACCAGTGGCTGCAGAAAAATAATCCTCCAAATAGAATTCCAAATTATCTGTTTAATTCTGTTTGTCCCTGCAGCTGGAGTTGGAAACTTTAAAGGGGAATTAAAGGCAAAAATAAAATCCAATACAAATCTCTACAGAGTCAATGACTGCCCTACATGGAAACAAAGGCGGGGGCTCCCCCTGCTGTTCATAAGTATGATTGTTTCCCTAGACAGCAGTTAGGGACCCTCTGACAATTCTTATCCACAGCAGTAAATAAAGGGAGAATTTCACTGCATACTGCCAGGTTTCGTATAAAAAAAGTACACTTTTTTTTTAAATTAAAGTGTATAGGAGATAGATTTCTTTTTCATTAAAGAAAGTAAACTAACTTTATTTAGAGAAGTAACATTTATATTGTAAATGCCTTTTCAATTTATTTTATAATCATACTGGTCTGAACAAAACCTGCTGATGCAAGACTGCTGCTACTGGTAATGGGGTAGAAGCAAGTTTTATGATGAACAAAAATATAATTCCTGGCAATATTGCCATTCTATTTGCCCCTGCAGACTCATAGGTAAGGAATATCTTAACCAAAAGCTCTGAGGGTAGAAATGTAATTTCCTATAATATCCTATTTAAAGAAGAAAAACTGTTGATACGTCCCACATACTTAAAAAAGAGAGATAGATACTTACATAAAGTGCAGCAGTCCATTAATAAATAGATTTTTCATATTATGATCATTTTTTGAGTAATTTCTTGAAGATCTAGTACAGGTATGGGATCCGATATCCAGAAACCAGAAAGTTCTGAGGGCCATCTCCCACAGTCTCTATTATAATCAAATAATCCAAATATTTTAAAATTATTTTCTTTTTATCTATAATAATAATAAAACAGTAGTTTGTACTTGATCCAAACAAGGATATAATTAGAAGCAAACCCAGTCTATTGGGTTTATTTAACGTTTCAATTTATTTCTAGTAGAGTTAAGGTGTGAAGAACCAAATTACAGAAAGACCTGTTATCCAGTAGGCCCCAGGTCCAGAGCATTCTGGATAATATATTCCATACCTGTACATTGTACCAAATTAAGATATAATTAATCCTTATTGGAAGCAAAACCTGGATATTTGGTTTATTTCATGTTTATATAATTTTCTAGTAGACTTAAGTTTTGTAGATCCAAAATACAAAAAAATCGAGAAAACCTCAGGCCCTAGCACGTCCCAGGTTACAGTTTAACTTACTGAGGGATGGAAGAATCTTGTTTGCAACTTCACAGCTATTACTTATGCATAAGCAGCCAAATCCTCAAGGTGGCTAAGTTTAACACTGTGGGGGTTATTTATTAAAATCCGATTTTTTTTTACTGGTCAGGGTTTTAAAGAGGAAAAAAATTTTTTAGCAGGAAAAAAAAACCTAGGGTTTTTTTGAGATTTCTTAAACTCCAAATCCGAATAAAAAAAGTTTTTCACTGCAAATCAGCTGAGGTCATATAGAAGTCAATGGCAGATGTCCAGCTTACAATTGGAAGATATCATTATCAGCTCTGGGTTTCATACAGGAATCTGAAAAATGTGTAGTTTTTCAGGTGATAATCTTTTTTTGGTGCATCAAATGCAAAAAATAGTAGGAATTGAAATTTTTTTTTCCGGCACCAGATTTTTTTTTTCAAGTAAATTTATTAATAAATACAGTAAATAAATTTTATTAAATAACCCACTAAATCTTGGTACAGTCAATAATATAGTATGTTGTTTGTGTAAACTGCATCGAATATTTATAAGGGAATATATAATTAAGCGTGTCAGGTTGCCTGGAGATTCTAGATGCATTGTAGTTTGTGTATTATTGATTGGGATATGAGGTAACTCTGGGGGCAAAACCACTTAAAGTACAATATTCTAATTGAATGCATCTAGGATGAGTGACCTAAACCCAGTTTAATCAAGTGTACCACACCAGCATTTATTAAAAAAATCATTTTAAAATCAGACAAAAAGAACTATAAAGTTGTTCAGATTGTCTCCTTAAAATTCATTTTAGAATATGAGGAGTGTACTCTATAAAAGTAGTTGATATAGAAACTGTAACGTTTTATTGTATCCATAACTGTCTTTACAACCTTTAATGGCAATAACCACTAACCATCTCAAATATTCAAATCCGACGATTCCTTCAGATAAACCTCAACCCACATGTCTGTCCTTAATTCCCCAGCAAGCATCAGCAGCAAACCACTGCTGGCAAGTAACAGACATCTTAGTCTTTTATGTGGTTCAGTGGGTAGCAGGAACTAATCCCTCCTTATGTGTATATGCATTTTAATGTTAATGCACATTTAGTTCACAGACCAGAACAAGCTTTGTGGGTGGTGAAGATTGTAGTGTACACATTTTTATGGATCTTTAACTTTGGTAGCTCTAGATATTTAACAAAGTGTGTAGATTTCAGGTAGGCACTAGAATACTTAATTACCCTATAAAATGAAATGATATTGTTTGGTGAGAAATACAATATGCTATAATGAACACTTCAATTTCAGTCCAGCTAAACAAAATTGAGCATCAAAAGGTGCACTCCATTGTGAATAATGTCACCATACAAAGTATATTAAAAGTTGCACTTACAAAATTCAGATATATTCAGAAATATAATTAGAGTCCTTCTCCTGCAGTGCTTGAAATTGCCATATGGCTCACCTGACCTAGATTCTCTTGAGAACCCATGAGAAAGTTGTCATGAGCCGATAAAACATTTTGGGTCGTGTTGAGGAAGACCCTTCAGGTTGTGTGTGTATACTGAACATTAGTATAAATAAGAGAATCCAAATTGGGTGACCTTACAGGAGCTGAGTGCTGCAGGAGATGGACTCTAATTATAAATCTGAATATTTCTGGATTTTGTTTGTGCAACTGAAATTGATGATGATGTTCACAGTGACCTATGCATTTCTTCTGCATTACATTTTATAGATTACCACTCACAAGTTTGACAGGAAATGCCTCACATCTACCCAGTATTTTTTGACACATACTGACATTTTTTTGGTGGCTTATTTTTATGGTTGACAGTAAGACTCTCTCTAAGACAAAATAAACATAACATATTTCATTTTTTATATACTGTATATATAACTGTTGGTAAATTTTAGGTTTTCAGCACCCTCTATGTGTATATTGTGTTTTTTTTCTCACATAGATTTGCCTTCAATAGTTTCTTACAAAAAGTTCAAAGACAGCTTGGTGAACTGCAAAATTCTGCTTGTTTGATAAAAGATTACCTTTGTTGGCAGAACCAAACAGCTTTGTTTTCCAAGCTTTTCATTTCATGCAATGAAATCCTGATGACAATATGCAAGGACTTTCACCAACTGCTTCCCATTATAACCAATTGGAATGAATCTCAATATGTTTGCCACATTAAAAGACTGTCAGTTAATAATTCATGTTAATATCAAGTCTGTGAGCAATATGTGGAGCAAAACCCACTGCCTATTCCAAAAGTGTCCTAATAGAGGAACTTTGCAGACATTACATGTTCAATAAGCTCAATGTTTTAGTTTGTTCTGTTTTCAGTAACTTTTCTTATCACTCCAACTATGCCTATTACTCACCACAGGTCTTTTCCACCTCTGGAAAGCATAGTGCGTTGCCCAGACCCATGAATATTGACTGAAACCATATGCTTCAGGTTGGAAAGAAACATATAAATAGACAAATAGTTACATTATGGGGGAAATGTAAGATAGTCACCTTTAAAAGTTACTTTTTAAGCAGGTTTCTGCTGCTATTGCTTTCATCAGTGTGTAGTTTAGTATGATTGCAGATTCATCAAATGTCTTATTTTTGGATTTCACATTCATAGCACAAAATATTGTGCTAAATACCAAACCACAAATGAATACTATAGTTTGCCTATTAATATTTGAGGTAGTTGTGTCCAACATTATTATGCAAAGTGTGGGCACCTATTGACAAAAACAATTTCCTCAACCTAGGGTTGTGGGTTACACTCTGAATGGGGGTAACAGTAGTTTTTTAAAAAAATTTCTCCTGCTTTGAGTGGCCATATTGGAGCACATGCATGCATATAATGAGGGATTGCAGAAACATACTCATTATGACAGAAGCACATTATTCCCTGCGATATGCACAACATGGCTGCTCACACCGGGAGCTCCCTCCCAGTGCGAGTGTCCCAGCGCTGGCAGAGGCCATTAAAAAAAAACAAAAAAAAAAACAACTGTTACGCTCAATCGGGGTGTGTACTTTATAAGCCAGCACCTTTGGATAATATGTTTGCCCAATAGGTGCCCTTTAAGGCAGATGCCATATAGAAAGAATTGTGCTGACTCAGCTTGGACCAGTGCAAAGAATGCTCCATATCTTAAAGTGGACCCGTCACCCAGACATAAAAATCTGTATAATAAAAGTCCGTTTCAAAGTAAAGATGAAATCCAATTTCAAATTTTCATTAAAGCATTCATAGCTGTTTTAAGCTCATTTAAAAATCTCAGCTTTCAATCAAATATTGTCTGCCACTCCTCTATGCCTTATGCATAGAAGCATGGCAGACAATTGCTTTCACTTTCCATTCAGCACTTCCTAGATGTCACTACTCCCCACACATTCCCCCAGTTCTCTTAACCATTTAATTGTGTAGCCAGGACATGGGGATAGACATCGGGTCCCCCATTCTGGTGCACAAACAAGATTCTGAGATGATGCAAGGCTTGCCTTAATAACAGTGTCCATAAAATGGCTCCTGTCTGCTTGCTATAATTATGAATTCCCAGACTGAAGAAAACAAGATTAAAATAATTTATATAGAGTAATTAATTTTCATTTTGCTTGACTAATGTGATAAAATAGGATTTTGAATAATTTTTTGGGGTGACGGGTCCACTTTAAATGACTAAAACTGTTTCTACATAGTGAGAACATTTATTCTAAGCACCATTGCATTATACATTAAACAATTGTCAGTTTGTAGTTGTGTTTGCAACTTTAGGTAGTATCTCTCCGGTTTACATTTTATGTACTCATAGTTTGGACTCGTTTAACAGTATTGAAAGCCAGCTGATTAACATACACCAGAGAAGAATTGACTACTTAGTTAGATACCTGAAAAGTGGTCACAGGGTAAGCAAGGTATGATCTTGCCACAGTTATTCTTAGATACTTCAATAGATCTATTTATTGGAAAATGCAGTAAAATACAGAAACTAATAATATTTAAGCGATGTCTCCTTTTTATTATAGTTTTATATTTTAACTCTTATAATAGTAAGGATATGATTCAGTACATAGCTTTTGTAGTAATGTATTCCCATATTTTATTATGTATAGCAATTTTGTATACAGCTCCTTTGCTGTCCAACTGTTTTGTTCACAAAAGGCAGATTTTTAGTGTTACATTTGTCTATAACAAAATGTAGAGATAGCCAGAGTATGTACAGAAGTAAAGCAAGAAACCACTTGGAGCAATAGAAATTCCATAAATCAAACTGAACACCTAACAAATGTCAAATCAACTTAAAAAGTGAGTGCATCCAGCTTGATCAGCTTCCTATGCTTTGCATTACAAATCAAATTGATAAATATATTGATACAGTGGTCAGTATATGCAATCCACCAGGGTCAGTATGCACTCCATCGTGCACCATGATATACAGTCATTTTTATGTGGAACAGTGGAAGTTTACAGCTATATGGTGTGTGTGACAGTTGGCACATTTTATAAAAAGACTTGATAGCAATGCATAATGCAAAAACATGTATTATGGTTTTCATTTCTATTTAATCATTACTTTACCCCATCAAGCTGAAATAGACATAATTTGTGCCATGAAAGTCTCCAGTTCATGCTCTTTTGAGGAACTTGAGGCTAGCTCCTCTAAGCTCTTGAACAAAGTTCTGTTCCATTCCCAACATGTGTTTATATTAGAGCTCACTAAGTATTTTAGCCAAGAAAGGCACCATTGTCTGCTTTGGATCTTGAGGAATATGACTATTGGTGGTTTTGGAGCAGAACCTTACAATTTACTGAGAAAGTAGTGGTTTCCACTTCTGTGAGGTCTATACTGACTTGCTAGCAAATAAATGAGACCTTTACAAGACTACTGAGTGCTTTTATACAGGTTTGACCTCCAAGGTGACTTTTAGTATTCAAATATTTTACAACGGGCGTTGGGGTAAGTTATTTATTGTAATACATAAGTATCAGTGTGCCATAGGACAGGAATTACACCACTAAGCACCGATTACTGATGACATAATCAGAATATAACATTTTTTTTTTTGTGACAAAAAGTCATGCAATTTCCCTCCCCACCCCTAATTTGCATATGGTTTTGGAGCATATGCAAATTATGGTT
>CM044442.1:52585420-52672616 GCA_024363595.1 Xenopus borealis | reverse complement strand
TCACTCAACCAACTGTAATGCTAGCTAATGTGGTGGAGTAGAAGGTTTTGTAGATGAGTGCTAAAATAATGAGAACCTACTCGCAACCATCATTTACCTGTGGCTAGGGAGGAATACGTAAGAATCCGTTTGTCTTGAACGTCATCCACTACCGCTATAGACTATTTTGGAGCAAGCAGGGGTAATTATGCTGGATGTGGGTCAAAATTAAGTTTTAACCCACCAACTTTAGAGTTAATTAAACTCTAGATAGATAAAATGTTTTTTTTTCTTAAGCAAGAAGCATTTTAAAGGGTAGCATTTGCAGAAGAATTAACTTTCACTTAAGAAGGTAATTTAGTGTACTATATAATGTATAGACCATAGAAAGCGTTCCGCTGCCTAGGGCTTTCTCTAACGTGTCTGGTGTACATTCTGCAGCAGAGCAGTACATGCCTTTGCCTTTAAAGGAATTTTCAGAACAAACTTTTATCTAGCTTAGCATTTATGGGAATCTTAGACCGATTGTGGACCTATAACACTGAAGAACTCCATAATCTATTTTCTCTAAGACTCATTAATCAATTTGTCTATTTAATCATACTGTTTATCATTAACACTAATGATATTTCTGTTTCGGGACTTCGTATTGCTGCTTAAAAGGTGTCTGTCATATGTCTTGCAGATGTTACTTTGCCTGGGGATCCAATATGACTTTGTTCAGTCTGCTTATTCTACCCAAGGTCATCAGGTGGCTGGCCAGTATGTTTAGTTTTTACTGAGATTTGAATGTCTAAGGCAAAAATCACAAATTTGAATTTCTGAAACCTGAATTTTACATTTTATGAAGTTGGAAAAACAGATTGGCATCTTAAAGCTGACATCATGTAAAAGTCAACAGAAGCTGTATTTTCAAGATTCAAGCTATTTTCTAATTCCGTTCGGTTTTCAAGATTTATTAGAAGTTTGGCAGACTCATTAAACTGAAGGGTAGTATTTTTTCTCATTTTTAAGTGATCCAATTTTTGATTTTCAAGTTTTTTTTTTACAAATATGCTCACATATTTGTTGCAAATTACTTTTCATTAGAAGAATCAGCTGCTAATGTGGAACTCGGCAAGATTATCACTCGATAATATGTGTGGAGAGATTTTAAGTTGACAGCAGCAATTGATTATATACAGGTTGAACCCGATATTCAGAAAGTTTCCTGGTGCTTTGTTCTTGACTGTAACTACAGTAAGCTATTATGAATCCATGTTTTAACCATTTTTAGCCATTTACCAGTACCCTGGGCACTAGGGAATCCACTATTTTGGGATTCAGATGAATCCTGAGTCCTTTGTGAAAGATTTGGCCAAATACTGAACCAAATCTTAAAGGAAAACTATGCCCCTAAATGAATACTTGAGCAACAGATGGTTTATATCAAATTAAGTGGCATATTAAAGAATATTACCAAACTGGTATATATATATATATATATATATATATATATATATATATATATTTAAGTAAAGTAAATATTGCACTTTTACATCTCATGCCTTGAACCACCATTTCGTGATGGTCTGTGTGCTGTCTCAGAGATCACCTGACCAGAAATATTTCAACTCTAACTGTAACAGGAAAAAGTGTGGAAGCAAAAGACACAACTCTGTCTGTTAATTGGCTCATGTGACTTAACTTTATAGTTTGTTTGGTATGTTTGTGTGCACTGTTGAATCCTAGGATACCAGGAGGCTGTCCTTATTTTTTAAAATGGCAATTTTATGATTACCCAATGGCACATGCTACTAAAAAATTATATTATTATGAAAATGGTTTATTTACATGAAGCAGGGTTTTTTTATACAATATCTTTTTATAGAGAACTATATTGATCGGGGGGGGGGTATAGTTTTCCTGTAACAGGGCCGCTTTAAACATTGGGCAAATATGGCAGCTTCCCAGAGCCCACTAACTTGGGGGGGGCACTGTGTTCCCAATGCGTTACTTACCCCACCAACTTTATTTTCTGTGGAACGTACTGCCATCTTGGATTTTTGTGCAGAGTTATGGAGCAGGCAGACAGAGAGAGCGAGCAAGCCACGCAGCCGTGGTAGCATAAGGAAAGAAGAAAACTGTGTATTGTTATTCTCCTTGTGCTAGTGTAAGTTAATGCTACCAATCTATCCACTGTTCTTACTGGCATGTTTGGTGTTAATGGAGTGCTTATTGCATGTTTGCCAGTTTTCAGTTATCTTACTGGCAGTCTGAGATTGGTGGATTGCTTATTGGCCATTTGTACAGTGATTATACTGGCACAGCTTGGGTTCATATGCTGATTATCCATTTTCTGTAGCAACTTTACTAGCACATCTGGTGTAATTATGCTGATTATCTATTTTCTGTAGCATTTATACTGGTACACCTGGAGTTAATATGCTGATTATTAATTTTCTTTAGTTTTATATTGGCATGCCCTCTTTATACTGTATATAATATGCACATTATACATTTTGTACAGTGATTATACTGGGACATCTGGGTTGTGTTGTAGTAAAATGAGTGTTGTAGTAAAATGAGTGTTGCATGTAGGGGTTTGGCCAAAAAAAAAATATATATTTTGTAGGGATGCACTGAATCCACTATTTTGGATTCGGCCGAACCCCCGAATCCTTTGCAAAAGATTCGGCCGAATACTGAACCGAATCCTAATCTGCATATGCAAATTAGGCGTGGGATGGGGAAAATTTTTTGACTTCCTTGTTTTGTAACAAAAAGTCATGTGATTTCCCTACATGCCCTAATTTGCATATGCAAATTAGGATTTGTATTTGGTTCGGCCAGGAAGAAGGATTTGGCCAATTCCGAATCCTGCTGAAAAAGGACGAATCCTGGCCGATTCCCGAACCGAATCCTGGATTCGGTGCATCCTTAATTTTTTGCTGTGCCCATAATTTGCTTCTATGTCCAGGGCCCACCAAGTCCTAAAAATAGCTCTGAATCTAAACCCTAATTTGCATATACAAATGAGGACAGGAAAAGATTAAAGAGAACCGCCTGTGTAGTGCATAGTTAATATTTTACTTATTTCCTTGCTTGTGTAGCAAGAAAGTCACATGATTTTAAGAATTCCGATTTGGCACTTGGATTCAGCCTAATCTGAATCTTCCTGAAAAAGGTCAAAATTTGGCAAGTTCCCAAACTAAATCCTGGATCCAGTCCATTCCTACTGTGCATAAGAGCACACCCCTTAGTGCTTGTGCACTTGCAGGCCATAGATCAAGCAGTATGAACAGGGCCATGGTGCAGGCTGCACCTTCATACCTTGTGTGTCTGTCTGTCTGGATTATGTGCAAGGTATTGGACAGGGGAGGCCTATGTGGCACAGTCAGCAAGTCTTTTTGAATGCAGAGTGCATAAAAAGACTGACTGTAAATTTCTGCACAGTTCATGGGCCATTGTAAATCACTATATGGTGTCCTGTGTATATAAAAACACTGGCAGGTTATTATTAGTAACATGTTCATTGGTTTCCACTAAAATTGACCCCAGTGTCTGGAACCTTAAGTACTAAGTTCCATTGGCACAGGATAGATATATATATATATATATATGTATATATATATATGTATGTATCTATATGTATACTTTGCAACTTTCCTATAGAGAAAAATCTGTTTTTCATCTGGCTGTTGTATTTGCAATTCAGGGAGATTATTAATATTTATCTTAAGAGCATTCAGCCATCAGGGCCCTTACACACGGGCGTTTTGGTCCTGCGCTCCCCTGCGTTCCGTTTTGCTGCGTTCAGCCGCAGGGGAGCGGCAGGTATAGACGCACTCAATTATTTTCAATGGGGCTGTGAACGCATGTAGGCGCCAAACGCAGGAAAAATGCAGCATGTTGCGTCTGAACCTGCGTTCGGCGCTTACACGTGTCTCGTGGGTACAACCTCATTGAAAAGAATGAGGTGCGTCTAGACCTGCGCTTCCCTGTGATTGAACGCAGCCAAACGCAATGCAGGGGAGCGCAGGACCAAAACGCCTGTGTGTAAGGGCCCTTACATAGGTACAGATTATTCCTAATGTAGACCAATAAAACTTGAGTCAAAGAAAGACAGGTTTCAGTATAAGGGCTCTTAGAAGCAGATATTTCTTCATGTGTTGCAAGTATAACCTCTATTGAAAAGAACGGGTTCTCTTGCATTGCCTTGTAGGACACATTAAAAAAGCCACTGCAGGGAAACGCATGAGAAACACTTGTCTGTAAGAGCTCTAAAATGGGGGGGGGGGTCTTTTTTTAAAGTTATATCAAGAATTCAAGAAGTTTGGTTTTTCAACTTTTATAAATAAATATAATTTGTTAATTATAAACATATAATATAATACAAATGTAAATTGTATTATTACATTCAATGCCCGGTATATTTAATTAAGCAGGAAGTGTTTTTACATGCACCCGCCTTCAACGTGGTGTTTCTCCTCACATTATATAAATCCCACTAGTCACTGCCTGGTGATCAGAGTTCTTGAGGGATTAGCTGAGGGTTGAGTAAGTGCAGTGCTTGAGGTTGTGCTGTATTCATTGGAGAAGAGCAGATGTTTGAGTGAAAAACATTTGTGAGTTTTTTTTATTTTGCATTAAATGTATGCTGCTGTGACAGGATAACCAGAGTGAAATATTTAAAAACAAAACAGTGAAAGTAATCTATTACACTAAAGTTTATTTAATTTTTTTGGTTGGCTTTGGCAATAGATCATTTCTTAGGTGCCAGTATGCTAGTGGGGTGTCAGTAATCATCATACCTTAAAAACATAGCCCAATTCCTGCTATCTCCCTTTCTTTACTCATCTTCTTTCTGTTTCACAATTTATCTTCTGCTCCTTTCTAGTCTATGCTCTATTTTACATCTTCATCCCCTCTTTTTGCATTACTAACTGGAAGACACCTTTGCAATTGCTGCCTGTATCCCAAAATTTTGCAGTGGTGGCCATTACTGTGGAATTTAGTTCTGTTTGTACGTAAGCCCTTAGGCCCTTGTAGTATTTTAAATATACCTCTGATTAAATGGCCCTTACTGATTTATTAGTGTGCCATTAATATTATTCCATACAACTTTGAATCCAAGTAAGTGATTGGAAGCAGCAGTGGAAAGAAAGTGCCTTGATAAAATTTATAGTCACTTATAATATCCAGTAACTTCACCATATTCTAATCTGGGAATTTTTTTTTGCACAGCTCATGATTAAGTGCTGGAGACTTCAGCTGTAGACTCTAAAGACAGATGGAAATTTTCAGAGGGTGGCATTTTGTCAGAGAATGTTCCTACAATTAAACAAAGTGGGAAGAAATGTGTTTGGATTATTTGATGTATGTTTACAAGTCATATAAATTCTAACATCTAAGACTAACTTTCTTTCCCCTTCTATATAAATATCTGGCATGAAACAAACACTTAGATTTTTATTATGCATGCAATATCCAAAATTACATCACTGAATCTTTTTGATTTAGGAGAGCACTATTATTAGGAAGAAATGTGTGTTTGTTTGGTACGTCTAGCATTGTGAAGCATCTAGGGAACGTTCATAGTGTTATTACAAGGCATACAGTATTTTGCTATTTTAAGGGCAGATGAAAGGTAAATTGTGGTTAATTGACTGGCTATTTTATGACAACAATAATTATGTTCTTAGAATATAATATAAATGGTTTATAATTTCTGCATATTTTCACTGGCACATGTCAGGGGATTTCCTAGAAGTTTAATGCTACAGTGAGCCTTCTAGCCTATTCAGCTGTTCAATCTAAATTCCTAGGCCTCAGAAATGATCAAAACTTGTGAATTAGTAGACCATAGACAATGCCTATGTAGACAGAGGAGGTAGACAGAGGAGGGTGAATATGAGGAATACAGAATACAAAAAGATAGAAGATAAGGACATGGAATGAGTAAAACCAAGCAAAGTCCTGTTATCCAGAATGCTCAGGACCTGGAGATTTCCGGATAATGGATCTTTCTGTAATTTGGATTTTCATACATTAAGGGGCAAATTCACTTAAAGGCGAATTGACTAACGCTAACTTCGGTTCACCAGCATGATGTAATTTCGTAACGCCCGATTTACTGGCGCAGGCAGCACATTGCTAGCAAAGGAGATAGAAGCTAGCGTTGCCTCGCACTCTAACAACAGGCAAATTTGCATTCTGGCAAAGGGCTGTAACGTTGCAAATTCAATAAGATGTGAGTTTTACTGAACGTTACCTCTATCGCTAGACCTGCCTTCTCCAAACCTGACCTGGCAAAGTTGGAGTGCATAGAACATCCTCAATCTTCAGTTACTTACTTCATCATTTTTGAGTAGTATATGCTATAAATCCAAAAAATGCTGGCGTCTTTTCATTATTTCCGGGTGTTAGGCTGCAAAAGGCATAAAAACATTTTTCGTGTATCCGGTTCCCCCATACAATTTATACCATATGGCACATTTTTTAACTGTTTAGGACATTAAAACAACTCTATTAACTTTATTAAGGTTCCCTTGGCATGTCTAGTTATCAGTGTCAATGTAATGTATTAGATGCACCATGTAACATAAATAGCTCCATTCCGTATGCAAATTAGCCTGAACGCAAGAACGCTAGCGAAGTTGCGCTCGGCTGATTTCAACACTAGTACAGCTTCACTTTGATTGGCTCTCTCTGCCAAAGTAACGCTAGATAAAATTCACCAGCGTTCGGCGCCCTGGACACAACCTCACACTTTAGTGAATTAGCGTTGTCCTTAGTCCTAGAAAATCATGTAAACATTAAATAAACCCAATAGGCTGGTCTTGCTTCCGATAACGGTTAATTTTATCTTAGTTTGGATCAAGTACAATGTACTGTTTTATTATTACAACCAAAAAGGAAAACATTTGTAAAAATGTGGATTATTTGAATACAATGGAGCCTATGGTAGACAACCTTTCCGTAATTCGGAACATTCTGGATAAGGGTTTCCGGATAATGGATCCCATACCAGTACTGCATCTCTGGAAACAGTTGTCATATTATCAAACAATGTTGTTCCATAAAGACTGCAGGTGATATTTTTTTCTAGAAACACTTTTTATAATTGTATTTACTGGGGAACAGTGTAAAAGTGAGACCACAAGTAGCCAAGTAAGATTATACAGTATATCAAGCCTTGTTAATAGAGGTATGGATTTGTAATGTGAAAAAAACATTATCCAAAAAGCTCTGAATTACAGGAAGGCCATCTACCATAGATTCCATTTTAAGCAAATATGTAATTCATATTTTTTTTAAATGATTTCCTTTTTCTCTGAATAATAAGAGAGTACCTTGTACTTGATCCAAACTAAAATATAAATAATCCTGGTTGTCTCATTTACTTTGTAAGTTGTTTATTTACCCTTTGCGCAATCATTTTGTGTAATTATATCGTATATTTTATCACATTTTTATATTTGATGTACAGTTGTGTTCGTAAGTTTACATACCCTGGCAGAATTTATGATTTCTTAACCATTTTTCAGAGAATATGAATGATAACAGAAAAACTTTTCTTTCACTCATGGTTAGTGGTTGGCTGATGCCATTTATTGTCAGACAACTGTATTACTCTTATTAAATCATAACCACTACACAAACTACCCAAATGACCCTGATCAAAAGTTTACATACCCTAGTTCTTAATACTGTGTATTGCCCCCTTTAACATCAATGGCAGCTTGAAGTTTTTTGTGGTAGTTGTGGATGAGGCTCTTTATCGTCTCAGACAGTAAAGCTGCCCATTCTTCCTGGCAAAATGCCTCCAGTTCCCGTAAATTTTGGGCTGTCTTGCATGAACTGCACGTTTGAGGTCTCCCCAGAGTGGCTCAATGATATTGAGGTCAGGAGACTGAGATGGCAACTCCAGAACCTTAACTTTATTTTGCTGTAGCCAACTTGGCCTTGTTTTGGATCATTATCATGTTGGAATGTCCAAGTACAGCCCACGCACAGCCTCCAGGCTGATGAGTGAAAATTTTCCTCCAGTATGTTTTGCTAACTTACTGAATTCATTTTGCAATCAACTCTGACCAAATTTCCAGTGCCTTTGTAGCTCACACATCCCCAAAACACCAGAAGCCTAATAAAGCAAATGAATTATGCTTTCAAAGTTGACTGCAAGGGGCTGTCATCTTGTAACTTTTTTATCAATATTTGCAAGACCATGCACATGCTCAGTGTGGTCTGGACTTCTTTTTGAAGGTTAAACTTAGGGATCATCATAAATTATCAGCACAAGTTGAATAATTTCTGCCATAGAACTCATACAGCAAGACTGATTAATAATCAGAATATGTAGACTGCACTGAGGATATAAATCTCTACAGGTCCCCGGCTGCTAAACAAACAACTGAAAGTACGATTGTTCCCATGCAGAGCAATTAGGGACCGTCTGAAGTTTCCTATCCACCGCAGTAAGAGCAAGTAACTGAAGTGAGAATTTCACTGCATACAGTCTTATGAAATCAGTAGACTTTTTTTAATTAAAGTATATTGAAGATATATTTCTTTCTCATTAAAGAAAGTAAAAATGGGATTTTATTTTTTGCCTTTACATACCGTTCAGTACCTTTGCTGATGAAGACATAGCTTGTAGAATGGAATGGCATGTTTAACTCTACCATTTTGTTTTCATTTACTCTACAGATTTTTCATGCTACTTGATCAGATTCATATAAATTCACAAGCTGTATGAGAACCTAACTTTGTGCATCATACCATGTGACTGCCATTAGGTTTTATCTGATCTGAATGTGGTTTCACCAAATAACACAAACCTCAATATTCTGAATGATTGATTTTCAGCCAAGTAGTGCATTTCAGTGGCATAGTACTCAAGTGGTATAAATCCCCTAACATTAGACTGATGCGTTTTAATACATTTCCATTTTATAAGATGTATAATAGGTTATGGGAACAGTTTTTACTGCTAAACAACATATGTTCTGTGTCATTAAAATAAAGACACATCCAGTGCTTTTTAGCTCTAAGGACTCTGGGCTGTAACCTCTTTGTTTCAACTCTTACACCATTTCTTGTTCCAGATAAATACAAATCCAGTGTCAGCTGTTCTTGTGGCTTCACATTCTGTATCTAGACATATTTCCCAGAGACTATGATGACTATTGTTATTAATGGTGTAATACAAATAAGCTTGTATCTAAAATACTTTTTTAGGGAAATGGAAAATGGGGATATTTCAAGTGTTTGGCATGTCATGTTTTAAGTAGCAACAGTGCAGGTTTTCAGGAAAGAATTAAGCATCAACACTGTATCTGACAATAATGTTTTTGTATGAAATAAAAACAAAGATCTAATTTATTGTGTAATTCTATTTCATTCCTACTTCTTTTATAAGCCTCAGAAAGTCTTCTAATTTTTTTGTTGAAATTCAGGAAACATATGCCATGCAACAACACTCTGCTTTTTAGCATGTATACTTTATAATATTTTTACACAAAAGTAAACAGAACATTACATACAAGTATAGGACCTGTTGTCCAAAATGCTTAGGACCTGGGGCTTTCCGGATACCTAAGGGTAATTTGGATCTTCGTAACATAACGTTCTACTAGAAAATCATGTAAACATTAGATAAACCCAATATGCTGGTTTTGCTTCCAATAAGGACTTGTTACATCTTAGTTGGGATCAAGTACAAGGTACTGATTTATTATTACAGAAAAAAAGGATTTTTTTTTAATTATTTGCATAAAATAGGGTCTGTGGGAGATGGCCTTTCTTTCATTTGGATCTTTCTAGATAATGGATCCCATACCTGACATCTTTTTAGCTTTAGTTTTATTCAGAGTTTTATTGGATTGGTGCTGTAGTATCAATTATAATGTGGCATTGAGTTTATATTAAGCCAACCTTATATAATATATTTATTGATAAGAAAATTGGGTAATTGTACAACTTTTGCAGCAACTAACAACATCCATGTACTGTATTTTGTGTGTGTTTGTGTCAGAAATGTGAAGAATTGCTATTGGGTCCAGGCTATTGCTATATAATTTTTGAGATAACTCAACATAAACCTTATGATATTTTTTTCCAGCGTAGAGTTAAGGATGTCATATCGCCTATTGTCTTTGAAGCATCTTACAGCCTTGGTGAGCATATCATTGAAAGCCAACAGAAAGAACTGCCTGCCCTTAAGCCGATACTTCGATGGAAAAAGGGAGAGAAGCTAGCACAGCGAAATCAGGTAACAATGGACAGATCTTTAAACTGTTTTGGATGCCTTTAAAATATTTAGATTATAACTGACATGCCAATTTTTTTTTAATTTGTGCATTTTTGCATTTGGTATCAGCCTTGGTTATTGATTTAAATTCATTGCTTTTGTGTTTAGTCATTTTAACAAGCGTAGAAAAACAATGATTATAACACAACACCTATACTCGAACGGAAGGGCCATTAATACTTAAATTTTTCCATTTAAACTATATTTTAGAATTTTTACAGATAACATTGCTATATAGCACATTACAATATCATTGCTGGTACCATATCATGCTATTGGTAAATTAATCCTGATGCATTTCTTAATATTTAGAACACTTTTATTTATGTATAACTTTCTCAAGAACTAAAAAGAGAGCAAGGAAGAGAGGGGAAAATGAATGTTGTGTTAAACACAAATTCCAGCTGTTTCTGTATCAAAGAGGTTAGTGGGTTACATGTGTGTGTCCCAGAAATACTAATCACCTCAATCTGTATGGGATATCAGTGTATAAAAATATCATGAAAGCTTCTGTTTAATAAAAGTGCAGCTAGAACAAGGAATGTCTTTAGTTGTAATGCTCATGGGGGAAGGGATATACGTAGAAAGTTGTTAGACCAACATTTTTACATCTGGAGTGAATTGTAACCTTACCTTTGACCTGACTTTTTTTGTGCCTGAGACAGTATTAACAAAAAAAAACGAACAAAGGCTCAAATCTAATCTGTGATGCACAGAAACTCATAATCCTTATAACCCAAGTCTCCAAAGTCTCTTTTTCTTGATTGAAAATAATTTCAACATTATAGGAAAAACAGGTTACATCTGTTTAGAAATATAGCAGAGGATATGGACTTATGTCACAATTTGTGGGTTCAGTTCATGAATTTAAGGTGGGCTAAAGAGCATACAGGGTTGCCCTCTTTCTCACCTCCTTTTCAACATTGCCTTAAACTTTCTACTTAATGACACACTGACAATTTCCATCTTAAAACTAATCTTTCATGTATACATGTATACATGGACATCAGATCCAAATTCAGTATATTTTCTCAATGCCCTTTTTAGTAGGGTACCATAATAGCTCTATACTTGAACAGACTTGCCATAACAAAAATAATTACCCCACTGGTATTTCTGCCTCAAATTTCCTTTAAATCAACTATCCAAATGCTTAGAGATGCAAACTTCAGATAGAACACATCGTAGAAAATGACCTTTATTAAGATTTCCACAATTACACATCACTCCCTTTTTTTTTTTACATCTTACACCAACTTATTTTTATAACCTAGTAGATGTTTCTTATAAGGATACTAAAAATGGGGAAACAACTAATACGGAGCTAGGGAGATGGACTAAAGACTTGCCATGTATGGCAATTGTTAAAAGGGTTGTTCAACTTTGAGTTAACTTTTAGTATGATGTAGAGAGTGCTATTCTGAGACAAATTGCAATTGGTTTTAATTTGTTATTCGTTTGGACTGACCCTTAGTGAATCTGCCCCTATGTCTTTTCTCATCTAATTCAATCTGTCAATTCAAGTAAGATTTTGTGTCCACTTTGACCATAAAGACACATTCTTTGCAAACCATCAATTATTTACCTTTTAAGTCTGTCACCCTTTACCTCCCTATCACATGTTTATCACACTTCTTATACAGAACAAAGTAATCCTGGAATTCCTGTCCCCCCAACCAAACATTTCATCCCATTTAAATGAACCATTGTTCATAAACTTAATTCCATTTTACTAGTGATGGGCGAAACGCCAGCGAAAATTTGCTTAAAAAAAACGAGTCACGTATCGTTTTTGACACGACGAAAACGACGTGACGCGCATCGAAAAAGACGCGACGCAGCGGAAATGAGGCGATGCACATCAAAAACGTGCTGCGACTCGTTTCGTGAATTTTTCAGCGAATTTCGCTGGAAATTCGAAAATTTTTCGGTGAAGCGAAACGGGGTAGATTCGCCCATCACTACATTTTACAGAGTAAAATTTGTAAAAAGATTAAACTGCTTTTAATCCTATTTTATTTCTGAATTAAAATCTGGATAATAACATAATGATCAATGCAGTTTGTAAATGAAAATAAAACATGGCTACTACAAATAACAAGAGATACCAATTAATGATAAAAAAATTCTTGAATGTGAGGGTGTTCCCTGTAATTTAACTCAGCATCATGAGTTAGCATCATTTTAAAAATGTATTTTTTTTTCACGTTGTGCAAAAGGCCACTTTTCTCTGTATACAAGGTGATTAGTTTAAATTGCATGATTGGTGGTAACTTTGTGCAGAGCTATTTTCCATTACTTCACTACAAATTTTCAGTGAGATTTTGTGGAAATCAGACAGATTTTGACGCAAAAAAAAAGAAAAATTTGATTCAACAATAAAATCATTCGAATTCGATAAATCGAATTACGTTAAAATCCAAATTCGAAGGATTTTAATTCTATTAAAATTTGATGGTCGAAATTCGAGGGTTTTTTAACCCTCGAATTCGACCCTTGATAAATCTGCCCCAACTGTATTGTAGCAACATCAGTTACAATTTCATACCATAAGGCAAGTAATGCTTTGTACTTGAAGGGATGCTAGCATGATTTTTATGGGGTAGTTTTTATTTCTAAATTACACTGTTTAC
Source organism: Xenopus borealis (assembly GCA_024363595.1). Classification (NCBI taxonomy): domain Eukaryota; kingdom Metazoa; phylum Chordata; class Amphibia; order Anura; family Pipidae; genus Xenopus; species Xenopus borealis. The sequence continues at coordinate 52,659,710 of CM044442.1, read as the reverse complement.
TGTGCAAATAATTCACTCTACTGTGTAAAATGTAATTCCTAATCCAAGTGTATTTTTTTTCATTTGTAATATTGGTGTGTAGTCAGCCATCTCAGGGAATTATGCCTGGGCATGTGCTAGGGTTGCCACCTTTCTGTACTGCCAAGACCGGGCAGGGGGTGGGACTGTAACATCAGGGGGCAGGGCTGTTACATTAATGGGCGGGCTGTGATATATGGGGGAGAGACTATGGCATCAGGGGCGGGGTGAGGACGCTGTGAGAAACACTTTTTTTTACTACTGCCTGGTGCTGTTAAAGGACAAGGAAAGTGTAAAATAGAATAAGGCTGGAAATGCTGTATTTTGTATACAAAATATAAACATGAACTTACTGTACCATAAGCCTAATCAAACTTTATTATTAATGCTTTCAAAGTTGGCCACAGGGGGCTGTCATCTTGTAACTTTGCAAGACCAAGACTGTACACATACTCAGTGTGGTCTCGGTTAAGCTTAGGGATCGTCATAAATTATCAAAACTGCCAGAAGCCAATACAGCAAGACTGATTAATAATCAGAATATACAGACTGCACTGGGTCCTGTGTTGTCGTGTAATCTAATGTGGCTTTTATAGTTTTTGTATTGTTTAATACAAACTATCTCCAACTCTGCAGAACCAGTGGCTGCAGCAAAATAATCCTCCAAATAGAATTCTAGTTTATCTGTTTAAATCTGGCTCCATGATCTTTATCCCTGCAGCTGGAGTTGGAAACAGTAAAGGGGATGTAAAGGCAAAAATAAAATCCAATACAAATCTCTACACAGGTGCCGACTGCTCTACAGGGAAACAAAGCTGCTTGAGTTCTGCATGCCTGCGAAGTAAGGCAGGGGCTCCCCCTGCTGTTCATGAGTATGGTTGTTTCCCTGCAGAGCAGTTAGGGACCGCCTGACAATTCCCATCCACAGAAGTAAATGAAGGGAGAATTTCACTGAATACAGTCAGGCTTCTTATAAAAACGTTTTTTTAATAAAAGTATATTGGAGATAGGTTTCTTTTTTAAAGAAAGGAAAAATTGGATTTTATTTTTTTGCCTTTCCTTGTCCTTTAAAATACTTTTTAAAATGTCAGTCGATTCTGAATGACTGTTAGACAGAGCAACTACTCGAAATACCTAAAAGGCCTAATTTCCACTTCAGAATGATCCACCAGCTGCTGCAGCAACACTGCTCCCAGCATTCTCTCAACAAGAAGCCAATTATTTTATGTCACTATATACTGCTTTTGTTTTATTAAACATTTTGAATAAATTGAAAAAACATACCATGCACTTTCCTGATTTCAGACCCATTTTGAACGGAACTGTCGCTCTGATGATTGTGCAGCTGATTTGAATCTGAAAGGAAAGCTTCTTTTGTCAAGGTAAGAGCACATTTTATATCAAAAGATGGTTTGTGTTTGGTCTCTAGGCAAGTATATTATATGCATGGACTTTTATAAATTAGAAAAACATTTTGATGTTTCTTTTCCAGCTCTAAAATCAATAATCAAACTTAAGGAAAAACTATACCCCTCAAACAATGTAGGTCTCTATAAAAATATATTGCATAAAACAGCTCATATTTAAAACCCTGCTTCATGTAAATAAACCATTTTCATAATAATATACTTTTAAGTAGCATGTGCCATTGGGTAATCATAAATAGAAAACTGCCATTTTAAAAAATAAGGGCAGCCCCCTGAAATTGTATGATTCAGGGTGCACACAAACATACCGAATAAACTATACATGTTAGGTCACATGAGCCAATTAACAGATAGAGTTCTGTCTTTTGCTTCCACACTTCTTCCTGTTACAGTTGTAGTATTTCTGGTCAGGTGATCTCTGAGGCAGCACACAGACCATCACAAAATGGTGGTTCAAGGCAAGAGATGTAAAAGGGTAATATTAACTTAATTATGTTGCTCAAGTATTCATTTTGGGGGTATAGTTTTCCTTTAATAAATTATAATTTGTAACTGAGCAGCTTCTAAATGGTGTCATTGTGACTGGCATGAATTTAATGATAGGAAATTAAATAACCAAAGTTTTGTAAAACATTGATGTTCTTGTTTTGTTGCACAATATCACAGCCATGCTAAAGTACTTGGACATACAAAAACACTGTACAGTAAATGCTTCTGTCTAAATTGTTTTGCCCTAATATTCTTATTGTACCAAGCGATATGATTGAGGTATAAGAAACAGCAGTCAAAGATACAAAGAAACCCTGTTTTCTATCTGCTGTAGAGACTTTGCTTTTTCTCCTGTGCAAAGCTAAAAGGGCAATTTGGCTTTTTGAGATTTGCATTTTCTTTAGTTTGGGGGTGGAATTTTCTTATAGACATGCCAGTTGGCTGCCTAGTTGGTGGGTATGTTGTACACTATGTTTTTGCTCTTATGACTGATGTTTTTTCATTGCAGTGGTTTCATACAAGCCCTTTTATTGTTTATCTGAAATGTGAGCTCACTGGCTGTGTCACACGAACACTCATACTTACAGCATGGCAGCTGCAGACATCCATGAGAATATAAATGTAAAAAGGATTGCATTTAAAACTAATGATGTATTCCTCCCATTTGAAATTATTCAATTATGGTAATGGCAGTTAAACCACTTGAAGTAATTGAACATACTAGGAAGCAAGGAGAGATCAAATTATTTGAGTCAGGTTGTTATCATGTTTATAAACTAATTCTAAGCCATTCTTAGAAACATAAATGTGCATTTAATAAGCCAAGATGAAAGAACTGAAAAACAAGTTGGAAGTACAGTTGGAAATAGTGTAAAAAGTGATGTCAAATAAATGTAGTATTTCTAAAAACTTCTAAGTAGAATAATTTTTAGGGCCTAGCTATATGGTGCAAAGTGCTGAATATGTTCATTCCACATAAATGAGAAATCAGTCCTGTAAAAAAATCCATACCCCACCCCATGTAGATCCCCTCCCTCCTCCCACCATCCTTACTGCCCTCCGGGGAAATGCCCCATACCAGTACTTACTTCGGTAAGCTGACTGAGAGCTCCGCAATTTCCGCCCATTTCGCACATGCGCAGTTGTCGCTAACTAGCAAAATGCTCCAACTGCACAGGCGCCAATACGCTGGTCTCCCAGTCAGCTTACCGAAGTGGTTGAAGATGGCTGCATGGAACTCTGCTGCATGAATTTATACCAAGGGGTAATTATAAAGTATGGGCATTTCCCCAGGGGGCAGTAAGGCTGGGGGAGGAGGGAGGTGGTCTACATGGGGTGTGGTGGGAGATGGTTTTTTTTTGACAGGGTTGACTTCTCTTTTAAGAGAAGTAGACACAAGCTGATAAACACTGCTGACTCCAGACCATGTAGCATATTGATCTGTGTCGCGGGCCTGCTGATGAGCTGTCTCTCATCAGCCCCTCCTTAAACAGTTGTGCTTTAGGGCTCAGCAGTCTGGGACATGGTGCAATACATATTAAGCTGCAGAAGAAGTTGGAAGATAAATTCAAATAACTATACACTGAGAGATCCGCGATGTCGCCAAACGAGCGGATTTCTCCCCGATATGCTCACCTTGAGGCTGATCCAATCGTGGGCCCTAGGGCCCAATGATCGGATCATAACATAGGCCATATGGGCGGTCGGATCGTGGGACCGCATCAACGAACAGATACGGCCGCAAATGGTCTGTCGGTAGCTTTTATCGGCCCATGTATGGCCACCTTAAAACTATAAAAAAATAAATAATGAAAACCAATTGAAAAGTTGCTGATCACATAATGTAAATGTTACCTTAAAGGGCACCTATCGCTTAAAAAAGTTACCCCCCAACCAAAGGTGCGGTCTGATAGAGCCCGCATTCCTGTTGGGGGTACCAGTACTTTTTTTTTTTTTAATGCCCCCCCGAGGGAGCTCCCGGTGCGAACCAGCATGCGCGCTTATGCGTGTGTGACGTCATGCGCATTAAGAAAAGCAGTCACCGTTGGGGCCGCTTTTCTTAATGCACATGCGCTTGATGTTACACGCACATAAATGCGCATGTCCGTCTACTATCATGGCGGCTCGCACCGGGGCCTCCCTCCTGGTGTGAGCTTGCCTGCGATGGCGGGGGGCTTTTTTTTTTTTTTTTAAAGTACTGGTACCCCCAACCGAAATGCGGGCTCTATCAGCCCGCACCTTTGGTTTGGGGTAACTTTTTTAAGCGATAGGTGCCCTTTAAAGGTGAACCACAAGTAGTGACACCCTCTAATTATCTTATCTCAGGCATTTTCAGCTCATAGGATATGATATAAGTGACAGAAGATTGAGGAAGATCTAGCTACTTTATTGTACTTTACCTGGTTTGAGGTGGTGAAGGCAAGTCTGGTGAAAGAAGTAACGTTTAGTAATATTGTAGGGAATTTGAGGCCTAGCGACTGTTCACCAGAGCTAGAAGTCGCCTGGTTATAGAGTGCGAAACACCATTAGCGCTTGTCTCTTTCGCTAGTGAATTGGCGCCAACGCCTGTTAGTAAATCGGCTATGTCCCTGGGGGTGGCAATGCTAGCAAATTGTAGCTAGCATTAGCCACTTCGAACCTTAGTAAATCGGCGCCATAATCTTTGTATTTTATAAATGCAAATAATTGGCATTATTGGTAAGCAAACAATAAATACACTGTGACATATTTAATTACATGTCAGAACAGACAAAGACATTCACCAAAAAATGGGTTTGATACTGTAGTTGAGTACAGTGAAAGAGTTATTTAGAGACGGTATGAGTGGTATTGCAGCGTTAGGGGTTAAATTACACACCTTGCTAATGTTAGCAGAACAGTAGTGTTAAATAATTCAGATTTGCTCAGCTATTTAGCTTATAAAAAGCAGTACCAATTCCAAATTATCATTGAGAGATAAGTGTGTATGTATCTGGTATTACACCAGAAAGTTGTATAATTAAAATAGTTTTTTTGAAATAAAACCACTTTATAACTTTGCAGCCAACTTGGGAGATTGATAGCAGATGCCAAAGCTGGCTGGTATGTTGTCCACATCCAGTACTACATTAATAGTACATAATGGCATTCAGCTTGTCAATGTCACTTCTTACAGGGACCCCAGCAGTTCTTGTCTTCTTCATTCTGTACAAGATTGATTACTTCCATGTGTCCCCTTTAGAATGAACTAAGCAACCATTCTACTACCAAGTACTACACATGCTACTATTTTCTTTAGACTTTATAGTAATAAAGCATGAAACACAACCCTTAACAGATTAATTTGATTTGGACCAGGTCTGTAAATAAAGCTTTCTATTGTAATGAAGTCAGTGGGGGAGGATATCTGTGATAATGTGCATTTACAGTAAGAAGAACAAAGGAGTACTGCTACGGTGAACTTAAGCATACACGGCTTTTCCCTCTGATCTGTTATATGAACCTCAATAATTTGTGACATCATACACATCATTCATTCTAAAAGTCTGTTAAAATACGTCATTTTTAATTATATCAAAGCGTTGTGTTGTATTCTGTCATTTTATGATGAGCCTTTTTTTAATTAAATCATTCACTACATGTTGTGGGAGCTGCCATATTCCTTCCCTCATTTAATCTTTTAATTTTGCCTCTTAAATACTTTTTAAGTGCAAGTTTCAGTGCAATATGTTTTATCCATATCCCGAATTTCATATCACAAACATAAGCACTTGTTTTATGTTTTCTCATGTACAACATCTATTATAGGTTTTTCTATTATAGGTTTGCTTTGTCTGTTCTATCACAGTGTGACCACATACAATTAAATGCACAATTTGCCCATAAGCAAAGGATTTGACATCAAAGCAGTAACCCTTTGCTCCTATCATACAAGGACCTATGAATTGAGGTTTAGAGTTTTTTTCTACTTTGAATAAACTCACAATTTAAAAAAACTCAAATGTTTGCTTATTTATGAAAAAAATCTCAATGTAAAAAACTAATTTGAATACAATTGTGAAAAAAAACTCGAATACCTCTAATTTATTGAGTTAATTGGCTTACATAACTCGAATTTGTTTACAAAAAGTTTACAAATTGAAAACTTGAACTAAAACTGGAAATCTCTACTTTAAGAAAATGGCTTTAATTTTGCCTAGGACTACTCCCATTGACTTTTACATGAACTCGCCAGCTTTTAGAGTTTTAAGTTTTTTTATATATATAATTTGAGTTTGTGAGTTTTTGTGCAAATACATTCAAATTATGGCAATTTCAAATTCAAACCTTGATAAATCAACCATTAGTGTTGCCTCAACACTATTCACTTCTACCCTGTATCCTAAACACTTGAATTCTTACAGTCTGGCAGGAAATATCCCATACTCCTCATTAGAGTCCAGCACTGCTATTACTGCCCTATCTGTTCTATAGTAGAAGATATTCTCTGACTAAAGCCTTTCCAAAGAAATGGAAAAAAGTAAACAAATGTACTCCCTCATACATTGTATACACTAGGGAATGCCCATAACTACCTAGGCCCGGTAGGGATCAAACATGTTTAACGCTTTTTTGGGCTAGGCAAAGCACAAATAATTAAGGTGCCCAGCTAGTGATATGAGCATGGGTTACACTGCGACCTACACAGGGCAGGGCCTTTGCCAAATTGAAGCTTTCCCTTTAAGAGGTAGTTGAACTACAATACGCAGGCAACTGTACATAAAAATAGATTGATTGGACTCCAGGAGGTTCTTGGTTCAAACAAAAGGTAGATTTATTAGCATAAAGCAATGTCCACAGGTTTACTCATGTATGAGGACCATTAGCATATCACATCAGGGGAGTAGATAAATGAGGCAGATACAGCATAATGAAGACTGTCACTACCAGAAGGCAGAGAAGTCAAGTGTACATCAATTCACAGAGACCGATATACATTTGTGGAGATCAGGATCACCAGTGGAGTAGTTAGGGAGAAGAAGTCTAAAGCCTAACACCCTATCCATTGAGTTCCTGCACTAAAGGCAAACAAAAAGCCTTGTGGGAAGCTACTCCATGCTATTATCCTTGATGGAGCACACAGCTGCTCATACTATATAAAGCTGACTATCTTACTCTCCTATAGAGTCTATTAAAGAGCTGCCCTATGATAGCTAACCTCGTTGACGGGATTCCCTGGTCCCCGACTTGAATCACTGAAGGTTCATGTCCCTTCAGGGCAGGTGGCTTTACTGAGCCTTGGTGTACCCAGGCTCAATGGGCACATCCAGATGGCTAGGACACCAGCAGCCAAAGAGGAATAGGCCACTCCCTATACACACTATAAGGCAGTGTGGCAATAAATGGTCATTACACACTTTTGCCAATAACTAGTGGTGTGTAAATGTGAAATGGCAACATAGGCTTCTGCCTAGTAACTAAGAAGGTAGGGATTAAACTCTGTAGGTACTGGAAAACCTATAGGTCCCTACACATGCATGAATTGAAGTAATCCACAATGTTTTACTGGAGCATATCATCAAATTTACCATTCCACGTGGAAGCTTCTTTATATGTTGACATGGTTCATGCACTAGCTGTTTTATCATAGGAGACCAGTAGTAATCATCTCACATCCAGAGGACATGATGTTCCTAGAGGATAGCTCACATTGTAACCAGATTTAAAATGTAAACACCCCCATGTGTTATATTTTATTTCCATATATTTTTACAAGTGGTGTTTATTAGTACCACTTGTAAAAACATCACAATCCTTTTTGATATAACAATGTATGTAGCAAATCATTAATTGTGGAAATCAGTGGGTAGGAATTCTAAAATACAGACAGCTTTAAATCTCATTACATTTGCAAAAACATAATTTAAAATGCATTATATTTGAAAGTTCCTTAGAATGACTTGTGGTCTTCATTATAACAAAACTTTTTTCCCCATTTGTTTTGCACTGATATTGCCATTAAATGGTTAATTATATAAAGTGAAACTAATCCAATAATAGGATTATGTCAAGAGATACTGCAGTAAGGTATGAATGATCCAGGTGCTAGCTCTAAGGCAGAAAAAAAGGCAGTTTTTACATGTTTTTAAATTATGAGAAAAGGCTGTGAAAGATGAAGTTGTATTCCTCTGGTGAAAAGGCACTTGTGAATGGACATTTACTTTTTATAAGTACACTAAAGGACATTATAGACACCTGGTTCTTTTATCAATGAAGGTGGGCATACACCTGCTGATTTTGCCACTTCAAAACAATTTGGAAGCTTATCTGCCTGTGTATGGGCCGCTCCGACAGGCCTACTTAACTGATATCTTGCTAAAAATTGGCCAGATGTTAAAGAACCACTCATTTGGCAGCCTTGCAAAACGACCAGTAGCCCGCTTTAGAAATCCCATTTTTAGGGTTTAAAACAGAATTTCCACTTGAAGATAAATATATCAATTAGATTTACCAAAAAAGTTGTAATTGAAATTTTTTTTTCAATACATATTGGAAAGTTGTTTAGAATTATGTTTGCTTTCATTGTTCAAAAAAATGTTTTTTCCAGTTTTTTTGCACAGACTTTTCCATCTGAATTAGTTAAATGTGTATTAATAGTCAAATAAATTAAAACTAGTAATAGGATGAACCATTCAGTGAATAAACTCAAATAATTGAAATGGGAGATTCCGTTAATGCATTTAGGAGTTGCTTGCATGACTTCTTGAACTGTCCAATGACTATAGTAATCTTAAGATCTACAATTATTTTTATACTGATATAGGATCGATTATGCAGAATGTTTGGGACCTGTGGTTTACTGGATGAAGTGTTTTTCCATAATTTGGGTCGTCTGCTAAACATCATTTAAACAATATATAAAAACTCAGGTTTACTATTACAAATTTTTTTTTTTTTAAAAATCAGAATTTAATGCCAGATTTAACTCAAGCCATTGCATTTATTAGGGCAACACAGAACCAAAATATTGTTCTCGTACAGTCACACTTGAGAAAATAACAAATATATAGTTACAAATTAAGCTCTTTTGTTTATTTTGCAGCTTTGATAACAAAACCCCTTACTTGGCATTGGGAGCTGTAAAGAATGTTTCCCTTAATATCTCTGTATCAAACTATGGTGATGATGCATATGATACAAATGTCTTCTTCAATTTTTCAAGAGAATTGTACTTCATTAAAATGTGGCAAGAGGTAAGTTAACTAGATTACATTTGTCAAGCTATGAATTTTGTGATTGGGAAGAAAAAATACTGAAGGTTATAATTAGACTCTTATGTAGAATTCAGCAAACACAATTATTGTTTACATAGGTTGCTTTGCCTTTTTTCTGTTTTATTTAGTCTGGTCTACTGCCAGTAGAGATGACTGACTATCTACCAGGTTAAAGATGGTATTGAAGGTTATAAACATTTATTAAAACAAATTTTTAATAGAAATAACTCTTAAATTAAGCATCCACAAGAAACACCATTTTGTACAGTTACTGTATACAGGTTTTTAACTTTAAAAAATCTGTATATCAGTACTATGAAATGCTGGTCCTGAATAATATTTCAATTCAACAGGGTGTAGAGAGGATGTGAGATTGTCACTTTTAAAGCTTTGAATGTTACAAACTTTGACATGACAAGGAAACCCTAATTTATTAGGGGGTGCCAACCTATTAAGAACATTGATAATGGAAAATATGAAAACCAAGGAACATGGTTTTTATTATGTATAGTATGTAATTCATCAATGGCAAAAATGTGACTACTCAATTTAGCAGCATTAATATTGAAACAACATTTTCATTGTACGGTTTGCAAACCATAGTTTGTACTAACTGATAAAGAGAAAGCAACCTCCAGTATTTCCATAACGTGTCTTTTTAGTCACCTTATCTACAAATAAGGATATAAGGATTCATGTATGACAAGGAAGCAATGTGCAAAAAATGGCTACAATCCACCTTTTTTTAGCACAAAGACCTGTGGCAGCTTCCATGAATACAGTGTTGTCTGCATTTCTCTAAGTTGTATTCATAAGGGACAGTGTAGGAAAGGTGCTTAAGTGTCCCTCTTCCTCCCTCTACCCCTTACTTGTTTATCATTCAGACTGCAAAACAGCCAAGGACTTAATGTTTGCCTATGGCAGGCAGTAAAGAGAGGGCCATCCTGAACCTAACAAGGTTGAACCACCAAACAGATTTTTTTTTGTCCAACACGTGGTTTAGACTGCAGCCAGATGCTGGGCAGAATTGCTCTGTGCATAAAGTCTTGCACTGTCTAGGTTCACATAATTGACACCTATAAACTGATTTCATACTTTTGGGGGGGTTATACTTCAGGTTTTTAATGCTTATTTAGTATTACATTTTCCCAAAAATTTGCACAAATATGATTTTCACAAATTTTTCTGTTTTTTCATCCGATTTTCCCGAATTTCACGATTGTTTTTCTTAAATTTCACCCAAAAACCCAGAACACATCAAGAAATCATTGGGACTTTTTCCATTGACTTATATCCAACCTCGGTAGTCTGAGATATTGGATTTTCAGATTCAGACTTTTCCATCCTCTGGGTTTAATAAATTTAAAAAAATGTGTGATTTTTTTTAAAAGTCCAATTTTATAACAAAAAAACACATTTTTCGTGATTTTTGCATTCGGAGTTTAGTAAATCCCCTTATATTAGTTTATTTTAAGCTTTATTTTTACCTTTAGTCATTTGAAAACTTCTCTTTTAAAACCTTGTTTAATAGCTATATGCTGTGCCTAATCCAACAAACTCAATATTATGTACAATGCCCCATGCAGCAAGCTATGTGCAATGAGCTATGTTAGGCTCAGTCTTGGAGTACAGAGACCTGTAGCCTCCTCTGTGAATGCAATGCTACTCGCATTAAGCAGTTCTCCATTTAAGATGGGTGGGTGTGGTAAGGCTCCATAGTTACATAGTTAAATTGGGTTGAAAAAAGACAAAGTTCATCAAGTTCAACCCCTCCAAATTAAAACCCCCGCATACACACACACACACACCCCTACACTCTTTCACACAAACCATATGCCCATAGCTATACTAATTGTAGAGTTTAGTATCAAAATAGCCTTTGATATTATGTCTGTCCAAAAAATCATCCAAGCCCCTTTTGAAAGCATCAACAGAATCAGCCATCACAACATCACCCGGCAGTGCATTGCACAACCTCACTGTCCTCACTGTGAAGAACCACCTGCGCTGCTTCAAATGAAAGTCCTTTTCTTCTAGTCTGAAGGAGTGGCCTCTGGTGCGGTGATCCTCTTTATGGGTAAAAATGTCCCCTGATAGTAGTCTATAATGTCCTCTAATGTATTTGTAAAATGAAATCATGTCCCCTCGCAAGTGCCTTTTTTCCAGAGAAAACAACCCCAACCTAGACAGTCTCCCCTCATAATTTAAGTCTTCCATTGCTCTAACCAGTTTAGTTGCACGTCTCTGCACTCTCTCCAGCTCATTTATATCCCTCCTAAGGACTGGAGTCCAAAACTGCACTGCATATTCCAGATGAGGACTAGGGATCTATAAAGAGGCATAATTATGTTTTCATCCTACATTATATGTCATTTAGACAGGCAGGAGGAGCAGTCTGCATTGGGGGGGCTTAATTTTGCACTCAAATGTGGGTGCGCTGCAATTTGCATTAGTAAATGAGCCCTAAGAACTTTCCTTTACAGACAGCATTTGACCTCTAGTTATTTTTCTGTACTTTATAAAAATGTATTTAAGGGGAACTATTTCAACTTGGATTAGGCGTTCCACAAACCCATAATTTCCCATTTCATGTTGTCATAGCAACCTAGGTAAATAAGAAAATTTTAGCTAACATGGACATAAAAGAATTAAACTAAAACATAAAAAATACACATTCCACAAACATGCATGGTTCTAGCATAAAAGCAAACAAAGCAAAATGCCCAAGGTACATAAGATGCAGACCTTGTTGCCTTTAAACAGCAATATGACTTGGCGCAACAGTTAGTCTAGTTACACTTCTACATTAATGTTCACATTTTTGGCAACTTAATTGTTACCTGACATTGACAGCACTTATTCATCAGTCTCGTCTGCACAACAGAGTGTTACTGCATCCACACCAGGGTAATCGATGTGTGTAGTTCTGCTACACTTGTTTGTATGATATTATGGTTGCCAATAAAGAATTGTGACTTGCGCATGTCGATGGACTGATATGCAGTCTATTAATGCATGATTTTTGATCTTCCAGCAACACCATGTTTCCATCCACAAATAAATGTTCCAGTTTAAAATATGCTTCTTTTAATGAAAGGTCAACAACCGCTACAAAAATTATGTTGCTTTTGGAAAGAGCTAGCAAGGTTTTACTCACACAGTTACCACCTTCTTTTCATTTAGGCCTCATTGGTATATGCACCTTTTAATATTCTGAAATGTGTCAAACATTAACTCTGTAGTAATTTAATTAAAAGGGGACTATATCTCTTGTTCAACATGTCTTCAACGAATAGGACTGAACATACGCTTTGGAACATACGTATGGAAAGGGGCAACAGTTATCCATGTTATTACATATCAGCGCTACGCAACAAGTTGGCGCTATAGAAATACATGTTAATAATAATATCCCTCAACCCCCCCCACATGCTATTCCCTTTAGTTCAAATGTTTGCCAGGTCCCAACTCCCAAAATTCAATTGGCATTGTTCCATTACCTATGGTAATGCTATAACCTTATAGCATGCTTAAGGCAAAACTGTTCGGCCTAGCCGGTAAAACACCAGCCAAGGCCGGGGCAGGTATTACAAATTTACCGGCAATGTAGCTGCCGGTAAATTTGTAATACCCCTTAAAAATGGCCCTTGCCTTGCTTTAAATCCAATGTAAAACTTACCTTTCTTGTGTCTTCAGCCGATCGCTTGCGTGGCTCCGCCCCCTTTGACGTCACGCCCCTTTTGACATCACACCACGCCCCCTTTTGGTCCCGCTCCCCGCCGGCCGGTAAGGAATTTTTCGAAAGGTGGCAACCCTAACTGGGATCCGGTCCCCTGCCACCCTTTCCCCTGCCAAGCCGCACCTCTCCCACCACCACACATGTGCGTACTGTCAATTTTCAGCGATCTGCAGCAGAAACAGTAATAAAGGAAGTGGGTACTGTTCCGACGGGGCCCGTCATGTTTTTTCCCAGTCCGACCCTGATGCTGCCTGAGTGATTACAGTGAGATTAACTGCTGTAAAACAACAAATAAACAGCAAGAGACTAACAAGCAACCTGCCCCCCTTAATTCTACCCCCACAGCCGACTGTATACTGAGTGTATATACTGCAGCTAATAACATTATATAAAAGAGAGAGCTGAGCCTCATGTTTCCACTTGCTCAGATAATGAAAGGAAGTGACTTACTTCTTCCCCTGACATCACAGCCCTCTCTTTCTCCCTCCCCAGGCCAGCTTTTCCCTGCCTTAACTCATTCCTAGTTCTCACCCAATCACAGCCATGTCTGATACTGTTAGGGTTGCCACCTGGTCGGTATTTTCCCGGCCTGGCCAGTAAAAACAATGGTTGATCCCAATGTTATTAATAGTGAAAAAAGATAAATATATAGGAAGGCCTGTATTTATTTCCAGAAAAGGTGGCAACCATAGATACTCTCCATCTTTAAATATAAACCAGTGTAATCTGGCTGATGGTTATTCTGATCCCTTGTCATGTAGCCCCTGCATTTATAGCTCCAGGGCTTTCTTTTCTGTATGAATGAACATCGCAGAGGACTTGAACTTTATCCCTTATTGCAAACACTCTACACATTTCCCAGTGTGCACTTACACTATGCTTTTAGAAAATGGTGGGTAAAGCACCAATGATAATGCTGTTTTAAATGGTAAAATTTGTTCTAATTGTACTACACTCCCTGACTTTATAATTAGATGCAATTGCATTGCACGATACAGAGCATTTTTTATAAATGGCTTTATTAATTTAAAGGAAACTCTACCCCCAAAATCAATACTGAAGCAACAGATTTTTATATCAGTTTATATCATATTAAGTGGCCTATTAAAGAATCTTATCAAACTGGAATATATGTTTAAGTGAATATTGCCCTTTTACATCTTTTCCCTTGAGCTCCCATTTCGTGATGGTCTGTGTTCTCATCAGATTACTTGGTCACTTTACCAGAGATACTGTAACAGGAAAAGTGTGGAAGCAAAAGACAAAACTTTGTCTCTTAATTGGCTTGTGTGACCTAACATGTATGGTTTGTTTGTGTGTACCATGAATAGGATCCCAGAGGGCAGCCCTTAGTTCTTAAAATGGAAATTTTCTGTTTAAGATTAGCCAGTGGCACATACTACAAAAAACTATATTATAATGAAAATTGTTTATTTTTATGAAGCGGGGTTTTACGTATGAGCTGATTTTGGCAATATATTTTTTAAAGAGACCAACATGGTTCGGGGGTAAAGTTTTCCTTTAAACAAGACATATCAATATGCATGAGTAGGATACCAATTGGATGACACGTACTAACTCATGCTGTCTAGTTTACAAATAAAGTATACATTCCTCCAGAAGGCTTTACCTCCCAATTGATATTTTATTTATAATCCATGAGTAGTTTTGATATAGACACCTGGGACTGTGAAATAGTCTGTAAGTCAATACAAGCATGCCTAAACAGTATCTGTATAGTTGGCGGGTGTGTCTGTAATACTAATGAGATCATGGAATACAGCCGGAAAGCCAAGGAAAAGGTCATTTTTGGAACTTAGTTTCTTAAGTTGACGATATTTAAACAAACACTCTAAGGGACTGCATTGTAGATGCTAAGAAAAGCATAGCCAGTAATATTGATGTAGATAGCACATTGTTCAAATAAGCCATACTACATTCTGCGTGTATAGACTGCTTCTCATAAGCAGACAGATCCACAATATATCTTGATATCTTTCTGCCCTGGCCTTGTTTCTTTGTTGATTATACCATTTTATTCATTAACTAAAAGACAACCAAGCAAGGCATTGTTATATTGCTGTCTAATGCACCCTTGATTAACATTGGACAACTTGTAATAACTTTAAGGGGGGGCATAGATGCACCAATAATATTGTGCTAAATTTTTGGTGCATGTTGGTGGGAACAAGCTGACCAATATTGGCAGAAGACTTGGATATTGGTTGGCTCACTGAGCAGGCTGGCTGGAAAATTTTGATTGGGCACCTTTGAAGGCACCCACACTTTGGCCACTGTTACCACTGAATCATCAGATACAGGTAGAAGTCTATTGTTTCTACCTGCAAATCTGACGATTCAGCTCTAACGCATCTGTATCGAAAACGAACAATCTTTCCTGAGGCCAATGGCTGCAGTAAAGATCATAATTGTTAAGGTCATGGCCACTTTTAGGCTCATAAGTCTTCTTCTGCCCTCTCCTATTCATATTCTGGTCTCTCCTATTCATATTCTGGTCTCTCATTCAAATTAGTGGTGGTTGCTAGAGTAATTTGGACCCTAGCACCAGATTGCTGAAGTTGCAAACTTCAGCAAAAATAATAAAAAATTTAAATAACCATTTTAGATGCTGGTGGTATTTAGTGGTGGATATTAGGGACAAATACTTTTTAAATGACCACAGAACGGCTTGAAGTTTGGAAGGTCTTCTTACACTCTGCCTTCGATAAATTTAAGAACAGGTACATCAATTCCCATCCAGGTTACCGCTATCCCAATAATTATACTTTTAAGCAGTGATTGTGGAGAGCACTCAAAGAGCAGAACTGCTGTGGTCAAGCTTTAATTCAGGACTACATAATTAGAAATGTAGACCTGAATTGAAGCTTGGCCACAGCAGTTCTGATGTTTGATTGCTGTCCTCAATCACTGATTTAAAAGATCACAGAACAGCCTAATTTTTCATCACTCCAAGGATGTCCATGTGTTTTGGGATTCTGAGGACAGAGTTAGATAACGTTTGAGCATTTGCCACCATTTTATGCTGCAGTAGCATTCCTTCTTTTTATTATTGCATTACAACAATTGAAAGGTCAAACTAAACGTGTAAAGTATCTCTTTAAATCTTTTAGTTCCCTGTATAAAATATTAGATGAAATTCCTTGTAACTTCAAGCAATGGCTTAAACAGATGCATTTCTACTTGACTTCGCTGTGATATGATGTTTAGTATATGTAATCTGCTTGTGGCTACCTTTGAGACATGTCCAAGATATCCTACTCTAGGCACTTTTTTCCCTAACTGTAACAAATAATTCTGGAAACTGAAGTCTGTTCCTGCAGAATGATTCCAGCATGACTGTATGGGATAACTGACTGGGTTTATATAAACATGGATGTTTTCCTAATGGGATAGTTAAGCTGTCTGCCAAAAAGGCCTCTCTATGTTAAAATGACATCTTTTACAAAAAGGAATACAAAGCACTTGCATTTTAATGATGTCATGCTAACTCAATTCCCAGTGGAAGTTATCTAGCTAAATATATTCCTGTGTAGTACAGTAATGAAAGCCAGATTCTGCTCATCTTTATGAATTTGTGGTGGGGCAGCCTCCCATTCGATTTCTTTTGTGGCATACAGTATAATGCACTTGACTCTTTCCTTTCTGGCTAACCATTGTAGAGAATCATTCTGTACTTTAACACACAACAAAATGTGTTGGTTACATATACTTTATATTAGGAAGTGAAAATCCATGCTCCCCATGGTCTGCCCTACTTACACATCTCATGCCACGGGGCACTTCATCACAGGAGGTGTGCCATGCCAGAGACATTTGTCTTTTAAGCCTGTAGTTATAAAATATACATAGTGCAAGGCACTGCACCAATAATATATCAGTAGATCTATATTTAATTATTGTGAGGTACAGGGCTTAGTTAGGGCATGAGTAGCGTGTTGGAAAAGGGCCTACATGCAATTTGCCCCTTATATATACAATGCTGCTGGTTTGCACCTATGTTTTTACTATGCAGCCTGCCTATTCACAATAAATTACCCCTACTACACATACATGTTACTTCTTTTGGACCAATGGTCTTTTTCTAACCATAGGATAAATACAGAGTCAGATTGGGGGGTCCAACGGGACTGCTTTCCAGGGCCCAACTCTGGACTCCCTGGCCCCATGGAGCCGAGCAAAGCGCATACACGAACAGAGGTTCCAAAAATATTTTTTTAGTAGAGCCTGGAGATTGGGGGAGGGGGTCTCACCCGGCGGGGACCCATGAGAGCCAGGGCCCAACGGGTTTTTTCCCAGTCCAACCATGTATAAATTGTAAAACAGTGCCAAAGTATGATTAAGGTTTGAAATATAAATTTTCTGAACTCCTTTCCTTTAATATTTTTCCATTTCTGTAAAGGGGCTGCGGTTATTAAAGATCTTCAAATCCAGGCCCTGATTTGTCGAGCCTAGGGTGGCATGCCGCCCAGCCACATCGCAATGGGTTCAGAAGCAATGGGGACATGCAAGAGATTTGTTAGCTCATTAAATCTCCACCACACCAATCCCTGTGCTCTGGACCTGACAAGATAAGACTTGCTCATGTATATGAAGGAGGGTTGGTAGGCAGGAAAATGTGAGAGAAAAGGGAGTGATGAGTGCTCCCAAGCCTTATGTATAAATTAAGCCCTGTCTGAAGAGCGATTATTTGTGTTGTATACTGAAGGGTTGGAAGAAGGGCAGCACTAGTGGTCCCAGCCTTATGTATGAATCGAGCTTTGTGCAAATCATTATATTCAGTGTGGTGTGAAATACTATCCTTGCTTCTTCTTCAATTCAAATTGGGATTACAGTTTCACCTGTTTTTACCTCCCCTGATGGGTCATTCACTTTGGTGCCTTTATAGGGGAATGTAATAAAACAAAAATATTCGCATTATGCCTTTGTGCAATTTTTTTTCCTTTGCAATAATTTAATAAAGCTGTTGTGAACTCAAACTGTTCAGCCATCTCTTCCGACTAAGGAAGAAGGATTGCAAATTTTATAGTTTTCGCCAGTGTGCAGTGAATGTAACTTATTACTGAAAAAGTTGTTAAAAGTAGGCAATGTGCAATTAAAATTCACAGTGTAATTAATGTTAAGGAAGAGTGTTACATTGTGAAATTACATGTGAAATGCTAATTTTTATTCTTATTTGTGCAAATTGTTTTGCTCTTTGCGACTTTGATTATATTCCCCCATTAGTATTTACATCTAACCCTCACAAAAGCACAGATACCTTCTTAGATTCCTGCATTGAGTTATTGCACACCATGTACCTCTCAGGCTAGATGTTGCAGAAAACAACACACAAATAGTTTAGAATATGGTTGATAAATGAAGGATAGCAACAATGTTTTTGCATCAGTTTTGGCGCCCCATATTTAATGAGTGAATTAAAAAAGTGAGATACAGTTGAAAGGAAGAAGCACTCATGCTTCTATTGGATTATTAGGTCTGTATAAGTGGATTTAAATATTCTGAGAATGATGTAGACTCTTTACAACATAGCAAATGTAGCTGAAACTATCAAAGCCAAAACTTCACTTAGGGACTATATCTTGCTGATCACCAGAGTAAGGGAATTCTGACCCCACAGTGAGGCGTGTGGCCGGAAGAACAGAGATGTTTTTATTGTTTCAGTGCCAATTTCAAATAAAAAATCTTAACAGCTCCCATTTTCCAAAATATAAGTTTTTTAACCATTTAGGTGCCTAAGCGCTTTATGTCAGCTTCACAACAGTATTGTGTACCTAGGGAAAGGGGTTGCTCCACAGGCAAACGTTGTACAGAAGCCTGTAAATAAATGTTACTGCTTTGATATGCTTCACATCAAGTCAAGGGTGTGGTTAGTTTTACATTTCCAACAATCAGCTGGTTTATACTGATTAGGCCAACGATATGCTCAAATTTGACTGTGTATGAACATGTGTTCATAGGAAAGGTTGGTTGTTTTTTGGAGCTTGTCCATTCTGTGTAAGTGGTGTTGCATGTAGGTGTGATTTGAATAAACTTATCAGATGATCAAGACTGGTACATTTTTTATATCCTGTATATGATCTAGCCAACAAAGAGAGAAGAGCGAGCATTTGCAATTTATTTGCTGTGCAGCAAGAACATATGCCCATTTTCCATGATACATATCATAATCTGTACTCTGATATGCAAGGAGAACTAGAACTATTATAAATGTTTGGATAGTGTAATCACTTGTGAGATCCAGTCAGTTACAGGAAAGAGCATGAATCGTACTAAATTGCTCTGCTTTCAATGATTGTCTAAATAATAGTGCTATGTATGCCAGATGACAGCCCGGGCCCTTTTGGATAAGAGTTATCTTCTTCCTCCCAAGGGGATGTCGTTTCCTCTTTATACTATGAAATGAAAGGCTAAGTAAATGAACACACTCCCTTTCAGACAGACAATTGTTGGTCATAACTATTTATTTTCTGCCAGAGCAAAACTTATTAATTGTATATTATTTAATAATGTTCTCCTGTGCTATAGAGAGGCATAAAACAAAATTTACCTTTTTTCTGAGTTTGTATTTTGATAAAAATGGGACACAATATGTAGCAGTTCCTATTGTTATTTTGTAGTGGCTGGAGAGAGTAGTTTTCTTACAGTTACTACAGACTGATGACAGATGTGACGTTAACCGGTAGAAGTCAAAACAGGGTAAATAAAAAAAATATTTAGGGGTAGGAAAAGGGCCCTTAAAAGATTTTGTATAGGGCCCACCCGTCACTAGCTACAAGTACAGTAGCTTTATCCCTACTACAAGTAGTGGAAGAAAGGAAGGAATGGTTATGCTACAGATAGAAAACAGACAAATTTGCAGACAAAATCACTGCATTGAATAAAGATCCTTTGTAAATCTTACTGTGTCAACTATCAAGGAGATAGAGGACATAGATAAACCATGTATAGAGCAAGATAGTTTTTGCACTTCGTATTTTCATTCTAAACACTTGATCAAATAAGTCCCATCTGTTGGTCTGTTTCAAATAAAAGAGAAGTGTTTTGTGCCTGTCTTAATACTACTGCCCCTGAATCTATCCCTACTTTATGAGATTTAAAGTCCTAATTTATTTTAATGCAGAAGGGCATCTGTTTGCAGTGGAATAAAGGCTCTCAGTCACTGACCCAGGGGGCATGAACTTGCATTGTGTCTCATAATGCAAGTGAGTACATTGAATCTAGCCAATGACTAGGTTGGTGGACTTAAAGATTTTGCAATAGTATACCTTTCATGAGCCATAAAGATGCAAAGTTTGCAAGGAAACAACATACCACAATCAAATAATACAACACAGTGGACATTATTGACATAAGTAGAAATTCGATGCGCTAATGTGTTGAATTTATCTTGGAAAAAAGGAATGTATTGCATAATTTAAAAAAGTCACGGTTACATTTTACAGGGCCGAATGAAACAAACTTGTAAATATCCTATCTGCTTATTCATAGACCTCTGTGTTTATGCAGTATGAATTGACCTTTGTATTTTCGTTTTAAGAAATATGAAACACTGCAACAAAGCAGCAGTTGTCTCCTTGCTTTAGCAAGTGTTAACTGCAGTTGCAGTGCCTCCTTTAACTAATGATATGGTTACATACAGTACATAGAAAAGAAAACCAGCTTTTCCCAAGGCTGCATACATGCAAAGGCTTATAGGCTAAATCTGGCCATAGACGCAAAGATTTGATCGTACGAATCTCCATTTTGTATGATTTTCAAGCTATTTGTGGAGTGTCCCGACATTTGTCGTTCAGTCAATTGGACAGGTTAGAAGATTTCTATTGGCTGCCGATAATATCTCTGCATGTATTGCCGATCTGATGATATTAGTGGGAGACATAGATTTCACATGATTGTTGTGGGGCAGAACATTGTCTGATCTTTTACTACTTTATTTAACATTAAATGGTTAGTGGCAGGTTGGAATGATATGAAGGTAAAGCTGCATGTTTATGGCCACCTTTAGCCTCTACTCACTGTTAGCTAACTTTTGTCTTTTGAAGACCACATTCAGCGATATAATGCAAACCATTGTTTGTTTACACCTATTGGTAGAGGACAAACCCTTCATGCTATGTATTAAAATGCATTAAGACCCATCTTTGGGTCAAGAATTGACCCATGTTACTGTGTGTGAAAAATTTTTGAGTTGTGTAACTGAAAGGTCATTTCTGGGATCTCAAAATATAAGAGTATATAAAATATAAATACTTGGGTGTGTTGTATGTTTCGTTATCCTTTGTTTAAGTATTATACAATCCTTATGGGGCCATTTTGAGCCCTTATCTGACCAGTGTGTGGATGCCACTGGGGTCAAAGGCAGGTGATGTTAATTAGAGGTAGTAGTTAGTGATGGGAGAATCTGCGTCATTTTGCTTCACGGAAAATTCACGAAATGCCGGCACGTCTCATTTTGGACCTCGATATCCATTTTTGGATGCGGGTGTCCGTTTTTGGATGCAGGCGCCCATTGCCGGCGTAAAAAAAAATGGACACCGGCAATGGGCGCCGGCGTACATAAACGGACACCCATATCCAAAACGAGACGCTGACGGATTTTCGCCAGCGTTTCGTGAATTTATTCGCCTGCGATGAATCGCTGGAATTCTCCACTTAATTTGTCGCATAAGCCATAGAGTTCACCTTGTAGCTCTGTGACCTTTCTGGAAATGCTTGGCCTATGGCCTTTTTTAAAAAAAAATTGTATTCCTTTCCTATGACATAACAGAAGTATCGATCGCCAATGGGTATATTTACATCATATGAGTTAGTTACTTTAAGCTAGCTTTTTCCATTGGAGGCTTGTTATATCTTCTGTCAGTTGTGCCTTGATATGTTTAGGGGGTAGGGAGAGGGGAAAGTAACAGCTTGGTTGGACACAAGTGAGATAGGGAAGAGGGAAGGGGTAGAAGGGAATGAGAGAGAGTGATAGTTGAGGAGGGAGAAAGAGAGGAAGGGAGAAAAAAGGCAAAGAGATGTTTCTCAGCTTTCTGCATACATCAACTGATTATCACAAAACTACTTATGCTACTTATGACTTAAATTACTAGATTACTGTACATTATCCTGTATATAGTATACCATATCTTAAGGTCAATCAATTACATTTATGTGGCAAACACAATTAAGCAGTAAAATTAAAAACAGTGTCAGCTCTGCGGCTGTATGCCTTAGTTGCATAATGTTCTGGATTCATACTAGATTTGATTTAATAATGCTAAGTCACTTAAAGGAAAACTACACCCCCAAAATGAATACTTGAGCAACAGATAGTATATATCAAATTAAGTGACATATTAAAGAATCTTGCCAAACTGGAATATATATTTAAGTAAATATTGCCCTTTTACGTCTCTTGCCTTGAACCACCATTTCATGATGGTCTGTGTGCTGCCTCAGAGATCACCTGACCATAAATATTTCAACTCTAACAGTAACACGAAGAAGTGTTGAAGCAAAAGACAGAACTCTGTCTGTTAATTGGCTCATGTGACCTAACTTTATAGTTTGTTTGGTATGTTTGTGTGCACCGGTTGAATCCTAGGATCCCAGGAGGCTGTCCTTATTTTTTAAAATGGCAATTTTCTATTTATGATTACCCAATGGCACATGCTACTAAAAAAGTGTATTATTATGAAAACGGTTTATTTACATGAAGCAGAGCTTTACATATAAGTTGTTTTAGGCAATATCTTTCTATAGAGACCTACATTGTTTGGGGGGTATAGTTTTCCTTTAAGTCAAAAGAGGCTGAAAGTACTTTTTTGCTAGTATAAAGCACCTTCTGCCATGACTGTAGTAAAAGTATTGTTGAGGAAGAGGTACCACATATACTAAGCACACTATGTAGGTGTATCTTGAACTGTGATCATTGAGAAATTGTATAGGATGCACACAATTCAACACTCAGGACAATTATAGGCTCCAAGATCCAATCTTCGTACGATTTTCGGATCATGTGTGGAGTGAGGACATATGATCGTTCATCTTTGCGTCTATAGCCAGCTTAATGTGAGCTGATCATTGAGACCATGGCCAGAACGATAGTATCTGTGCTGCTAAATAGCAAAAAATATGGTCATCCCACACTGGTTCTGAACATTTGGATATGAATGTACAATTTCACTTAGGGTGTAGCTGTCAAAATTATGCATGCATATACTGTATATTATAAATACTATACTATAAGTATACATTGGAAACATCAAGTTTGCGACATTCAGTCATATTGCCAAAGGTCCCAGTCTAGTTTTGAAATTCAAGCACCTATTTGGAAAAAATTATAAAGTTAAACTTGAGATTAAATTTGAGTATGAAAAAATATAAAAAAATATTGTTTTAAAAGGCACCTATTTTGAAATGTTTAAGCCTCAGTATTCCATTACTCTTGTTTTCTGACATAGGGAAATTTTCTGTGCTGTGTGGTACATTTCATCGTTAGGCTGTCAGTAGTAAAGTGTTTTTCTTCCTTTTTAGGATGATCTGGGTATTTCCTGTGAGTTACTGGAAGATGACTTTCTCAAGTGCAGCGTGGGATTCCCATTCATGAGATCCAAATCCAAGGTATGGTGTTTACAGCAATAATATTGACTTAAAGGACCATATTTCTGAGTCATCAATATAATCTCAAATGTAATGTAAGTAATGTTTTATTGAGCATAAAGATGGCTGCCTTTGCAAAATTAGGAGTTATATATAATCATCAGGGTTGCCAGTATGTTCTAATGCTAGCAGTGCTGTAGCAGATTAGCAGAGTTGTTTGTCACTACTTCATTTCTCATAGACAATTTGAGATTATTTATTGGATTTCTTTATACATTAGGCATAAGGTAAATATGTTAAAATGGTTAGCTTGTGTCATATCTTTATTTATTTACAATAGGTGTATATTTTATACATACATTGTGATTTGTGTATTTGAGGGTTTAGTATATTATACATATTAGTACCACAATACAACAGATTTCAGCTTCAGACACATATTTAGCAAGTCAATAGAATGTCTTCAATGTATTGTTATTATAGCTTTGTAATGATATTTAAACACTTTTACCATGCTACTGTACCAATTTGACTCCAGTAAGATTGTAAATCTTACTATTTCACACTCCATCTACAGTA
This sequence comes from Xenopus borealis, assembly GCA_024363595.1. Lineage (NCBI taxonomy): Eukaryota > Metazoa > Chordata > Amphibia > Anura > Pipidae > Xenopus > Xenopus borealis. Next base: position 52,635,624 of record CM044442.1, on the reverse strand, counting down.
ACTTGGAAAAACAGAATGTTCATCTGTTAGCACCATAGGTTTAACAATCTGAAGCATGTGTGGGTTAAACAAACTGTTCTGTCTACCTATTCTGTTGTTTATTTCTTTTAACTTCTCATTTTCTAAAAATATTCCTGGCTTCATCGTTTTGCACTTATAGATACCATCTTAGATGATCATCATGCGTAATTAGAGAGGCCCTTACATGGTATATTATCACACTTATCAGTTCTGCTGACCCTGGCAGATTCAATAATTATTTGTCCTCTAATGTTTATTTGCTTGGACAAACTACACAGTTGCAGCAAATCACAGTTTGAGACTAAACGTGTTAATATGCTGAAAGCCTGTGCATTTCTCTATTCTGTATTACTTTCAGCATAATGGCAACCCTAGTCTAGTGCCAGCTGCATATCTAAAAAAAACATTGGGTTCTAAAGTGAGGTGAGGAGCAGTTTCAAGCAAAATAGCCTTTTCCCACAGAGAAAGAAAAAACTGTGGAAACACAGTACGTTTGCCCAGTGTGCCATTATTTGTAGAAATCAAAGAAACTAGCTTATATTTGTACAGTTATTTAAAATCTAATGTTGGGCATATGCATATGTGAAAAAATTGTAAATGAGTATGATGAGAAATAAGTATAATTTTCACTAATTTGTTTTAAACGATCACATGACCCTGTTTAAACATGTAAATAATGTTTTGCATGCTTGAAGGTCCATAGCGCACCAGGTATTTGATCTGCAGCCATTATCTTCACCTGGCACACATGGACTTCCACACATTGAAGTGAATGTCAAAACACATTTTACTGGTCTCACAGTTGGCATTTAAGTCTGTGGCAATAATCAGCATTTCTTTTGCAGCATAAAAAACCTTTTGGAGCAAATACCTGGTGTGCCATGGGTTCAGTGGTACATTCTATTTCACCACATTTTTAAATGTTGCAGAGAAACACCGTTCGCTACATTGGAAACAAGTTAAGGGAACTGGAAGCATCATTACAGCCTTTGTGTGTATTTGCAGTCACTATATAGCATGCTCAAGTGGTGGTTAATGTGCTGTGCCTTCCAGCAGAGATCACTTAACAATAATGATGTATTACTGTACTTAAGCACTCCCAAACTTCCAGAAGAGAAATGTGTCTACTTTTCACATAACAGTCAAGTTCAGAACTGAAGTGCCCCCTTCTGGTAAGTCCAGATGAGGTCTAAAGGAAAGAAAGTATATTACAGTACAGTAACTTTGAAATCGCAAAAATTGCACCATCATGTTTATGCAGTGGCTGAGCAATTAAAATAATGCCCACAGACAGTATTCATTTTAAATATTGGTCAACAAATTTCTTTATAGCATTTGCAGATCAAGGACAGTTCCTCTATGGAAACACTCAAAATCGTACCTTCATATGCGCAGAGGTATAGCTAGTGAATATACCTTCAGTATACCTTCTTGGGGTCATTTAGAAACGCCCAGACACTAGTGCTAGAGCACTATTGGACACAAAAAACAAATTGCCTGGGGCATTGCTGATATCGGCACCACACAGCAGCTTAAAAATCCTTTGCACGGTATCGCTGATGCCTGGAACCAGTAGTGTAACAACAAAATCTTGAGAGACCTGGTGCGCACACCCTTAACCAGCTCTCAATTAGAAGAGCTGGTGGGGAGGGCAGATTTTCATGTAACGTCAGAGGAAGCTGACCCTGCAGTCTGCCCCCCACCCGTTCCCCGGCCAAAGGACACCCCGCCCCCCACGGTGTCTGCTTCTTCTATAGCTATACCACTATACCACTGGGTTGAAAGTATCCCTGTACATTCTGCCTGCCATAGGGTCTCCACGTGTGTATTGATGCTTAGATGTGTAAGTTAAGGGGCAGAATGAATGGGAAAATAAATGGCACTTCCAGCCTGTTCCTAACAAAGACAGTACTGTAGTGATCAGAAAAGGGTGGGTCTCTGGGTGCATATAGTGAGGATGGGGAGCAAAGTGTAAAAAAATTGAGGTCTGCACCAGTTTTTTGTACTTTCCATCCTAAATAAGCTGACCTCAAAATCCTTATAAACAATATTACCATTATCCATGTCCATTTCCAGACGTACGTGTGTAAAATAAGAAAATATCAATTCTTAAAAGCCATCAGACTCATATAACAAGTTAAATGGATCACATGCCACAGGCAATTGTTCTATATGATTTTGTTCACAGGGTTGACATTCCCCCTCTCCTTACCACAGCCTTCCACCTACTACCCTTACATGCACTCCATCACTTACGTACTTTACCTCTCAGTGATGACATTTTAATATTTCCCAGTGACCTTCAGCTTTGAAAAGGTTGATAGAATTTTGTTTTGTAGTAAAACTCCTTTTGTTGTCCACCCAAGAAAAACTCTCTAAACAATATCTATTCAATATCCTAAGACAAATATATGATATTTAGGTAACAAGGTATATTTATATTTAAATCTAAAGACTTGTATTTTACAACTGATATTTTAAAGCTGGTATGTATAGTATGTTAGCTATTTTATGTTTAAAATTAAGCATCCTGTTCAGGAAGGAATTTTGAAAAGCCAATGCACATTACTTGTCAGCATTTACTTGTTTGGCATCCTCCCAGGCCAGAGGACCATAGAGGGATGTTGGGACCCTGACAGGGAGGAACAGTTAGGTTAGTTAGATACTGAGCTGCCCATACACAGCTCTGTATGACAGAATAATGTTATGCCAATATGTAAGGCATGCACACTCAAATAAATATGTTCTATATATAAAAACAAACAACTTGGTTCAAAAAAATAAAGACATAAAAATGTTTTCTTACATTTACACACCACAATGTCGCAAAATGGATATCAAATATAACATGTGAGCAGACACCCATGCCAAAGATAAGAATTGGCCTGACGTTTCGGCGTAAAGCCTTTATTACGCCGAAGCGTTGGGGTAATTCTCATCTTTGGCAAGGGTGTCTTCTCACTTGTTAGATTTGATATCCATTTTGCGACATTGTGGTAGGGCTATCCTGCACCTCTATTGAAAACTATCTTTTATGCTAATTGGAGTGCCCTCCACTCATTTGTGTTTGTAACAAAATAGTGTTATCTGTTATCCAATATTTAATCTAGGTGATATATAGTAGTCTTTTTTTAATTTTCCACACAGCAGCTTGTTTATATGAACTATAATAGTGTTGCTGGAGCAAATACATCAGTTTTACCAGTATAGGTCAACAGTAGATGATGGGTGTGTCTTTTTCAACCTTACTTAATATATTACTATGTAAACTGGCAGACTATTGCAAAACCAGAAAAACAAAGAATTTTCAAGCATACGTAGTTCAGGAAAAGAATGCAAAACCATATGGTTTTTGGCTATAAAAATGAAACCCGGTGTTCTGCGGCAGGAGACTGTATTTTATAATAATTTACAGTGACACACCCCTGGCTTCTTTATGATTCTGTAAAATGTCTGGAGCCCTTAATCAGGATTTTGGTGAAACTGATTTCCTCTTGCATTACAGGAAAGATTAATCTGAATGATGGGAAGTCCCTCTTAGGAATTATTTCTATACTGAATGGTGCTTAGTAGACTTGAAATATTCCACCTGTAAAATAGAGAAAGTTATTGATTTTTTTTAAGGATAGTATATAGGATTTATTGAAGACTTTTAATATATTTCTTAATTATTTTAGGAACTTACCTCATCAAGTGGATATCTGCCAGATATTTAAATATACCTTATAGTTATATAGACCCAGTAATCTGATCTACTGTAGCTACAAATCCAAACTCTTATTTCCCTGAGAAAGATCAGCATTAAGTGCAGTAATATTAGTAGTAGCTATTTTTGAGCTAGGGGGATTCTGATAATGGATATGTCTCTGACTATAAACATGTTAAAAGTAGTAGTGTGATTGTGTGCAATTTTCTGCAAGTGCATATAAAACAACAAAAGCATATTTGCTGTACAGCAGCTTCCTTCTATCATGGTGCCACTTTCCAAATTTCCTACTGAGAGAATTTTAGTTTATGATTTCATAACAGAACTGCTGTACAACAAGTGTGCTGGCAATGAATGCACTAAGACAGCTTGTAAATGTAAATGATATGTACAGCTGTGTCTGTGCATTGTCTAAGATAAAATGATGAAAAAGACATAGGGTGGTGGTTCTGTCCTATTTTTTTTTCTTTATTCTTGTAATTTTGGAAGGTATATTTCATGGATGTAGCTATATATTTTGGGGCATAACCTTATTTTTAAAACTCAGGGGACAATTCACCTAAACTTTTTGCATAATTTAAACCTGGATAGAAGGTCATTGTCATAGTTATTATAGTTTTAATCAAAACATTGCCTGGCTGCTAGGTAACAGATAACAATTTAACTTGTTCTAAACAGTCCAACCCTGGTTCCAACCTGAATTGTCAAGGAGCAAAACCCACAAAAAAAATCCATGCAAGACGAGAATACCATTGTCTTGCTCATAATAAGTATGTTTCAGGGTAAACTGACCCTTCATAACACTAATATAACAGATATCACTAATATCACACTTGCCAGAGAAAATGCCACTGCCACCGATGACCACCAGCACCTAATGCTATTACAGTGTTACAGTTGTGCGCCTAAGTTTACATACCCTGGCAGAATTGATTTCTTAACCATTTTTCAGAGAATATGCATGATAACAAAAACACTTTTCTTTTACTCATGGTTAGTGGTTGGCTGAAGCCATTTATTGTCAAACTCTTGTTAACTCTTTTTAAATCATAATCACTACACAAACTACCCCAATGACCCTGATCAAAAATTTACCCCAGTTCTGTGTTCTGTGTATTGCCCCCTTTAACATCAATGACAGCTTGAAGTCTTTTGTGGTAGTTGTGGATGAGGCTATTTATCCTCTCAGGTGGTAAAGCTGCCCATTCTTACTGGCAAAAAGACTCCAGTTCCTGTAAATTCTTGGGATGTCTTGCATGAACTGCATGTTTGAGGTCTCCCCAGAACCTTCACTTTATTTTGCTGTATTTTTTTGGAATGTCCAAGTACGTCCCATACGCAGGCTGATGAATGCAAATTTTCCAGAATTTTTTGTATTTCACCTGAAGTTATTTGTTTGTTCTTCCTTGCATCCCAAACAGTTTTTTCTGGCAGTTGTGGCTGAAATTTTAGTTTCAGCTACCTGACCGTGGTTTGGTTTCAACAGAACCCGTAATTGTCCACTTCTTTATTAGAGTTTGAACACTGCTGCATTCTTAATTCCTTTCATATTTTCTTATATCCCTTTCCTGTTTTATAGAGTTCAACTCCTTTCCCCACAGATCCTTTGACAATTCTTTTGCTTTCCCCATGACTTAGGCCAAATCACCAGGGTATGTAAACTTTTGATCACGGTCATTTGGGTAGTTTGTGTAGTGATTATGATTTAAAAAGAGTAAACACAGTTGTTTGACAATAAATGGCTTCAGCCAACCACTAACCGTGAGTGAAAGAAAAGTTTTTGTGTTATCATTCATATTCTCTGAAAAATGGTTAAGAAATCATAAATTCTGCCAGGGTATGTAAACTTATGAGCACAACTGTATCTATGGGGCACATTTACTAAGGGTCGAAGTGAATATACAAATAAAATTTAAATTTCAAAGTAATTTTGGGCTACTTCGACTTTCGAATAGCCAAAAATTCGATTTGAATTGAAAAAATTTGACAATTCGAATTTCGAAATACTGTCTCTTTAAAACACTTTGAATTCGACACTTCACCATCTTAAAGCTGCCAAATTGCCATTATAGCCTATGGGGGGACCTGCTGGAACGTTTCCTGATATTTTTTCTTGTCATTGAAAGTCCTTGAAAATGTAAGTTCAAATCGTTCAAATCAAACAATACATTCGAACGATTTTTATTTGAACAAAAACTGACCTATTCGATCAAATTAGGCCTTAGCCTTTAATAAAAATTTGATGGTCGAATGTTTTTTTACTTCGAAATTTGACCCTTAGTAAATCTGCCCCTATATGTCATTGGGCATATGGTGGTTTTTGGTCCAGAAAGAGCTAGGGTGCATTTTTGGGGCAAAATCCACCCATTTTCAAACTGGGGAAATAATCAAGGTTCGAATTTAAATTTTTGCTACAATTCAAATTTTTTTGCACAAAAACTCATAAATTCAAATTATATTTTCAAGTCCATTACAAGAGTACAGCACTGGGGTCTGAACTTCATAATGGTCATAAAATAGTGTCAGATTTATTTAATGTACAGTGATTTTCATGCCATTATTTGCTACTGACTTACTATGAAACATTTAGAAACATTAGAAACTTTGGTAAGACAGAACACTATGCAATATTTTGGTGCTATATAAATACATGTGACTAATAATAATTATAATAATACCACTTGTTTAACCTACCAATAGACCAGTCATGTATGTATGCATTTAGTTCAGCACAACATGCCACACTTTTTCCATTTTAGTGAATGATGTCCCTCTGCAATATGTTCCATTGTGGGACATATACAGCCTGCTTCATCTGTAAAATATCTATACTGACGTGTATTTACTTGTTCAAATGTTCATAACTTGCTTAGCTATGCTCATACATATTTACAGTAGCTAGTTCCTATAAATTAAACAGAGCTTTGTACAAATAGTGTTCATAATCATGCATTGCTTGTATCTGTTACAGTATAAATTCAGTGTTATCTTCGACACCACCCATTTATCGGGAGAAGAAGAATCACTTCAGTTTTTAGTCACTGCACAAAGGTATGTAAATTGTGATATTTCTCAAATCTAACAGCAGTATGGAATGCCTCATTTTAAAAAAAATTTCCTTTTCTCTGTAATAATAAAGCAGTACTTGATCCAAACTAATCATGAATCATTACTGGAAGCAAAACCAGCCTGTTGGGTTTATTTAACAATTACTTATATATCAGCAAAGAAAACAACCCCTATGCCATCAGCCTAAAGGCTAACAATTTTCCTTTTATGGTACTGCACACATCATACCATATTACTTTCTCTGCTTTTTTTAGATTGTAGAAAAATATAAGCACATTACAAATAGAAATATATTTGCACTGTATCAGGTACTTAGAGATCTATTAATACAACTGGTGCTCCCTGACCCTATGGAAACGTAAAGCTCTTCCCTGCCGAGGTAGATATTATGACAGGTTCCCAATACAGTATACAGAAAAGGACTTCTCTATGAGAATGAAAATGCTCTATGCCCCTGACTGTAATGTTATCCCTATTTATTAGTAGGACATATAAAAAATGGAGCAGCAGTGAGGTTTTCCTAGATCTGCTTCTATCTTCATGTTATACATACAAGTATTGTACACTAGTGGTTTTCAGCCAACATCCGTATGTCACTACAAATCTGCCTGTAACCCCTGTTCTTTTTAATAAATGACAGGCTGAACTGTCACAGTTGGGTGCTTCTACATCAGCTATAAATGCCCTGTGTGCCATAGGCCTTGCCGGTAACACGGTTGATAATATTTTTAATCTGCAAAGACATAGTTATTAAAACATAGTTATTCATAGAGAGGCAGAGTAAAACTTACACAGAGGTCAATGGAGAGAAATGCATTCATTGATTGTTTCAGAGAGTAATTAGCATTTAAACCATTTAATGTAAATTGCTAGGTGGTAAACATAAATGGGCAGATTTATCAAAGTTCGAATTTATGTGAATATTTTTTTACTCGAATAAACTCACAGCTCGAATTGGAGGTTATTTAAGAAAAAGATTTGAATGTCTAATATTCGATTGAAAAGTCCTGACCTGAAAATTTGAATCATACGAATCGGTTTTTCCTCCAAAAAAAAAAACCTTGATTGTCAGGAAGGCAATTAACATATTGAAATGGTTCTGAGGACTTCTGACATTGACTTCTACGTGAACTCTGTAGGTTTTAGGTGGCGAATATTCGAATTATAACTGTTTCCATGTTCGAGGTGGGATAAATCGAATGTATACTTTTATTTTTTTTATACACAAAAACTTATTTTTATACGTCTCTAGTGGTCTGAATCTATGTGCCAATATTATTTTAGGATTAAAAACCAGCAGTGTAAACCTGAATTTCAAGGTATCGCATATAAAGTATTAATCCAGATGTGTCCTTTGTGAGCTCAGTTTCTCTAAACTGCTTCTATGATCCAACCGTTATTTCTCGTTGGACTATTAAAACCTGCCAATATGTAAGCATGTAGTTCTTGGTACATCATCATCTGTGATATATCAGCAGACTTTAAGAGGCAAATCCGCTAGCGACGGCTTCGCCACAATTTGCCGCACTTCGACAGGCCAATTTTCACCAGCCTGCTGCTAATTCACTAAAATGCGAATTTGTGCTCAGGGAGGCAAAAAGTAGCTAAGTTGCGCAACCATTTCTTCGCCAGGCAAAGCGCATTTACACTAGCGATGCCTAATTTGCATACAGCACGAAGTTAAAAGTATAATAGAAGTATATGTTACAGCCACTACATTCCACTACACAAGCCCAGGAAACCTTTAATAAATAAAATAAAGTTGTCCTTTTGCCCTAAACATGTGCCTCCTGTATAATTGAGTTGCAATATGTTAGGAAATGTGTGTGTGGGGGGGAAATATGATGCTATTTTTCAGAATATCACCTTAAAAAAATAAAAGATGCCAGCATTTTTTTGGGACTTAGAAAAAATTTCAAGTTTTTTTTTCAAACTCCTATCTATTATATTGAACCTCACCAGGTCTGACCTTGTGAAGTAAAGTCTAGAGCAAGAGGTAACGTTCAATAAAATGTGAATGTGAATTTGCATAGTTACGTCCCTTCGTCCGTGTGCAACTTCGCCTGGCATTAGGGTTGCCACCTGGCTGGTATTTTACCGGCCTGGCCGGTATTTTTGATGGTTCATCCCAATATTATTAATAGGGAAAAAAGATAAATATATAGGAAGGCCGGTATTTTTTTCAAGAAAAGGTGGTAACCCTACCTGGCATAAGGGTGCGAAGTTGCGCTAGTCTATCTACTTCGCTAGCATATATCCATTGACAGGACTCCAGTTTCCATAAAACCGCCTTTATTGTTTGCAAAAGTTTGCACAGCAGAAGGGCTACACGATCTACTTCGCTAGCGAATTTTTGCCAGGGACACTGTTAGTAAAATGGTGAAGTTGCAAAATGATGTCACACTGGCAAATTAGCGCTAGCGTTAGACGCTTCTCGCTTTAGTGAATTTGCTCCTATGACAACTAGGAAAGAAATGGCTATACTTTTTTTAGATGAGCCTACTAAATGACTTGTTTAACAGTAATTATATTTTATCCCTCTCTTACTACAGCGGAAATATTGAAAAAAAAGAGTCTCTACATGACAACATTCTGCAACTGGCGGTTTCTTTAATGCACGAAGTAGACACATCAGTCACAGGGTAACTGACCAATGCATGGCCTGTGAAATAGAAAGGAAGTGCCCAATCTTCATCTTAGTGGAAAATTACATTCTTTCCTTGTTTATAGATTAAACTTTCCAGCACATTGCTTTCATCTAGTCTTTATTTCCCAGGCTGGAAAAACAGGATACATTGCTTTTATCTTTGCTTTTCTGTCAGCATCACTTTCCTATACTTAAAAGTTACCTTTGATACTGTATGTTATTAATGAAACTTTCTGGCCAGTTTTTGAGCTGCAAGAGAAAATATTAGTTTTCCTAACACTGTGGTGTGGAGATTAGGAAGTGTTTGGGAGTTCTGTAACAAGTGAAGAAAAGTACCAGCTTTTTTGGATTAGTTAAATATTTCAAAAATGTAATTCTAGTAAGAAGTTTAGGTTTATAGGACATAAAGCATTTTGATTACTTTTTTTCTCTGGAAATCTATGTCAAATAAACATTTTGGTGAATACTTATCAAAGGGTGAATAGACTTCTCACCACAATAACTCCACAGCTCTATTCGCTTGTATCAGAGTTTCCTTTTAGGCAAATTATGATGAATTGTCAGTTTGCCCTTGGATAAATATGCCCCTTTGTGGGTGATATGCCAAAACCTACAATTTTCTTTAAAAAAAGAAAGAAAGAAAAAGAAGTTCATTATATGTAACATTACATGGAAGTCTTTTTCATTACTCTAGAAAATACTTATTTGTATTAGGATGACTTACTCTATTGTGCTTAAGTGGGATGTTATTTTTGACAGTTATATTTAACCATGTTAAAACAGAACAAAATCAGATTACTGCTTTAAAAATAGAGAACATTTAATCACAATGAGAATCCATAAAAAGGGTAACATCAAGAAATTAATGTAGCATGTAGATTGATTAATAAGGGGCCCTTATAATCCTGTGTAGTAGTCTGTTTTAAATCTGTACCATACCACCCATCTAGTATGCACAGTGTAAGATGCTGCTTGTCAGAGGGTCAGGACCTAAACATCCATCAGTATATTGGGTTATAAAAGTGTTTTCTTCTTCTCATATTAATAAATAGCAAATGTAGCATTTTACTATTAGAGTCACATAGTACTATCAGAACTAGTACCACTTGATTTGCCACATTTTCTTGAAAAAATAAAATTTTTCGTTTTTAATTAGTGGTAAAGATGAAAAAAACTGGGTAAATAGATTGGCTGCACAAAATAATACATGTTTTCAATAGAGTTAGTATAGTTATCATGTAAGGATGTCTGATAGTAATAGATAGAACCCAAATTCCTGCTTTGCAGCTCTTTCATTGGTTATCAGTCAGTAACCAATCAGTCACTTGAGGGCAGCCATATGAGTCATAACTAGGGATGGGCGAATTTGACCTGTTTTGCTTCGCCAAAAATTCACCACCAAATTGCGTCAAAAATGTTTGCTTTTGAATCTGAGCTGCATGGTAAGGATCAATTGCAAACTCACTGAACAGTTATATGCCATGTGGCTTCCCTAAGAGAGTTGGGTTGGGTTCTGGCTATTATGATAGACATCTGGTCACTTCAGCCTTCATAGATTACAGTTTTGCCTAACTATATGGGAAACATTTTTGTATTTTGAACAGCCTATCTATTTACCCAGTTTTTATTTTTACACTGAGCTGTTCGTTTAAAGTGTTATCAATTTTAGGGGGATTTTGTAGTGCTATTGTAGACCCCAATATCCTGGAGATTAAAAGTTTTTTATTCTAATTGCTCTATTTTAGGGCAATTAGAATCCCTAAGCCAGCCAGGGGCTCTAATAGAGAGCACCAAGTGACAACAACAACTTTTGACAGCACATACAGTCTTCACAAAAAAATCTAATTATCTAAGTACAGTTACTTTTAATTGTAAGGCATGTATTGTGTCCCATTTGTGCTACAACAGGATTATAATAATAGCCCAGAGCAACAGTTTATCTGAGGAGGTAGACTAACAAACACTGCCGGAGGCTTAAGCAGCTGACATAGTATTTTGAAGGGAACCAATAATCACATTTTGAAGTAGAAATTTTATATATAGGCAATAGGTATTCCATTTTATTTTCCACCTTTAGTTTATGTTTTTTTTTAGTTTTGCTGCAGTATGAGCTAGAGGGCTCTCCTATGTAGAACAAGGATGTGCAACTTTTTACATGTAGCTGGTCTATTATTTGTAATTCCATACGTTCACAGGTCACTTTATATGAAAGTGTCATACAAATAAGTGTGTAGAGGCATTGAGCAGACTGGAACCATACACATTTTTGAAAAGCCTTATCCAGCTCATGATTATCCAACTGGACAGTTCTGATCCAGAACATATTAACATTCTGTCAGTTCATAGTTTTATAAACATATTGATAATATACTGGACTGGTTACCACCCTAAAGTCTAGACACAGATAGGGTTGCCACCTTTTCCTGAAAAAAATACAGGCTTTCTTAGATATTTATCTTTTTTCCCTATTAATAATATTAGGATCAACCATCAAAAATGCCGGCCAGGCCGGTAAAATACCGGCCAGGTGGCAACCCTAGACACAGATAGAAATTTAAAACATTTAAATATATTTTTTTCCCCTCTTTTCCAGAGTTGTGTCACCTTCTTCTTTTGTTTATGGTGAATCTGTGGATCCTTCCAGTTTTATTCAACTGCAGGACCTGGAATGTCACTTTCAGCCTCTGAATTTTAGCTTTCAGGTACTTTAATACCTTTTATATACTTTCCCCTATGAAAGCCCTTTTCTGTACATACACCCCATATACAAATTGAAATATTAGTTTCATCTGTATTATGACTGAATGACAACATGTATGTGTTTATACATAACATTTGTTAATGAAGACTTTATAGTGCTTGCTGCATCTGAACATTCAATTATAGCCTCATGTGCCTTTCCTGTGCCATTTTCCTTACTTTCAAACCCATTTAAAACCTCTTCTATACAGTCATTGGGGTTGTTTCACAAAGATCCATATATTTTGCTTTGTACAACAGTCAATCTCCATTGGGTCCTCATTTTCAGTCTCCATTACTACAGCTAAGAATTGCAGCTTGCCCATCATTGAAAGAAAAACAATAAAAATTATAGTGTCCTCTTTTCTTCATTTTTTAATGGGGTTGTTCACCTTTGAGTTAACTTTTAGCATGATGTAGAGAGTGATATTCTGACATAGTTTGCAATTGTTTTTTATTATTTGTGGTTTTTGACAGATTTAGTTTTTTATTCAGCAGCTCTCCAGTTTTCAGTTTCAGAAATTTAGTTGCTAGTGTCCAATTTACCCTAGCAACCATGCATAGATTTGAATAAGAGACTGGAATATGAATAGGAGAAGGACTAAATAGAAAGATGAGTAATAAAAAGTAGCAATAACAGTACGTTTGTAGCCTTACAGGGAATTTGTTTTTTAGATGGGGCCAGTGACCCCCATTTGAAAGATGGAAAAATCCAGAAGAAGAAGGCAAATAATACAAAAACTATCACAGAAAAACAATGAAGAGAAATTGAAAAGTTGCTTAGAATTAGCCATTCTATAACATACTAAAAGTTAATTTGAAGTTGAACCACTCCTTTAAATTGTTTTATCAATCTTCAACTTGACAAAATGCTTTCTGTGAATTTTTGTGCAATAAAGCTAATGGTAAATATATACAGTATATATATATATATATATATATATTTGATTTTTCTACAATTGCCGCTCTCATTATTTATGCTTTATATATATATATATATATATATTATATATATATATATATATATATATATATATATATATATAAAGCACCTGCATTAATTTTAATTATAGGTTTATAATGCTGGACCAAGTACCCTTCCAGGATCAACTATTAATGTGTGGTTTCCGAATCGCCTCACTGCCACTGGTGCTGAAATGTTCTACATTCAGGACGTTACGGTAAGGATGGCTATTTTATATATATATATATATATATATATATATATATATATATATATATATATATAGTCAATTAGTACAGCAAATAGTACAGTAGACAGCACTAAAAACAAGAGATCGATGGGAGCATAGATATTATAATTATAACAGGAACCCTTTCAAACTGATTGTACTTTCAATACAGAGTTAAATAAAGTGAGATAATCACTATGGGTCAAATAATACCTTCATACCAAAATAGACTTCATTAATGACAAGTGCGAAGTTTGTTCCACGTCTAAAAGTGCTATGGTTTACTTACTAATTTTCTATGTATGACCAAAGTGAGATGGAAGAAGCTGAAGCATTCTTTATCTTACACAAATAGACATAGAGGAAGAATGGGATCTGTATTGCAGAAAATGTATTGTGGAAGCACAGCACCTGCTGCAGAGATGGAGCAGATTTCGTTGACACATCTGACTCCCAGATGCTTCTGTTACTTTATTTTCCACCACTGATTGAGCTATAGAACAGATAATGTTTTGTTTTGGATATTTTCTTCTCCCCAGAGAGTGAAATTTTCCTTGTTAACAAATGTGTTTTACTGCTATTTACTAAGCACTATGTGTTTTTAATTAAAATTGTTTGATGACTCTGAGGTGGGGTAAACCATATATTAATGGCCAAAACTGCATCTGGCTCTCTGGGACAATCTGGAAATGAATAAGGAGATAAATATTTCTCTACTAGTTCTAGAATCTGGTCCATATTATATTGTGACAAGTAAACTGTATATTTTAAAAAATCTGCTGGGTGGGCAAAAACAGTGCCTGCCTCTCCCACTCACCAAGTGACTGTGGCCAATCACATGCAAATCCCAACAATTGAAATACAGAAAGAAGGATGGAACAGGCCACTGCACATAGCATTACCAAATGTTTTAGCCACGTCCACTCTGTGGCCACACCCCAATGGTGCACCCATTTAATAAAAACATTATATTGTCCATGTGCATGCTAATGATTAGAGTTGCCTTAAAGGTTTTGCAAATACAGGTTCATGACTTTAGAGGCTTTGGTCACAGTTGCAACAAGCCAAGACAACCCCTTATACTTGCACTTAAGCTGATTCATTAACACGCATCTGAACCCGCGTTCTTGCTTACATCACGCAGGTCACAAATGCCCGTGTGTAAGGGTCCTAAAGGTTTTTATTAACATCAGTGGTTGTGAAAATGAAATATTACTCCAGTCATATGTGCATACATACCTGCATATATGTTTCCCTGAAAAAGAATCAATTTGTCCCATTAAGTTGTCATTTTAAGTACAATGTAGCTTTAAAGATAAGTTAGTTAGGAATTAAAGGAGATCTAAAGTTGAACAAAAAAAATGTAGAGCAGAAATGGGGTTGTGTACCAGCCAATGGCAAATAGCCCTTTTAGCCCTTTAGCAAATAAGTTATTTGCCTCTGAATATAAAGATATTGAACAGTTGGGCTGAGACAATAAAGTTCAGTATAAAAGGCACAGCATCTTTAGCCGTATTCATTTTTCAAGGTTTAGTTTTTTAAGGGGACCATCCCCCAGTTTTCCAGCATTACTGGCAACCATGCACTGGTAGCATATCCCTGATTCCTAGCCACACTATTTTCGTCTTTTTTACTTCTATGCCAGTACACTCTCAGCTTGGATGCTTTTAGACATTCTCCATTAGCTCTTTGAAACAGTATGTTCTTTTATATGAGCTGGAGGGAAGAAAAAAAATTATAAAGATAATCTGGGTGTTTCTGACATTTACCATTGCACAGCAAATTGAATGGATTTCATTTTATTTATTTAGTGCAATCTGTGAAGCTGTTTCATTTTACAAAAAAATATTAATTTTATATTTTTTGTTTTTTTCTAAATAGAAATATACTCAAATACATGATTAGAAGCAGAGTTATGATCATACTGTTGCTGTTAGCATGGGAAAAGAATGCTATAGAAGCAAGAGACCATATGGCGGATAACAAAAAATGTTCCTTCTGAAATGGGAAAATGTAAATAGACAAAATTCATTAGTTTAAATGATTTCTATTTTTTCGGGATTTTTTGGTCCGATGGTGTTAAAATTCTTATGAAAAAAGTACTCAGACCTGCTGAGAAAATGTAAAAGTCAATGGTAGATGTGCCATTAACAATTGGAAGATTTTCTGAGTTGCTCTGGGTTTCTGAAAAAAATTGTAGCTTTCAGGCGATTTTACAGGCAGACTTTTTTCTGCATGTGAAAATGTATTGATAAAAAAAGGGAGATAAGTTTGTGTGAATTTTATCACAGTAGTTTTCAGAAAATAGTGAGACATTTTCAGATTTTGATAACTAACCCACCTAAATTGAAAGCTCAGCTAACTGCATAGTAAATGGGAACAGTAGCGTGCATTGATAGCATATGTCATACTGCGCTTATGCTAAACAAAGATGTCTATGTTATCACTGGGTGTTGCCAGATATTAGGCACCCCCCTCCCTTGATAATAATTGATGCCTGATACCCCAGGTCAGTGCTCCTGTTAGCAGAAATGGGACTGACTCAGGGTATATCTGTAGAAGATTTTTTTAGTGTGATCTTTTTTCTCTACTGTCTTTTTCTTTTTGTGTGTGGGCAGGCGCATGTGCAGCACAGTGGAAAAGCGGCTTTCACTCCACTGCTCATGTGCCTCCATGGACAAAAACGAAAAGAAGAAAGATGAAGATGGTGAGGAGGAGCTTCTTCAGAAATACCCCAGGCTGGTGTAGTTTTTAGCGAGTACCAGCCTCTAATAAAGCACCCCCACTAATAAAAAAACCCCACCCTATATCATACATAGTCCCCCCTCCCTGATCCCCCCAGCATAGGTGATAACACCTACTGTATAAGTGCCCTAATCCTTTAGGTGCAGAGTAAGCGTAGTGGAGCTTGTGGTCACCATCTTCAGGCTCTTCGGATTTGTTCAGGAAGTGATCCCTGTATTGGCGCATGCACAGTTAGAGCAGTCTTCTGGTTCATAGCAACTGCGCATGCAACAAAAGTGATGGAAATTGCCAAAGGGAAGGAAGAAGACTGGAAGAGTACCAAACAGCCAGAAGATGATGCCTATTAGCTCAGCTGTGCTTACTCTGCACCTATAAGTTGAGTAAAGCATTAGGGTCACTTATGCTGGGGGGGAGCAAGGAAAAGGGATTATGTAGGGTACTGGGTAGGGGGTTTTCAGTGTAAAAATAAAAACTAGGTAAACAGATTGTACAAAAAAAATTCCAATACAGTATAGTTTCGAATCCCTAAGTTAGTCAGTGAGGGGGGGCCTCCTGGTACATAACTGTTCAGTGAGTTTACAATTGATCCTTAGCATGAAGTTCAGATTCAAAAGCAACATTTATGACCCATGTGGCATCCCCTCAAGTCATTAATTGGTTACCAGGCAGTAACCAATCAGTGGAAACCAAGAGAGCAGTAAAGCAGGAATTAGTGTCCTGGCTATAATTTTAGACATCCAGTCACTGCAGCCTTTATACATTATATTTTTGACTAACTAACTATATTGAAAATATTTTTTACTTTGCACAGCCTATCTATTTATCGAGTTTTTATTTTATACTGAAAAAATCCTTTAACCTTTTGTTCTCCTTGTGCAAAGGATTTTCTGTTTATAGTTGTAGCAAATGACTTGCAGCATTTTTACTGTAACCAATATTTTAAAATGGTGCTGC
Organism: Xenopus borealis; assembly: GCA_024363595.1. Classification (NCBI taxonomy): domain Eukaryota; kingdom Metazoa; phylum Chordata; class Amphibia; order Anura; family Pipidae; genus Xenopus; species Xenopus borealis. The sequence goes on along the minus strand of CM044442.1, from coordinate 52,618,550 downwards.
TGATTTACGAGTCAGTCATGCTGTTCGTTCAGTGCATTCCACATGGGTGCTGCTATTTTGCAGTGGAAAATAAACGTTGCTGACAAATCCCTGCAGTGATCTAGTGAGCTATTGTACTTTTTGTTGAGTTGTAAATGTCCTAGCTAAGTGTAGGCAGGTTTACTGGAACTGAGACGTGAATAATAGCACAGTAAGAAAAGGTTCTGGAAAGTTTAACTGTTATAGTGGATATTCTTTCTATAAACTTTTCTTCCCTCCCACTATTGAGACATAGGGCTGAGGGGGTAACACTCAAGATGCATATTATTTTCAGTAGTTTGTTTGCTAGGGCCAATGATTTTAATTTGTTTACGTCCTTGCTTTTCTTGGCACTATGGTTATGGTTTCCTCTTCACTCAGTAACTTTGTAGAGTTATTGAAATTAGATTTTAGACAAATCCAATACACTTGCCAATGCAATTATGCTAGAATGCACATTAAATGCTGCATTGTGGTTATAAAAAAAAAAAAAAGATTTTTGTACTTTTCATTCTTTAGCTTTAGACACCTCTGAATATATGATATAAGAAACTTAAACTGCATATAAATAGGAGAGAACTGATATTGAATTGTCTTCAACATAAAAACAACAGGGGTCATTTAAAATGCACCATGCAGTGTGCAATTATGCTATAAAAATATGGGGAGGTCTCCATACCATTTCCCTAACTTTCATTCAGATGCCCCCTGCCCATTATGCTCCTTCAATCCATTCTAAGCTTTTCCCGATGGAGTCATTTAGCATGGATATTGGACCTGTTAAAAATTATGGATATGGGATCTCCTATCCAGAAAGCTTGGAACCTGAAGTTTTTTGTTTTTTTTTTAATATTTTTATCTCTATACCATTCGTTTTCTAAAAATAATTTAAACATGTAATTAATCCAATACAATTGTTTTACCTTTAATGAGGACAATCAAGCTACCATTTTGTTTTTTCAGGGGACCAGAAAAAAAGTTGTAAAACCCAGGAAATATATTATGCATAATAATAAAAAAAAATTATAATGTGGGAAAAACCTCTATTTTACACCAGAGGATTTAAAATAGAGGTTTCACTGCAATTATATCTTAGCTGGGATCAGGTACATTTTATTATTACAGATAAATATTATTTGAAAAAATTTTAATTATTTCATCAAAGTGTAGTCTACAGGAGATGGCCTACCTGTAAGTGGGAACTTCCGGTATAACAGGCTTTCTGGATCCCATACCTGTATAAGTTTTGAAGGTGGTGATGAACAGATTATTGTTTGATAAATATTTCAGGTTTAAATATTTGGGTTGGTTTATTTTGTTTTGGTTTTTTTTTTAATAATATTTGATTTATTATATGTAATAGTAGAATGTTCATGACTGTACTTATCAAGCAATCATTTTTTTTTATTCAAGAATTCACTCAACATGATCACACATCTCAGACGTATATATATATATATATATATATATATTTCTTTTTTTTTTTTACTTTTTATATTTGTTATTCTGACTCTTCTAAACTAATGGAGATGGGGGAATTCATAGCATTATAGTACCCATAGATTGTGTGGGTAGGATATCTTTTTATGTACAGGCAGTGAACATTGACAAATGGGACAAATGCATGTCTTTGGTGAGATTAAAATGCAGTATGCTTTATAAATAAAAATTGCATACTATGCTGCATTGCAAGGGCTATTTATTTATAAGCATCAGTATCTGTTTAATTCAGATAAAATGGAACCATGTAAGTTAACAAAAATGAGAACATTATTGTATAGAATGGATGATTTTAAAAATGTTTAAGCATTTTTATGTGCCGTACATGCTTTATAAAGATTTGTAAGCAGTAAAGCTGTTAAATGTATCATTATTTTCCTCAGGTGAGTCAAGACAAAGGAAATTGCTCTTTCCAGAAGAATCCTGTTCCTTGTGTAATTCCGCAGGATAAGGAAAACATATTTCATACAATATTTGCGTTCTTCACTAAATCTGGCAGAAAAGTTTTGGTAAGTATCTTGACAACATTAAATAGCTTTTGTAGGTCATGATGTTTTTGGCCTCTGTAAAGCAGTTCCCTGAAGGAGAACTAAACCCCCCCCCAATAATATAAACCCCTACCCCCTACTCTACATAGTCTCCCCCCCCCCGCATAGGTCATTATCCCTGAAAGTGTACCTAATTCGTTACTCACATATAGGTGCAGAGTAAGCACAGCGGAGCTCATGGGCACCATCTTCTGACTCTTTATTCTTTGGGAAGTGAGTGCCATATTTGCGCGTGCACAGTTGGAGCAGTATTCCAGTTTCAAGCAACTGCGCATGCTCTAAACGTGCCAGAAATTGTCGAAGGGAAGGAAGAGGACCCGAAGAAGATTGGAAGACTGCTCCAACCATGCATGCGCAAATATGGCCCTCACTTCCGAAAGAATAGAGAAGAGTCAGAAGATGGTGCCGTTGAGCTCCACTGCGCTAACTCTGCACCTATACATGTAATGAATTTGTTGCACTTTCATCTAATCATCTATGGTGGGGGAAACAGGGAAGGCAGACTATGTAGGGTAGTGGTTGGGGCTTTTTATTATTGGGGGTCTAGTTCTCCTTTAACATCAATTAAAACATCAATTAAAAGAGGGCTAAAACCTATCAGCAGTAACAAAAGCTTGTTTCAGATGGACTGAATGCAAGACTGCAGTGGACTCAAGTAAAATAAAAAATAACCTAATACATAGAAATAGATATATAGCAAAGAAACAAAATACACAAGGTGCTATCTGAATTTATCAGAAAAGTAGAAGGTCATGTACAATACCATTACACAGGAATCCTCGGCTACCAAACACAACAACTATAAAGAAACAATTATGCACAAACTGGAATAAGTGACCAGACTACTTTGCTTGTAGACAATTAACAATAGCAACCAATCACTGACAGGCCTTTTTTTCAGCTAGGTGCAGTTAAAATAATGAAAGCAACAACGTGATTGGTTGTCATTTGCCCATTGTTTAGAAATGAGCTCTGATCATTTCCAAGGGCAAGATCCCTATGAGCAGAAACAGGCCCGGCAAGCCATGTTTTTATATATATATATATATATATATATATATATATATATATATATATATATATATATATATATATAGGCTTTGAGTTGGAACAATTCTTATTTAGTTTTTTTTTTTTTTGTACTGACCATATACTGTATGAGCCCAATAGTATTCTTGTTTCACTGAGCCACGTGACAAATATTATATCACTAATCAGCAATTGTAAGGACGTAACTAACAAGGTATTCATAGCTTTTGTGTATTATATATATAATTTACAATACATTTTCCTATGGACTCATCTGTAAATTACAGACTTGTAAATGTTTTCTCAGAATCTCTGTTTATAAACTTAAAATCATAGCTGCAGTGACAGGTACTGCTGTGACTCTCCTGTGACAGCAGCTCTGCCATAGCAACATCCATCAGTGTATCTTGCTTCTGAAGCTTGTGTCGCTATTGATACATTGGTGTTCCACCAGAGGCCAGCTGTTTACACAGAATCCCCTCTGTGCACTCAAAGCTCATCCCAATTATGCAAATAGCACTAACCATGACATTGGTTCTTACCACTTGTGCACCCTCAGCCAACATACTTGGGCTTTTCTCCCAAAGTGCACACTCTGTACCATATACTTGCTAAGAAGCCTGCTCTTAGCTATTCTTTGGCAGAATTTTCAGTTCAGTACAGTGCGAATGCTGGGAGTTGTGTGTAACTTTGACTGCTGGCAGTGGAAGCATAAAGGTGGCAAGAAAGCTTGTGGGGATGTAGGAGATGGGTGCTGGCAAGGTAGGTGTTTCTTCGGGGTCTAAATGAATATTCATTATGTATTTTACCATTAATACTATTTGGTTGTCTCTCCTTTACTCTAAGGCTGACCCGTTTTCTGATGGTTTCCATGCTTGTGTAAGAGCCTGCCAAAATTTTTTCTACATTTATACTGCAGCCTGTCTGATGCTTTTGTTTGTTTTGCAGGAGTGCGAACGAGCAGGCAAGTCCTGTTTAGTGTTAAAATGCCATCTAAACTCCCTGGCAAAAGAAGAAACTCGAAACATAGATGTGCTTATGCTGCTTAACACGGAGATACTCAAAAAAGTGAGGAACAACAATGCTCTGTATGTGATATTATTCTGATATGAAGAACAGAACCACCTAGAGCAGCAGAAAGTTTACAGTTCCATTTTGTATTCTAGATGACTTGCCCGTTTCACGAGCTTTTCTAGGAAAATAATGGGTAGGATTTGAGATGTCAGCAACATCCTTCAAACACCTTCAGCTTCCAAACACCTCTTCCAGTTCAATTATTTTCAGATTGTTCACCATAAACAATTGCTTTCCATTTTTTTATTTTCTTACCGTTTTCCCAAAATTTAAATTTAAATTTCAGTCTGGCAGCTCCGTGATCCAGGAGCAGATTCTGAACTATTACGATTTGCTCCATTTAGTTCAGGAGAGCCTATACTTTACTAATGCGAGGTCTACTTTTAGTGATGATGTCCCATTAGAATCTACATCTGTAAAATAATTGTTAGAATTCTGTTTCGTGGAAAATATTACTCAAATATTGATCTATGAGAAAATCTATACTATAACTATTTCTTATGTAACCTTAACATAATAAAAATCTGAATAAAAAGCATGAAACAGGAGGGTAATTTAGTCAAGCTGTTTGTTGACAGCATCTTGAAATCTACGGAGCACCAGCTAAAGGTCTACTGGTGTATCACTATCTACCATTTGGGCACCACTGATTTAGTTGATACAATTAGTTGATTTCATTTATCAGCAGTATCTGTGGAATATTAGCAACTATCGTATCAATTCTGCTTTTCAATTAAAACTGCATTTAATGAAGCTGTTCATGGATTCTGCTCAGCTCAGCATGGGCAATGATAACAAATGTATCAATTTAAACAGTTAAAGAGCTGGCAACCCCCCCCCTAAGGCTGTTTTTGAAGGTGAAAAAAAAAATTTAATACTTCAATATTATAAAAACTTCAGGTCACCTATATGCGCGGACATATGTCTGTGGAGAGACCTAGGCCAAACGAATCTGTAACAGGCAGAAAAGGGCACAAATGATAAAGTTAGCTTAAAAGCAAGCCTTACTGACTAATATCCTCCCTGAACTGGTTTGATAAGGACTGAATTATCAAGGAGATACAGTTAATACATTTTTTTATAATTGGCTTTCTAATATATCACATTATCTAGGCAGCGGAAATAGCTGAAGAGGAAGGGCTGTGAAGGGTTTTATTTTAATGATTTTAAAAAAATAATTATGTGCCAAAAAATGAGTGTGACAGAACTTTTTATCTTTTCCTACTAGTGAGAAAATAGTGCTTTTCCTTTTCCACCCTTTATGTATATATTGAAAAAAGCTGAAACATTGGGAGGCAGGCTGTCTTGCATTGGAAAGATAAACTGTATGAAAAGCAAATTATTGTTTTATTGCTTCCTGCCTTGGACCAGATCATGCTGTCTTTTGTTTGACAGCCGTTATGTATTATGCAGACTTTAAAGGAACAGCAACACCAAAAAATTAAAGTGGTTTTAAAGTAATGAAAATAACATGTAGTGTTGCACTGCACTGTTAAAACTGATCTGTTTGCTTAAGAAACACTAATATAGTTCATATAAACAAGCTGCTGAGTAGCAATGGCGGAAATTGAAAAACAGCTATATGGCACAGGATAAATACTGGATAACAGATAACATGTTTTACATAGCTTATCTGCTATCTGCTGTGTAACTTGAGCCTTTTCTCCTTTGACCACTTGCCCCCATGGCTTCACAACAGCTTATTTATATAAACAATAGTAGTGTTTCTAAAGCAAACACTGCAGTTTTACCAGTGCAGGGCAACACTGCATTGTATTTTTATTACTCATTTCATTTTTTGATTTTACTTGTCCTTTAACAAAAAAAAGTTAAAGGGGTACTGAAATGGGAAATTGACAAAATGTCTAGCTCCATGTCAGATTTCAAAATGAAATATAAAAAAAATATAAAAAAAATCTGTTTGCTCTTTTGAGAAATGGATTTCAATGCTGAATTCTGCAGGAGCAGCACTATTAACTGATTAATTTTGAACAAAAAAAACATTTTTTCCCATGATAGTATCCCTTTAAATTGTAAAGCAGGACATACAAAAACTCAGAATGTAAAATGATGTTATATTTTCTTTAGTGAGCCTTAACCTAAGGTTCGGGTGTAAGTTGTTTCCATATGCAAAAACTATTAAGCATAATATACACAAGCAGTCTGTGGACACAGTTAAAAACTGCACTAAATTATAATATAGTTTTTTTTTTTTTTAATTACATTTTCCAGAACTTAGAAAAAATTGCAGCAAAGCTTCCACGAGGTCCCCCATAAGCTACTATGACAATTCATTCTTTAAGGTGGTGAATAGTCAAATTCAAATTTTTTTTTTTTTTAAAGAGACAGTAGTTAAAAATTCGAATATTTGCAATTTTTTAAAATCAAACCGAATTTTGGGCTATTCGAAGTAGCCCAAAATAACTCACTTCGACCCTTAGTAAATGTGCCCCTTAGAAAGATAACTGTGTTCTGGACCAATGCTTTCAATAGGATTGTGTGCCTTGTTATGAAACCTCTGTCCCAATTACATTGTCCTCATATCTTTTGTTTCATCTGTAAAGTGATCCTGATCTGATATAAAATAGGTTTGGTCACCGAACGAGGGTTTCTCTATTAAATTAAAATAAAAATTGGGGTTTATGTAATAAAAGACAGAGGCAGATTTACTAAGGTTCGAATTGATTCAAAGTGAAAATTCGAATCAAATTTGAATTAAAAAAATTAAAAATTCAAATTTATTTTGGGTTTATCCGACTATCGAATAGCCCAAAATTCAATTTGAATTCGATTGTTGAAGTACTGGCCCTTTAAAAAACATTCGATATAACAATTTGGCAGATTAAATCTACCGAATTGCTGTATAACCATGTGGGAAGCTCCCATAGGATTTTGCCAAGTTTTTTTGATTGACTATAAAAAATTCAATGGAATGGTTAAAATCGTTTGAATCGCTTGACTGTAACGATTTTATCGGTCGATCAAATTTTTCATATTCTATCGTTCAATAAATCGAATTGCGTTAAAACCCCTCAAATTCTAAATTTGAATTCGAGGGGTTTTAATTCAATAAAAATTTGATGGTCGAATTTGAGTTAATTAACCCTCAAATTTAACCCTTAGTAAATCTGCCCCTAAGTTTTCCCAGGAACAGTAACCCATAGGAACCAATCAGCAGGTAAAAATTACTGGTAGCAATGAGCAAATTTTTTTGCCAGGTTACGCCATGAAAAAGACAACCATAGGCTTCCAATGGTTGAAGAAAACTAATTAAAAAAATTTATCATGCATAAAAAAAAAAAGTTGTCACCCATAGACTTCAATGCATTTGGCGAGTTTGTAGCCATTTAGAGAATTTTTGGCAAAGTGAAAAAAGTCAGATTCACCCATCACTATGTACCAGTCACCTGTTTAAAAGCAAGCATCTTATTGGTTGCTATTAGTTACTTCCTCTTGTCCTCTCAGAATTTAGTAAATCCCTCTATTGTGCCCTATTACTGCCTACTCCATCACTTTAGATCTTTTTTTTCTGGTTAGTTACCCTTATGTCATGCTCTTCTTTTCTCTTAACCATTTCCTCTCCCTCTACCTTATAATATTTAGAATAGATATCTGCAAAAAGTTCTGAACTTTGCATAAAAATAAACTGCAATTTGCGGACAATGTTGATGGGACTTAAATTAGTTCACATATACATTTAACTATAAATAGAAATACTTGGCAAATAGATTTTAAACAATTTCCTTAATTTGTGGCATGTTATTTCTTTTCACAGGATAGTTCATCAGTCATCCAGTTTGTCTCAAGGGCAGTGGTGAAAGTGGAGTCAAATCTACGAACAATTGAGGTGCAACAAGGAAATTCTAATCAGGCAACAGTGAGTAAATGCCCCAAATCATGGTTCCTTAGTGACCTACTCATAAAGTAATGAATTCATCTTAAATCGATATTCCAAATACAAATAAACATTTAACATAACCTTGATTATGAAAGGGAAAGTGGATCCATTAGAAATGCAAATTAATAATCTAAATAATATAAGATTGATATATACTTCCTTCATAGTTTTCATCAGTCACCTACAACTTCAAGTTAGAAAACAAAAGCAAATATCTAATTGGTTACTATTGGGAACATCACCTGTGATGTTTTTCTCATGTTTTACATAACATGTTAAAAAAACCCTCTATTGTATGCAAGTTCCACTCGTTAGGAAAATCATTTATTTTCCTTGCACCACAGGGACCACTTAGTTTTGACCTTAAAGGAAAACTATACCCCCCGAACAATGTAGGTCTCTATAAACAGATATTGCATAAAACAACTCATATGTAAAACCCTGCTTCATGTATATAAACCATTTTCATAATAATACACTTTTTTAGTAGCATGTGCCAGTTAGAGTTGAAATAGTTCTGGTCAGGTGATCTCTGAGGCAGCACACAGACCATCATGAAATGGTGGTTCAAGGCAAGAGATATAAAAGGGCAATATTTACTTAAATATATATTCCAGGTGGGTAAGATTCTTTAATATGTCACTTGATTTGATATAAACTATCTGTTGTTCAAAAATTCAATTTCGGGGTATAGTTTTCCTTTAAGGGAAAACTATACCCCCAAAATGAATACTTGAGCAACAGGTAGTTTATATGATATTAAGTGGTATATTAAAGAACCTTACCAAACTGGATTATACATTTAAGTAAATATTGCCCTTTTACGTCTCTTGCCTTGAACCACCATTTTGTGATGGTCTGTTTGCTGCCTCAGAGATCACCTGACCAGAAATATTTCAACTCTAACTGTAAAAGGAAGAAGTGTGAAAGCAAAAGACATAAATCTGTCTGTTAATTGGCTCATGTGACCTAACTTTATAGTTTGTTTGTAGTTTGTGTGCACCATTGAATCATACGATCCCAGGATGCTGTCCTTATTTTTTAAAATTGCAATTTTCTATTTATGATTAACCAATGGCACATGCTACTAAAAAAGTTTATTATTATGAACATGGTTTATTTACATGAAGCAAGGTTTTACATATGAGCTGTTTTATGCAGTATCTTTTTATAGAGACCTACATTGTCCCGGGGCTCCTTGTAACTCTAGAAGTACTAACTGTAACCAACTAGTAGTATATAAGCTACGTGATACTTAAAAGGTGAAACCCCCCACAGACAAAAGAACTGAAAAAGACTGCTCTCCATTGGCCAAAGAAGGAAAATGTTTCCATCTAATGGACTCTGCAGGAAGGGGTGCCATAGAAGGGCAGTATATTGAGACTTTTGCTTGTATGGACTTGTATAACTTATGTAATTTCTTTTCACCCAATTGGAAATATTCTCATAATAATAACATAATACTTTTTACAACACAAGGTAGCCTGGATCCATGTCAGGAGGGAAGCATCAGAGACATCATTGCTACCTTTGTAACAAAGTTCATGGTTCACTTGAAAAAAAACACATCAGACATATAAGACAGTCCTGTAGCCTACAAGCGTGATCATTTTTAGATGTTTAAGATTGATCATATAAGCTGGCATCACTGTATATTTTAAGCAGATTGTATGCTGTCATGGGCAGGACCATTTGGTGTTCTGCTTGTTCTATCAATCACAGTTGTATTTTTTTTTTTATATCTTGACTGTGCGCACCAAACTTCATTGTACAGGCATGGGACAGTTATCCATAATCCTCCCAAAAAGCTCCAAATTATGGAAAGCCAGTCTCCCATAGACTCCATTTGATCCAAATAATACAACATTTTTAAAATTATTTCCTTTTTCTCTGTAATAATAAAACAGCACCTTGTATTTGATCTAAATTAAGATAGAATGATTCCTTATTTGAAGCAAAACCAGCCTATTGGGTTTATTTAATGTTTACATTATTTTCTAGTAGACTTGAGGTGTGAAGATCCAAATTACAGAAACATCCATTATGCAGAAAACCCCAGGTCCCGAGCATTCTGGACAGTAGGTTCTATATCTGTACACTGTTGGCTCTTTAGTAATAAACTAATTTAATAATGTGTAGAAAGGTAAGCTATGGGACAACACACCCGTGTGTTCATGGTATCCAGACTAGTAAATGTTACTGTGACTTGCTGAAATAAGAACATGTTTCTTTCTGGGTTGCTGTTCAGTTGGATTTGTATATAACACTTGGATTTGTAACAAATCTTTTCATGTTTCCACCCAGCCTGGCCCCCTGGAACAAGAAACTGATATTTTTATAGGAATAAGTAAAAAATATTCCTTTGACATTCTCCCTTGACATTGGTGTTTGGCACCCTTATGCAAACATTTGGCATGGCAGCCAGCACACAAGCTAGGCATTTTAGAGTCAGTAAAACTCCTTTCTATATTCATTTGAAATAAATTTATGGAACGTTAAATTCCTACATGTATGAATAAAACTTTAGTAAAATTAGAGAGACAAAATTCTGCACAAGAATACAAGTATGATTTCCATAGCAGCTTTCTAATGCTGTTCACATTTTGCAAAAAAAGAAAATTCTTTTTTTTGCCATTTATAAATGTAAAGGAAATATAAAATTATGAAATGGTATTTAGAAATATTTAAAATTACATTAAATAGGGCTGCCGCCTTTGTGGTTTTGATCCGGACAGCCTAGTTTTCAGAAAGGCTGGCCGGGTTGAAACTGCCTGTCCGATTTTCCAAATTAGAAAAATTTCCTTCAAGTGGTGATCAGCCAACCGTAATCACCATGTCATTGTCCCTCCCCAGATCCCTTTCACATGACGTCACATATACACCCCCTGACCAGAAGACTGGTCAGGTGGCAGATCTTTCCTTGATATGCCCACCAACAGCAGGGCAATATCTAGTTAATCTGAAAGTTTGGCCCTAGTGCAGAACTATCTGATTACAACAAAGAGGCTGGTCACCAACGGGATGAGGACCACATTAATTATCTGCTGTGGTCCTCGATTGACAGAAAAATTAAACCTCCCCTGTTGATATACTGGCCAACTATCAATTAGGGAGACCCATCTGCCTGTGTATGGACACCTTAATACATGAAATTTGGCAGCCTTACATTAAAACCATAATCTTCACAAAGGGAGATCTCACCCCGATAAGCCCGCATCGAGGTGAGCGATATTGGGCTGATCCGATCACGGGCCCTAGGCAATACGGGCAGTCAGATCACAGGACTGCATCAAAAGAGAGATGCCGCCGCAATCTGATGGGATTTTTTACCCTGCCCCAGCCAGATATCGATCAGGGAAGCCTGTCGGAAGGCCCCACACACGGGCCAATGAACTGCCAACTGTACACTATGTTGGCAACTTTTATCGGCCCTGTATGGGGCCCTTTAGACTATCGCATCATTGCTGTCCATCTTTCTTTACCTTGTGTGCCTTTAAAATAAGAGTGCTGTAACCCTACCTGGAAATACAGTACATTCTCAAACATTAATAATATGCTGTCCTGTTGATTAAAATTAGTTGACAGCTTTGGTAGAAGATTAACTGCTGGCTTGGTCTGAACAGGCTAAAATCTGTTCCTATATGGACTTTTTTCATGTAGGCGTTGAATATTCGTTTAAAGGAGAAGTAAAGTTTAACAAAGAAGTAGGTTAGTAATGCTGCACAAGGTAAACATAACTCTTTAGCAGTGAAAAACTGGCCCCCAAATATTCCTCCAGTATCTCCCCATCTTTTCTTTTCACTAAACATTTTCCGTGCTGCTGTCAGTTACGTGAGCTTAGGCACTGCCTTACAATATAAAGTATATATGATATCAAGATACAACTGTGATTCATAATAAATTCAGATTTCTTTTACATGGCAGCTCAGTAATCACTGCAGTAAACATCAGCTAATACGAGTTCTTGTTTCCTGCTAAATTATTTGTAACAACCACTAAGCTTAACTTTTCAACTTAACTTCAGTATATAAAATATGGTATTCCTACTGATATTGATTTTTAGGGTTTAGTTTTCCTTTAATAAACTGTATTGTATCCCTATAATGGGACTGCTTCATCTGTTTTGAGCCTGGAGTGCATTTTATAAGGGAAACCTTACTCCAATGTAATGTGGTATGCCCTAGATATTATTATGGTTTCATTACAGTTAGTAAAGCATAAATATTTTCTCTGGCATTGTACAAATACTGTGGGAGGAGGAAGACAACTGAAAAAAAAGTAAAGGCAAACCATGTGGGTTTTAGAGCTTACAATCAAGAGTTTCCTATTAGTTGCTCCCTGAAGTGATCCAATTTCTGTATTGCCTTTTTTTTAAAGTGGTCAAGCAGAGATGGAAATTGAAGGCATGTGGTTTGGATTAGTGTTTTCTCCTTTTAACTTTTATTCACCCTCGTTGTTTACCTTTTTATGGAATGTAGTTTAGGAACACTCCTTACAACCCACAGTTATGCATATTTAACCATAAGTAGGTAACTATTGCTGCTTTGCTTTTCATTTAATAGTCTTTTTTTTCAACTTCATTTCCAGGAAACTCTGTTATGCGTGTTTTCTAAGAAGTTCTTAGCTTGCATGTTGCATTGTGTGTTGCTGGAAAAAGATGTTAGGATAGAGTAACAGTGGCACATTGAATATATTACTTGTTATTATTAATAGGAGAAAGAGAAAGTGGTGAGATATAGAAAACAGTGGTGCATTTGGTACATTTTGGCTTATATTCACAGAGAATAACTGGTATAACTGTAAAAGTACACACACACATATATGGAAAACACTTCATTTTTCTGTTGGACTGTCACCTGTGTATATATGACATAGTATACAATGTGTGCTTCTGCTAATATATATAACCTGACGCTCAAAACCTGTACCCGGCACTTGGATGTGCTTTTTAGTTATATACCTGCATCTAACCCACCCCCATCTCTGATGGCACAGAGGGGGCATGTAAGATACACCACGGGTATAGAGGCACAGTCAGGACATAGATAGTAAGGGTGGCAAGGGGACAGAAGAAGCACGGCCCAAGCCCATCCTGAATATTTAGTGCAAGTGTCAAACCTGACTGATACATGGGTAAACCCACAGGTCCCACAGATTTTGGGTCAGTCCACACATCACTAGTTTACAGATATGGAATCTATCATTCAAAACGCCTGGGACTTGGAGTTTTCAGAATGTCATTTTAAATTATGATGGTATCCTCCCACACTTCAATTTATAATAGAGTTTGGAATAGGGTTTGTCTCAATAGAGACATAAGCATATCTGCATTCACAAAACATGTTTTGCGCAAAGTTGTATTACGAAGAAAGTAGCCCTAGTATAGTCAATTTATAGTCAGGGTATGATGTTTTAAAAAGTCTAGGGTGCTAAGGTATACATTTAGCACTAACAATCCTTATCCCTTAGAATTAATATTATAGTGAGCAAGGGATGTTGCTCCATGTATTATTTTAAGTTGCTGGTGTCCAATGAGAGAGCTGCAAGGCAGCCAGCTTTGATGTTTGAATGGAAGTAGAAATGGAGGTGGATCTATTTTAGTTGATTTTGGCATGGACATGAGGTTCAGAAACCAAACTTGCTAATTTAGGAACAAAAGAATAAAAACTAAACCCACCAACATAATTTTAAGCCCACACATACTTTGATAAGATCTCCTGTATCCAACCTAGACTGCTGTTTTTTTTCTATAGATTTGCAAGTCATGCAAGGTTCTTCTGCCACTCCTTCCATGTTGCAAACCAAAGATGCCATTGTGAATAAGGATTTGGGGAGTAAAAGGAGGCCAGAAAATGGCAATGTGCATGTGCTGATCAAAACCATGCTCCCAATTGGACATGTGCACATCACTGACCAGTACTGGGACATCTGAGGGAAAGTAGATAGTGAGGTCAGCATGCTAAAAGAAAGTCCTCTTTACATTTCACTACCAGTTTGTGGGGTATATGCTACATGGAGACACAACACAACTATTCAGTCTTTCCTTGCTCTTTAAGAATTTCTTTGTCCATTTGTTTTTAACGAGAAAAAAAGTATATTGGTATGTGTTGATTAAAATAATAGAAGAATAACAGAATATATATAAGTCTAATAATAATAAAGACGTTTTTTCTGCTTAAATCCATGCTTTGTTTGTGATGACTGTTTCTTATTGCAATACTAACAATGTAAAGTGATAATCATTTTTATCTTACTGTTTTAGGTGATTTTTGAGGCCTTGCACAATCTGGAGCCACGTGGATATGTTGTCGGATGGATCATTGCCATCAGTTTGTTGGTTGGCATTCTCATATTTTTATTGCTGGCTGTTCTTCTATGGAAGGTAAATTGCATTCATTTTCTATTAGAGTATTTGACTTGAAGTGAAAAAACTGTAGCTGTCTCCTATATGCAACCATGGTCACAGAATCAATATTGTGCTTCTGATACAAGTGAGTATTTTGCCTTATGGACACAATTTGCTGCCTTTTTCCTGTAGGAGAAGTAAGCGTTGGTGGGTATCTGCTTGTATTCTTGTTTTAGGTTAGCATTACAGTCTCTAGATAGAATTCATTCTGAATAGAAAAGGCGTAATCAGCATGGAAATGAGCAATATTTCAAGCCTTGATTAAGGTGAAATATGCCATTCTCCTGCTGTAATAAATACAACATTAATAAAACTGTATTTGCCACCCATATTTGTAATACTCATATATATCAAAACTTCAATTATACCATTTCATTTAATTGTTATGCAACAATATTGGGTCCTCTTCATCAGCCTCTTCATTCAGGCATGTCACATTGAAGAACTGCTGATGTCACCAATTTGTTTGGACTAAAGAAGAGGTCTAATGTTGTGCTTTACATATATAGATACAGATATGAGGATGTGCAAACCAATAGCTTTCTGATTGCTCGGACTTGTTATTCATTAACTGCAGTACAGCATAAGCTGAAGCTTCCATACCTCTCAAGCCTCTATTTGTTGTTCGGTGGACAAATATGCTTTGTATCTTGAAATATGTTCCTTAAGAGAGAAGAAAAGTCAGAAATTTCAGTTAATGGTAGACTTGTGTCTCACATTGAATTTCTCCAACTTTTGCAAGAATAAAGGTGCTTGACAAGGTTCTTTGGTTCTTGTGATGCTGGGATCCTTGTTCCATTCTGCTGTATCACCAGGGTCCCTGTCATACATTTTCTGGGGGATGACCCGGATCCCTGATAAGAGTTGTACAAACAAATATGTAAAATTGAACACTACCAACTTCCAAGATCCTAATACCTCAAAATAGAAATCACATTGAAGACTCTTGCCATTAAAAATTATTCAGAAATTACAGGAGTATCAAATCAACACTTAAGGGAGAATTTAACCCATAACGCGCTATAAAAGTTTAACTCACACTAGGAGGCATATTTATAAATGGTCAGATTCAAATGCATGTGAGTTTTTTAAACTCTATTAAATTTGAATATACTCAAAATTCAATTGGGGGATGTTTAATAAAAAAATTGAATATCTTAAACTCTCACAAATTTTACCGACTTGAACATTCCAAACTTGTTTCCAGTTTCTTCTCCAAAAAAGTTGAATGTCAGGAAGGCTACAAACACCAAATTGGTCCGTGGACCTCCCCCATTGATTTATACATGAACTCAGCAGGTTTTAGGTCAGAGTGTACAGGGCCAGAGTGTGATAAATCTTGAAATTTAAATCGAGTTTGGATGGTTCACAATTCGAATCTGAGAGTTTTGACCATAATAAAAATTAGAATTTTCAATTTGACCCTTAATAAAACTGCCCCTTGATCATATCTTTTTTTTTGCCTGGCCCACTATAGAATGCGTCCAAAATATTTTAAAGGCATTTCTGTTGGTGAGTGTAAGCTAGTTTTGAAAGATACAGCAGATGGTTTGCCACAATTTTCCTAGAAAATTAAGTATATTTTAGCATTTATAAGGTACCCCTGATACGGCTGGGAAAAGCTCTTAACTACTGTCTATGTAATATCCAGGTGGTGTTAAAAATACCCACTATGCTTTAAGTTATACAGGCTAAGGAAATCTTCTAATCCCTTTGCAACACAAACCACATGCTAAACCTGAGTTTAATTCTGTGAAAATGCTAAGAACAAAGATATGTTCTTAGCAGGGAAACCGGACACTTTGATATTACACTGTGGGAACCATAATGTGAGCGGTACTTTACAGATGCATGAAAAACTACACAGTGTTGTTTAAGGAACATTTCCAGGTTGATCGAAAAAGCCCGTAATAAAGTTGCTTCCGTTGTGTCTTCTGGCATCTGTCTGAATCCTGCTGGCTGTGTGAATCGTACATTCCAGAATGCTCCTTGATACAGCATTTGTGGATATCCATACGCACGTTTTATTGTGACACTTCCCATTGTATTCCTGGAAATAATTATAGACCATAATGAATAACATTCTACAGAAAAAAAACATTATTACAATATTGTATGTAGGGTTTACCATGTCTGTTTCTCTTCTGTGAATGTTATTTTTTAAGTACAAAGCCCACACATATTGCCCACTATTCATCTGACATTAGTTTTCAACCTCTTTAGGCCATCCACAAACTTAAAATGGGGAATGTACTGGAGTGTGCATGCACACAAATATGTGTTTCTAGGTTTTCAAAAGTTTTTTCAAGTTATCCAAGTCTGCAGGCAGCTTTCAGCAGCAGTCCTGAAGTGTTGAGAGTCTATGTCAATCTAATGTTATTTTGGCCACACCTTAGCAAACTCCAGTTGAACATGGCTTTCACAGGACTCTCGTACTCAGCTAGGCACTTACTGTGGCCTATGGGAAGAGAGTTTACTACAATACTTCAACAATAATTTAGTACAAGACATTATTAAACTCATTTGTTTAAAATTCTAAATATTTTATCCACATTGAAGGAGTACTTACCATGTAACCACATGTATGGGCCTCCCAAGGTGAACATCAACAAATTTTGCGACCAGAGAATTGTCACTTCAGATTCTTGACACTATAAGAATATGACACTTCAAGTAGAAGTTAGACAGATACAACAATGTTTTCCTATAACTGTACCCATTTCAAAAAAAATTACTTGACTAGTTGAACTTTCAAGGGGGTCTCTGGACAAAGGCTGGGTTTTTAAATGAGGCTTAACAACCACTTCTGTAGAACATCCAGTCAAAAATAAATGTATTGTTCCCAAGATCACTCTGATTTTTTTGTTCATGGAGGAAATTCTTTCTGAGGCTACAGCTTGTGAAGTCATGTCAAAACTTATATGAAATGACCATAAGGCTAAGGCCAGACGGGGAGATTCGGGGGAGATCTGTTATCGCCGCGACGAATCGCCCACGAATCTCCCAGAATAGCTAGTTAGCGCTGCGCACCTGCTAGGCATAAAGTCGCCTGCGCTTGTTCGATATTAAAAGTCGCTCAAAATTGCCTGGAATATGAATAGGAGATGGACTGAATAGAATGATAAGTAATAAAAAGTGGCACTAACAATACATTTGTAGCCTTACAGAGCATTTGTTTTTAGATGGTGTCAGTGGCCCCCATTTGAAAGCTGCAAAGAAACAAAAGAAAATTGAAAATCATTAGAAAACTATGAAAAATAAATAATGAAGACCAATTGAAAAGTTTCTTAGAATTGGCCCTTCTACAATATACTAAAAGTTAACTTGAAGGTGAACCATCCCTTTAAGAAAGAGACCTGTTCTGGACCTGTAGCTAAAAGCTATTTTTGTAATGCAGGTATGGGACTGGTTATCCAGAAAGCTCAGAATTATGCAAAGGCTGTATCCCATATACATTTTATCCAAATAATCAATTAGTTTTTAATGACTTCTTTTTTTCTGTAATAATGAAACAGTATCTTGTACTTGATCCAAACTAATATATAATTAATCCTTATTGGAAGCAAACCAGCCTATTTGGTTTATGTAATGTTTACATGAGTTTCTAGTAGACTAAGGGGCAAATTTATCAAATTCACACAAAGGATATGAAATTCGATTGAATTTTCAAAAAAATTCTAATTCGAATTTTCGATTTTGAAGACCACCTTGACCATCGAATTTTGAAAATTCGATCGAATCGAATCATTCGAATAATTTGAATAAAAATCTATTCTAATATTCGGCAGTCAAATAGCTTCCCCTTAAAATTTTTATTCAACTGCCTAGTTCGCCAGTTTCAACCTACCGAATTGTTTTTCTTTATTTTTGATCGAATAAAAAAATTCGATCGAATGGTTAAAATCGTTCGATTCGAACGATTTTATCGATCGGTCGAATATCTGTCGAATTGCGGTAAAATCCTTTGAATTTGATATTCGAATTCGAAGGATTTCACTTCACTTTCATACAATGCTCATGATCGAATTCAAGGGTTTTTTTAACCCTCAAATTCAACCCTTAGTAAATCTGCCCCTTAATGTCTACTAGACATTTGTATTCAACATTATGGAAAGATCTGTTACCCTAAAAAACCCAGGTCCTGAGTATTCTGGATAACAGGTCCCATACCTGTACATTGGAAACAGAAAAAGAAGGATGGGGAATGCAGTCCTTGTGATAAGATGAATCACAGGACCCTACTTTATTTATTGAAGTATGAATCAAATCAAATTTTTTTGGGGTACAGCCTCTTCCTATAGTTGACAATGAGAACTAGTTTTCTGTTTCATGACATGAATGGAAATGGAAAGGTTTTGTGAGCTTCAGCAATAATTATTAACACTTAAGTTGTGTGAGGAGAAACAATTGCAGAATGAAGAAATTGGCTGAGGTTGGGTAGTATTGTAATAATATTAAAAACATTACATATCTATTATTTTAAGTTATTTTCTTTTGAATATAGTTATCAATCCAAAGTTGCTGGTGTCCTGTCTTTGTAAAGATGTTTTCCAGAAGCCAGTTTATCAGAACTGAAATACCATTACTGTCCCAGACTATAAATATTTTCTTGCTGGGCGTTTATTTTTTTAAAATAATTTTCAATCCGCGGCCTAATTTGAGGACAAAAGCAGTGTTGTCTGAAACTACTTCAAGAGAGGGAAACTGTGAGATGAAAAAATGTCTTTAATAATAGCTGACTGAAGTATTTTCATTCTTTGTCAAGAATTAGAAGGATTAACATTAAAGGGAGTATTTGAATAATAAGTATTTGTATAATTTTAATAATAATAATTAAGGGGAAATAAAGTTGGGAGTGACTGCAAAAGTGTTAGTAAAGAAAAAGAATCCCTCTGCTCCCCCTAGTTCCCTAACATACTGTAAGTGGCATGTCAGGGTGTATATGAAGACTAATGCTAACTCTTGCCTTCTTCATATAGAAGTAGGATGTATTATAATTATAACTTCAGGTATTGGAACCCGTAATCCAGAAAGATCCGAATGGCTGTCTCCCATAGACTCCATTATAATGAAATAATCCAAATTTTTTTTAAATGATTTCCTTTTTCTCTGTAATAATAAAACAGTAGCTTGTACTTGATCCCAACTAAGATATAATTAATCCTTATTGGAAGCAAAACCAGCCTGTTGGGTTTATTTAATGTTTACGTGATTTTCTAGTAGATTTACAGTATGAAGATCCAAATTACAGAAAGATCTGTTATCTGGCAAACCCCAGGTCCTGAGCATTTTGTATAATAGGTCCCATACCTGTACCATAAAATGATACAGGACTTGAGACATGGGGACACAGGGGACTATAAATTATGATAGCTACTTGCTGCTTGTTGTTGCAGTTTCCCCCCCCCCCATTTATTATGACATTTAAGGGTTTTTCTCAATAATAGCCAATATTTTTGGGACATTAAAATATAATATGTGTTGGAAACACAGGTTTACAACATTGTTTGGTCATGTCTAGAGGGAATTGCTTGTGTATTTTATGTATTACTCAATCCTTAGAATGAAACAACTATCATGTACAACTACAAACCTCATTTGAAGAGACTCTCTTTATGGACTTTTTGGACTTTCTTTGGGACTGTTTATAACATATACAGATGCAGTCACTTTGGATTGTAAGTTTAATGCGTCGTGACTTAACTAATCTATCTCATTTATCTCACTTAGCACAGAATATTGTGTCACAGCATCCTATCCAATTAAAGAGTTCACCATGGAAAACAATGGTGCTTTGGTATGCTAATGAAAAGGTTAAATGCATTAAATGAGTTAAGATAACTTTAGATATCACAGGTTCTTCAATTAGCCCTGAGTCATGATGCATTTAACTTACAAATCCAAGTGACTCTATCTGTACTTTTCTCCTATGATGTATAAATGGTATGATGTGTGGAGCGTTTTATTACATTTAAGGTGTTTGGTGGGTTGGTACTGATCACCTGACAAAGGGGTTATGATGGGGGTGCTGTCCTCCTAAGCAAATTTCTTATTTTTTACATGACTCTTGCAAAAGTCGATTGCTTGAAAACAGAGTTATATGTCTGCTGCCATTTATAATAGATTTGTGTCCTAAAGGAATGTGTTTAGATAGCAAAACGCTAATAAGGAGTGCATATGTATAACCAATAGGGGCAAATTTACTATTATTCCCCAAAATTAGCTCGATCAAATTCGAAATTCGATAAGCATTTGACCATCGAATGCTTATCGAATAGTTTTAAGCTATCATTTTGCTCGATATTCGATTTCTCGATGAATTCGTACGATCGGATACCAATCGTTCGATTTCATGAAAAAAGTGAAAAATTTCATTCGTGCATCCGAAAAATTTGTACGATTCAAATGATCAAACGCTTCGATCGTACGAATGATATTCGAGCAGGACTTAGTCTCAGAAGCCTATGGGGAGCTTCCCATAGGCTTCTATTACAATTCGGTAGGTTCAATCTGGCGAAGTAGGCAGTCCAATAACTTAAAAATTTTGATTCCTTCGATCATCGAATGATCGAATATACGATCATTCGATCTATTCGATCATTCAGCATTCGATGATCGAAGAGGCCAAATTTGAATATCCGATTTCACGAAAAATTCGTACCAATCATTATTCGATCAAACTTCGATCATTTCACGTGAATTTCGTAAATCAGCCCCATAATAGTTTTCTATATTTGAAAAAAATTGTATATATAATATTCCAATGCAAATTATTTCTTTTTGTAACATGTATGCATTTTTATTTCCTTCTGATTCTGTTGCATGCTGGAAAGGCAAAATTAGTTCCATGAATGAAGGTCTTGACAGTGTCTTTTTCCCTGTCTATCTCCACAGATGGGTTTCTTTCGCAGAAGGTACAAAGAAATCATTGAAGCAGAGAAGAATCGCAAAGAGAATGAGGAAAGTTGGAACTGGGTTCAGAAAAACCAGTGATCTGCAAAACGAAAGCCAAGTCTTATGACACACACTTGCTAGCTGATTGGCTCTGCTCATGTATCTTCCATATGTGGAAGAAGAAAATCTTCTCCATATTTTCTGGAGGCTCGTTGATGCTGTTTATCTTCTGTAATAGGCCAGCTAGCAAAGAAGAGTGTGTTCTAAGGTAGTCACTCAGTCTGTCTGAAGTGACTGGAGGAAACTATGGGTTTTTTGAAAATATAAACTTTGGAAACTGAGCTGCAGTGAATTAGAATATTTATGAATCCAACACAAAGTATGTGGTATATTTTCAGGGGAAAATTTGTTACCTAAAGAAAAAAAGTATTTTTATATATATACACCTTTTATACTGATTTTGTCTTTATATTTGATGGATTATTGCTATGAATAGCTGTACAGTTCTCTAAAGCACTGATACCAGGCTACAGATTTATGTGTGTACAAACAGATCTATTTCAGTGGTCTTGAACTGAGATATGTGCGTATGTGTTGCTCCCGATGGAAATCTCTGAAATTTACATAATACGTAGCGATAAATGTAAGGTCATGCCATAGTAATCATGTGAAGGGGGTGGGCGGTAATGTTGTTGAATTGTTTATAGAAAAGAAAATGATTTTGGTTAGTGTTTGTAAACAGTCCAAGCCAAGGCCGGATTTATATAGTGGGCACCCCTAGGCCCACTGTCGTTCGTCGCCCCATCCCCTTTATTCATGCAAATGTTCATCATTGGGATGGATGCAATGGGGATTGGCACACGGGAAATTTAAAAGATTATTGTATAGCCAGCATATCCCCAGTGTTTTTGAACCAGTGTGGGTGTGGTTGGGCAACGTGCCTCCCCCTAAAATTCTGCCACCCTAGGCCCGGGCCTAGGTGGCCTTTCCACAAATCCATACCTGCTCCAAACAACCATATTCATTGCAATGAAGTAATGTAATAAGAGTCAAAATATCTATACCAGGCCTAGTAAATAACAGCAACCAATTACTTGCCA
Organism: Xenopus borealis; assembly: GCA_024363595.1. Classification (NCBI taxonomy): domain Eukaryota; kingdom Metazoa; phylum Chordata; class Amphibia; order Anura; family Pipidae; genus Xenopus; species Xenopus borealis. The sequence goes on along the minus strand of CM044442.1, from coordinate 52,596,083 downwards.
TTAGATTTGTTGCTAAGCTTTATTAGATCTGATGCAAACTGTGACTTTACTTACATTACCCCCCAAAAGAGTTTTATGTTGTTGATGCTGACACTGAGATGCACATTAAAGGGTCTGTTCACTAAATGTTGCTAAAGCACAATGTCATTAAATGAGCCCGCTACTCAGGGGTGTAACTGCAGAGGCTGCTGACCCAGGGGGGGGGAGGAGATGTAGGGGTCTTATGAAGCCCTAAATAATTAGCAATATCTACATACTCTAGATTGGTAAAAAAGGACCACTTCTGGTTATGTTGAGTGCCCTAAAATGAATTTGCTGTGGGGCCCAGTAACATCTAGTTACGCCACTGCAACTACTATTTTTTCTTTTTTAATTTGGTGAATCTTTGCTGCTCTTGGGTCTCTGATAAGAAGTGATATAATGAAATATGAATTGAAGAAACTGTTTTGTATTTCAATATACAGTATTATGAGCATTAGAATCCATTATTTTATAGCTCACCTAAAAATTAACTCTTTGCCTATTTCAACTAGTAAATAAAAGACTAGAAATGGCATACAATATTCACTCATTTATCGCAGACATCCCTTGTGAATGAATAGACTTATAGACTTGCATATGCAACAGTTTGGAACATCAGGCCTTCCTTGTCCTTTACTGAATTATTTTGGTGCCCAGTGCATTTCAATGAAAAAGCAGCATTGCAATAATGAATTTAATAAAATAAAAATAATGTGAGATTCCCAGCAAAATGTATGGGTTATTTCTTACCAACATTCAGTGAATAGACCCGTAAGTATTTCTAGCAAGAAACATATGTGAGAAGTTATCATTACACAAAGAAAATTCCCAGTAAAAAAGATATCACGCATTTTCTCGGAATATTTACATCTATATTTGGATTATTTACTTTGTATGTTTGTGTGTATGTGTGACTGCAGCCTTTCATATTGTGTTTACTGTTATGCCATGAAATGGGGAAAAATGGCCAGAAATGTGCAATTCTAGCTCTAGTTAGATATGTTATTAATCTTCTCAAAGTATTGAGTGAGTACAACAATGTGCAGTTGATATTCCCAAGCTTAAGAAAAGATACATTTGATTGTACAGCTCTTCTTCTTCCTCATACAGCCTGCTTGCTAACATAAGGGAAGTCTTACGGCAACTTTTCTGTTCTATAGAAATGTACATGGAGGTATGAGCAGCAAAGGGTGGGGTTATATTAGTCAGTGTTACTCATGGCCATATTTGCTGTATGTAGTGTGAAATTAGTCAAGCTTCATCTGTAAACTTGGATTATTTGCTGAATTGAAAATGATAAATATATATTACACTTAAATGAAAGTATATTACTGCAGTATTCTCATAAAGATCAGCTTGAAGTATGTTTTGGAAATAGTTGGTGCAGTTTCTGCTGTTTTGTTTTTTTAAAGCTGTTAAAGGATGCAGTATAATTACTAGAGCCGGTGCTGAACATATTTTCTGTTGTATGTTTTTTATGGTTTGTTGCACTAAACAGGGCACATGCTGAGATTGAAAGTTAAGTCACAGAGCAGCATCAAAACAAATCAGTAGCCTACTAAATACTATACTGCTTATAAAAATCCCTTATCTAACAAAATATCCTTATCTAAATCCGAATGAAAGCTTCATCTAGGGCAGGGGTCCCCAACCTTTTTTTGCTCGTGAGCCACATTTAAATTTAAAAAAAGAGTTGGAGAGCAACACAAGCATGAAAAAGTCCATGTGGATGTCAAATAAGAGATCTGATTGGCTTTTTGGTAGCCCCTATATGGACTGACAGCCTACAGGAGAGAATGTTTGGCAGGACATCTGTTTTTTATGCAACCAAAACTTGCCTCTAAGCCATTAATTAAAAAATAAGCACCTGCTTTGAGGCCACTGGGAGCAACATCCAAGGGGTTGGAGAGCAACATGTTGCTTGTGAGCTACTGGTTGGGGATCACTGATCTAGGGCAGTGATTTAGTGCCTCATGAGCAACATGTTCCTCACCAAACCCTTGTATGTTAATCCATTTGTCCTCAAATCAGGAGCTTATTTCTGAATTCCAGACTTGGAGGCAAGTTTTGGTAGCTTACAAACAAGGAGTACTACCAAACAGAGTCTCCTGTAGTCTGCCAGACCATAAATGGCCAATCACAGCCGTTATTTGTCACCCCCAGGAATTTTTCGAAGTTTGTGTTGTTCCCCAACTCTTTTTATATTTGGATGTGGCTCTTAGGTAAAATAGGTCGGTGACCCCTGAGCTGGGGGTAAATTTTGTCATTAGTTTCAGATTTTGCCCTACTTAGTGAAAGAAAAACAAAAAATAACCATTGATGTAATTATGAAATATATATATGGTCTGTACAAGCAGTATTAATTGAAACAATGTTGCAAAAGGGAGTACACTGCCATTTAAAAAATGTATTACACACACACAAACAAAAATCACTAAGAGGAAATAATAATGCAAAAATTCAAAACATTATGCAAAGAAAATATATAGCAGGTGTTAGGGCTTTCTTGACGTAGCAACTGGGGAACAGTTTGTAACAAAGAAAAAGAGCAATAAATCCAAGAATAACAATAAAATTGTGTTTTGAGTGACCCTGGCAATCAAATTATCTTTTTCAGTTGCAGATTATAAATAGGCAGTATAGGAATTCCAGCAGTTCAAAATGCATACATGTCTTAAATATGAACCAAAGTTAGTATGTGTATATAGATATATATATCTATACACACCCCCCACCTGTATCTGTGTTGTGACCAAGCCATCATGGTCTGTACCTGTGCCAGCAAGAAGTAAAAGGAAGGTGTAGCTGCCAAAAGCCCAGCAGGCAAGAGCAGACAAATCTCTTCAATGAGATACGTTACTAATCCCCTCTAGCATGCACAGCAGGTCCTCTCTGCCCAACCAGCTTTTGGAATGACTGACTCTGACTGATGTCTTGCGCCAGCCCTGCAGCCAGTTACACATGTGCATCAGAACGTTAACTCGCCAGCGTGTCAGTATGGAATTGTAAGGCGCCAAGTCACGCTCCAGGGTGGGGGAGTCCGTAAAGATACACTAGGCAAAAACAAACCCAATATGGGTTTGGGGTGTGCAAATTTCATGAAATTATAATGCTTTTAATAAAGGCCAACAAGCCAAGTGAACTGCAACTTAAAAAAAATCCCCTGAGAAGTGTGCCCCACCCCCCAGTGATTGCACCCTAGGCGGTTGCTTACCCTGCCTTCCCCTTGGCCTGGCACTGTGAGAAAGACTAAAGGGACATCAGAAATTTTGAAGGACAATATTAGCACCCTCAGAGCACGGCTTTCTTAACACAGTTGTATCTGCAGACTGAATGAGGCAAGGAGCAATTTATGTGCAATAAAGTAAATATCTAATTGATTGAAAATATTAACATAAAAAAGATATCCTCTTGGATTAGAAGAGCATGCAAATGTAAAACACTATTTATTTAATAATGGACCAGTTTTTGAGCACCAGTGGTGTAAAATGTTAACCCTTAGTTATCATTGGAATTTGCATCTGGGGTAATAGCTGTGGTCTGCACATCACATTAATTCAATGTAAATTAGGGGAAGGTGGGGCAGAATAGGCCTATTTGCCTTTTTCCATCTGCCCCTCATGAATACAGTGCTGTACTCATGGCCCTAATGCTCTATTCTAGACTCACAGGGGGTTATTTATCAACATTGGGCAAATTTGCCCATGGACAGTAACCCATGTCTTCCAATCAAATTGTTGCATTGATTGTTCTTACAGCAGCTGGCTTTTAAAAGCCAATCACTAATTGGTTCCTATGGGTAACTGCAATTTGCCCAGTGTCGATAAATGAGCCCCACAGACCTGCATCCATAGTGCAAAGTGTGAGACAGGGTGATTTGCACCTGTTTGTGGTCATTTGCACCCTGACCTGTATAAATAACTCTTTATAGATTGTTTGAGCCATAGCCAAGACTTTTGTTTGCAAAGCCTTGTTCTCATCATTAACGTCTTTCATATGTTTGTAATCTTCCCAATGTATAGTATGAGGCACAGTTATGGGATGATTTCAAGATGGCATGTTTGCACACAGAAAAATACTTTTTTTTTTGTCTCTCTTCTGTTAAACATGAAACAGTTTTGCAATCTGTGCAATGTTTTTTCTGCTGCCTGATGTTGTTGAGTTGGGGCGATAAACTATTGTAATCTTTCATTCTGTTGAGTGTTTCCTGAGTTCTGCTGTCAATTCTATAAAACAGTATAGAGAAGTGACATTAGACATACATTTATATCCATACCAGCAACATGACACATATATAACTATAACAAATGCTAACCAATAATGTTCTATTTCTCAGATGTGGATTTGAAACAGTCATCATGGTACTGGTATGGGACTGGATCAATTATCCAGAATGCTGGGGTTTTCTGGATACAGGATTTTTCTTGAACCCTGAACACTATGGGGCAAATTCACTAAGTAGCAAAAATGCTCTAGCCACGGCTTCACCGCACTTCGCCAGGCGAATTTTCACCAGCCTGCCGCTAATTCACTAAAATGCGAATTTGCGCTCAGGAAGGCGAAATGTAGAGAAGTTGTGCTACAGTTACTTCGCCAGGAAAAGTGCATTTACGCTAGCGATGCCTAATTTGCATACGGTGCGAAGTTAAAAGTATAATAGAAGTATATGTTACAGCCACTACATTACACTACACAAGCCCAGGAAACCTTTAATAAATAAAATAAAGTTGTCCTATTGCCCTAAACATGTGCCCCCTGTATAGTTGAGTTGTCACATGTTATGAAATGTAGGGGGGAAGCAGGGTAACCCCACAAAAAAAATTACGCTATTTTTGAGACTATCCCCCTAAAAAAAAGTAAAAGACGCCAGCGTTTTTTTTGTGACTTTTAAAGTTTTTTTTTTTTTAAACTTCTATCTATTGTATTGAACTTCACCAGGTCTGACCTGGCGAAGTAAAGTCTAGCGTAAGAGGTAACGTTCAGTAAAATGGTCATCTTAGTGAATTAGCGTAGTTACGTCCCTTCGTCAGTGCGCAACTTCGCCTGGTGTAAGGGTGCGAAATTGCACTAGTCTATCTACTTCGCGAGAAAATTTTTTAGTGAATTTGCCCCTGTACCTTACATCTGCAAAAACGTTTAAACATTATGGGGCAGATTTATCGAGGGTCCAATTAAAAATTCTAAATTTTTTATGGTCAAAACCGTCATATTTGACTAGGGAGTTATCCAAACTCGATTCAAGTTTTTTTTTTAAAAATGTAAGTAGATTTTCTTGATTCATCATACTCTGTGACTATTCATCCACCTAAAACCTGCATAATTGCTGTTTAAGTCAATGGGAGAGTTCTAGGGATCAATGTGGAGATGTTTGCAGAAAAAACTCGAATCGAGTTTGATCAAATTCGAGTTTTCTGGTCGTTTAAATTCATCCAAGTTGGAATAATTCAGTTTTATTGTAAAATGTTTGAATTTATTGTAGTTTATGGGAGTTGACATGGATTTGAAAATCCGACCCTTTATAAATGTGCCTCTAAATAAACCCAACAGGATTGTTTTATGACCAACATAAATTCATGCAGCTTAGTCACCATCAAGTACAACATTCAGTTTTATTATTACACAGAAAAAGGAAAAAAAATTTAATTTTAATTTGCACAAAATGGAGTGATGGAAATACCTGCAATAGAGATATTACATGATCAGTCTCATTAGTAAGTTCTCCATATAAACCTGGGGCTGACCGTTTCACATTAAAGCTAAATCCCATTCATCAGGGGGATCACTGATTGGAGGCATTTTCTGAACCAATTATATCTGTGTAGCCACCCTTTGTATTGTTTATTTGCAGTATCAGTATTTTATTCTTTTCCTTCCATTTAGCTTTGGCATACAAGGGCAGTTGGTGAGGGATTTTGATAAAATTGGATAAATGTCTTTTGTCTGCTATCAAAATGATTTGGCGGTGTCACATGTCCTATTAGACGTAGACCTTGACATGGTGGCTATGTAACTCCAAATGATTGTTGTTAATTATATCATTAATATAACAGGTTTGCTCCAGCTCTACCGGTGTAGCATATTTTTTTGTTTTGTTACAAAAAGTGGCACGTTTACTAACATTGGAGATAAATATCTGGAGAGATGCTGCCCATGGCAACCAATCAGCAATTAGATTTAAACAGCCAAAAAACCAAAGCAAAATCTGATTGGTTGTTAGGGGCAATATCTCCAGAAAGCTCTCCAGATTTATCTCCAATGTTACAGATATGTATCTCCAAATGTACAGTATGCAACATTTCAGGTATGTGTGTGTTTGAAACCGTTGTGGATGTTCCTGTGCAGTATTGCACCTGTGTCTCTAATCTGTTTTACTAGTGGAAAGGCCTACAGGAAAACCTGTAGGTTATAGAGTTGTGCCAGTTCTAGTGTCTGATACCAACCAATTAGCAAGTACCTTTTACAAGTTTGGTGGCTTACGAGACCTTTAACAAAAGGACCTGGTTTATTTTTAAAGGCGTTGTTTGCCTATAAATTAATAAGAGACTGGAATATGGATGAGAGCATATCAGGTCCGGACTGAGAATCAAAATAGTCCCTGGGTCCCACCAGCCCACTAAATACTGACTTTCTATGGCACATTATAGCAGCCCCTCTGGCATATTAGCGATATGGAGAGAACCTGATTACAAAGAAGAATAAAAATAAAAAGTAGCAATAACAAATGTGTAGCCTTATAGAGCATTTGCTTTTTAGATGGGGTCAGTGACCCCCATTTGAAAGCTGAAAAGAGTCAGAAGAACAAGGCAAATAACTTAAAATCTTTACAAAAATAAAACGATGGCCAACAGAAACATTGCTTAGAATGAGTCATTCTATAACATTCTAAATGTTAAATGTAAATAAAATGTGAACCAGCTCTTTAAACCAAAATAGAATAGGTTAGTACTGCATGGGAGGTCTTATTTATCTGTCAGTGGGTTATTCTGAATGTGAGCCGTGATGGCTTTATGAACAGAGTGCTTTAGTGTATGCTATAGTTTTTTTACTAAGGCAGAACTTCCAAACAAAACCATTCATACTGTACATGGGACTAACATTTCCCTCAAGCAGAAAGAGCAGGCAAAATGGGTTCTTCTCTTATGCATGAAGGCATCACTGAAACCAAATCGGCTTGACCCTAATGAAAATCTAAACAAAAAAAACCTGCACTGTGCCAACTCAGTATTTTGGGATTTAGTGGTGAGCGATTGCATCAGTTACGTGCTAACAGTGACATCTTGTGGAGGGATGGGAACCATGAACGGACTCTGTTTGAACATACTCTGAGCTCACGTCTATTATCCTCGCATTTTATAAAAAGGAGGTACATCATTTAATATAATACAAGTCTGAATAAGACATGTGACAAATGACATTAATAAGCACAGATTAGAACCGATGACATCACAGCACCGTTGATATAGTGGATAATGTACCCACTACTGTCATTTATAAAGATAAACACAGAGGAGTTGTGTGACCATATAAAAGCACAAGGTCACAGGCCGAGTGGATTTTATACAGGTCAAACAACTCAGAGGTGACTTCCAATATCTTTATTAATTGAAGTGGGGGACATTATTCATTATAATTTACAGTTTTTGTGTCCATTTCTAACTTCCTTTGCTATTAATGTATGTAGTGTTTTGGCTTCTCTCTATCTGCTACAAAAAACAGCCGATATATTTTTTCCCTATGGTTCCTTTTTTGGTTTGTCTTGCCTATATACTGCGCATACTGAGGTAGGAACGAGCTGTTTATAAGGATATCATTTACAGTTTGGGCTTATAGGAAAATGACCGAGCTGTAGATTATATAGTGAACAAAGTACTGGAAAATATATAGTGAATAAAGTACCCTCTCTTGTAAATTATAAGTTACTGAGGAGTTCCATGACCATATGGTTTTTATACAGGTCATGGAACTCCGAGGTAACGTCTAATATCCTCATATTTTGCAACTGGGGGTACTTTATTTATTATAATACACAAGTTTCAGTGAGTCATATGACATAAATGACATAAGAACTCACCCTTTATAAGGATATAATTTAGAAGATATTTACGGCTTTTGTGTACAGTATGATAAGGATATATTATAAGTCACAGAGGTGTTCCATGACCATATAAAAGCACAAGGCCTTCGGAACTCCAAGATTACTTCTAATATCCTCATATTTTTCAAGAAGGGGTACTTTATTATAATTAACAAAAGAGAGTCATGTGACTAAAATGGCATCACTACTCACCATTTATAACTGATCACTAGTCACTGTTTATAAGGATATACCTTTACAGGATACTCATGGCTCTTGTGTAGTATATAGGGAATAAAGTACCCCCTCTTGTAAATTATAAGGATATTATAAGTTACCGAGGAGTAACTCGGTCATGGAACTCCGAGGTAACTTCTAATATCCTCATATTTTGCAACTGGGGATACTTTATTAATTATAATACACAAGTTTCAGTGAGTCATGTGACAGAAATGACATCAGAACTCACCGTTTATAAGGATATAATTTACAAGATATTTACGCCTTTTGTGTATTATAAGGATATAATCTACAAGATATTCACGGTTCATGGACATGACAAGTTTTGGTGAGTCACGTGACACAAAGGGGCAGATTTACTAAATTCACATGAAGGATTCCAAATTCGATCAAATTTTTATGAAGATTCAAATTCGAATTTTAGAATAGATTTTAAAGCTACTTCGACTGTCGAATTTCAAAAATTCGATCAAATTCGATTGATTCAATAAAAATATTCGATCATTCGACCATTCGATGGTGGAAGTACTTACCCTTTAAAAAAAATTTTGAATCCCTAGTTCGCCAGATTAAACCTAACGAATTGCTGTAGAACCGTATGGGAAGCTCCCATAGGGTTATTTCAGCATTTTAAGATCGAATAAAACCCTTCAAATTCGATATTCGGATTTGAAGGGTTAAAGTTTGATCAAATTTCGACCAAAATTCGATGGTCAAATTCAAGGGTTAATTAACCCTCGAATTTGACCCTTAGTAAATCTGCCCCAAAGTACACTGCTTGCTATTCATGGTCATTCTTTATAAGGGTAGTTAAACAAACGTATGGAAACTGGTTGCAATAATAAAAAGATTGACAAATGACACCGTCTGGGATCCATTATCCGGAAACCCGTTATCCAGAAATCTCTGAATTACAGAAAGGCTGTCTCCCATAGACTCCATTATAATCAAATAATCCAAATTTTGAAAAATGATTTCCTTTTTCTCTGTAACAATAAAATATTACCTTGTACTTGATCCAAACTAAGATATAATTAATCCTTATTGGAAACAAAACCAGCCTATTGGGTTTATTAAATGTTTACGTGATTTTCTAGTAGTGTTAAGGTATGAAGATCCTTTATCTGGAAAACTCCAGGTCCCGAGCATTCTGGCTAACAGGTCCAATCCCTGTATCATTTTATTTCAGTCCTACGTCACATTTTGCTTTCACTCTGTGCTTTATGGATTATTTGTTCACATTTTAAGTTTCTGTTGCGCTTTATAAACCACAAGGTGTATCTGTAGAGGAAGGAAATCTGCTGATAACATGAAAATACTAAAGCTAGAGGCTAGAATAGTGGGTTTTCTTTTAAATTGTAATTAAGACCACTTGTTGGTTACCTACTTTTTTTTGTTATATGGGAGGTACAAAGAATATATTGCACAGAGCTTGGGAATTCTCATCATGTATAAAAATCACTATTTAACACAGATATGTGCAGTGTTGCCTTCACTTTATAATATATAGTCACAAATAATTCCATTATCTTCCATAGCAGCACGCTAGAGCAGGGAACCCACGTTGTTTTCATCTACAATTCTGTCCTTTCAGTATTTCCCCTATTATGTGATTTTATTTTATTAATATATTCATTGTCTCAGGAGTGTGGAATGTAGTGTCCTTGCGTGATTGCTCTTTTTCAGGTGGCTCGATGACATTAAACACTATTATTTGTTTTAGAAGCTTTTTGGTCACTTGTTATCTGATTCACGTGCACTGTCTTGGGTATGTAAAGCTTACAAAGATGCATTTTTGGTGATGGGATAATAAAGAATTGAATAAAAATAATTCCTGTCGCTGCAGTGGTTTTTATTTGTTTGGAATAATTTGCATACAGAGAGGTGGCCTCATTATAATCTCGAGAATTCTGAATAAGTGCAGGCGACCTTGGGTTGGGGGTGAAGTCACTAATATGATCATGGGCATGCAGTAGACAGAATACAGCAGAAAAGGCAGTGTTGGAACTATGACTGATTGGGAACCCCCCTTGAAAAAAAAATATTGTCAGAAAACCCGACACACTCCCTCAGTGGCTGTGGGGTCTGCTGTATGGCAAGTACTCCATAAATAAAAGAGGTAAATTAGAGATGGAGCTGGAATTTGAGCATTAAATTTGTACTATCCCTGAATAAACTGATGTATTATATTAATAGTATATAAAAAGGTCACTGATGGGCATTCACACTGTATTCAGTTGATTTAAAGGAATACTAACACCAAAAATGTAAAGAAAAATTTAAAGGAAAAGCAATTAAAATATGATATACTGCTGCTCTAAAAAACGT
>CM044442.1:52540227-52574337 GCA_024363595.1 Xenopus borealis | reverse complement strand
GTTTGCTCTTTTGAGAAATGAATTACAGTGCAGAAGTCTACTGGAGTAGCACTAATAACTGATGCATTTTGAAAAAAAAACATTTTTCCCACGACAGTAACTTTTTAACATTTAGTATGTTCTAGAATGGCTAATTCTAAGCAACTTTTCAACTGGCCTTCATTTTTCCTTTTTTTATATTTTCTGAATTATTAGCCTTCTTTTTCTTCTGACTTTTCCACTGACCCAACCTCAGTAGAGGTACAGCTTTGTTATTACTAATTTACGTCTTTCTATTTAGGCCCTCCCCTATTTATATGCCAGTCTCTTATTCAAACCAGTGCATGGTTGCTAGGGTAATTTGGACACAAGATTGCCAAAACCGGAGGAGCTGATGAATAAAAAGCTAAATAAATTGTCAAAATAAAAAATGAAAACCAACTGGCACTTGTCTTAGAATATCACTCTCTACACCATACTAAAAGTTAATCACAAATTGAACAACTCCTTTAATACAGGTGTCAATTTGTCAGAATAAATCAGATATTTTACTGCTTAGTGCAGTTACATGCCATTCTGCTCTATAGAGCGGTAGTAACAGGGATGATTCCCATGTATGGGGCAGATATAAAGCAACTATAAAGTTTTTAAATCAAAATCAGGATGAGTCATTTAACGGGGGAACACAGTCATGCTTTGTTATTTCATTAAAATTCTGTTAGTATGTATCCCTTAGCAATATGCAATTAAAATGGCACTTTTCGTCATTATGAGAACTTTTCACACTGCCATAAGCAAAGATACTGGGTATGGTATGTTTATGGCAAATGCTGATATGATATGGTTTCCACTTTATTACTCACTGATGTAATTTAAATATAATACAATGGGAACATTGTAGACGACCGTGGCAAAGTGTTTAAATTAACATGTCAGTTTTTACTAGAATTTCATTTCGTCCATTTCTGAAGTGGTCTTCATGAAGGTCGAAGCCAAGACTGTTAAAAGAAAAAAAAAAAATCCAATGAGTGATTAATGCTACGGAGGTCCTATATTGTGACCTTACGCGATAAACTTATCCAATATAAATTTATTCACCAATTATGCATTACCCCTCTAAAACTTCTGAAAATGGGCCGTCAACCTGAGGCCAGATGCCCAAGATTCCAACAACCAGATGCATTTTTCCTACACCTGGCGTGGCAATGCCCTCCAGTACAGAGGTTTTGGAAAAGAGTAACAAGATACCTGGCAGACCATCTGTCATTTCCACAGGTGTGCTCTCCTGAGGTATGTCTACTTGGCCTTGTGGAGGAATTACTTTCTCTTAAACGTACCAGATCACTCATGAGAACAAACCTTTATTACGCCAAGAAACTGGTAATCATGGGCTGGATGGGAAACTCTCCCCCCACTATAGCACAATGGGTCAATTTAATCAACCAAGCCCTCCCATAAATTAAGCTTACATACCTAGCTAGAGGCTGTCCTGGGAAATTCACAAAGATATGGGACCCTTGGCTAGATCTCCACCCTCTTGAGCTCCCCGTATCATAAGGACCTCTCTGGCCAAACAGACCAATCACATACCAGAGATAGATACACTTTGTTTATGCATATTCCCATACAGGTTGTAAAACAATACACCAAGTGCTGTCGACAATGTAATTTTTATAGAATGTACAATCACTGAAATACCAAATTTGAACTGTTATAAATGGATATCTGTGAACCAAGTTGATGTTTGTACTCCCCTTCTCCCTTCCCTTGCAAAATCTCAAAAAAAAAAAAAAAAAAAATTGTGTACGCTCCAACCATGGAACTTCATGACAAGTTCCTAGAAAATGTTCTGAAATGCATTGATTCTGCAGGACTGAAACTGAACCTTTCCAAATGCCATTTCAGACAAACTCAGCTGTCATTTCTGGGTCATATCATTTCACAAAAGGGATAAATGCTGGACCCTGACCATGTCAATGCGGTTACACAAGCACCAAGCTTTCTTAGGTCTTACTTCATGGTATTCTAAGTTAATTCCCAACTATGCTTCAGTTGTGGAGCCACTTTCAGCACTACTACGTGGAACTTCAAGTCTGGTTTGGTCAGAGACTGCTCAACATACAGTAGCTTTGAAATAGTGAAACCGTTAATTGTGAAAAGTCCAGCACTGAGAAGAAACTCAGTCCTGACCTTCAACCTTACTACAGGATTAGACATGAACTGTCCACTTACTGGTACCAGAGACCTTGAGAGAAAAGCTCATACTGTACAACTGGCACATGAGAGTCATCAAGGAATTGTACGTACAAAACAAAGACTATGAGATCTATACTGGTGGCCAGCAATGGATGCCGATGTGGTAACTGCCATTCATTCTTGTGTTACAGATAGAGTCACTTGGATTTGTAAGTTAAATGCGTCGTGACTCAGCATTAATTGAAGAAACTGTGTTATCTAAAGTTATCTTAACTCATTTAATGCATTTAACCTTTTCATTAGCATACCAAAGCTCCATTGTTTTCAATGGTGAACTCTTTAATTGGATGGGATGCTGTGACACAATATTCTGTGATAAGTGGGATAAATGAGATAAATGAGTTAATTTGCGACGCATTAAACTCACCATCCAAAGTGACTGCATCTGTACTTGTCAGAATCATGACAAAACAGCTATCACACATACACCACCACTTCAGTCAGTACCATTTCCTGATTCAGCATGGGAAAAACTTGCTATTGATATTGTGGGTCCTTTTGCAGATACTCCTATACACTGCATATTTGCTATAACTCTGATAGACTATTACAGTAAATGGCCAGAAACTGCATTTGTTTCTCACATAACATCAGCTACAGTAATAACATTTCTGTCTACAGCCTTCAGCAGAGAAGGAAATCCAAAGGAGTTAATATCAGACAAAGGGCCACACATATTTAAAGTGATACTGACACAAAAAATTAATTTTAACATATGAATGTACATTAAATGTTTCCTATGGGCCATGTTGATAATTTTTTTTGCTGAGAGGTTTGTTTTGTATATAATTGTTAGCTTAAATTTCTAAGCCTGACTTTGCCAACCTAAACGTCCCATCTCAGTCTGATAGTTACAGTTTCTAATGATAACAGATGCCTGCTGCACAAATATGGCCCCCTCATACAGGAACATGGGGGATCAGACAGGTAATGTAAAAGCATCATGCAAATACTTTATGGCAAAGTTAGAAGTAGCTTTCAAAGCCAATATTATAAAAGATGTAACAAAAAGAGTTTAATTGCAGGTGTAAGTATCTCTTTAAGCTTTTTGAAAAGTAAACAAAATTTCAAGCAACTTTGCAATACACATCAGTTTAAAAATATGCAGACTTTTCTTGATTTTTAATGGTTTCTGACTCTACTCTTTCTGACTACTTTGCTGAACTAGCTGACTACTGTCACTTTGTATCAGCAGCCAGCTGTCCTGAGCTTGCATCCTCCAATCCCCACAATTCCCTGCACATGTGATTTCAATAAGGAAAGGAAAACCACAACGGTGCAATGCATTGTGGGTTACGAAGTTCCTGCATTCTGTCTGTAAGCTGTGGAGAAGTTATTACATTTGTAACACCAGTGCTTTAGTCCCTCCTTCTCTGCCCTGATTTAAAATGATGCAAAAAGACAAGAACTGTTAAACAACTGGAATACAGCATAGAAAATGGCATTTATTAAAAAAACAGGTAACTGTGATGGGTATATTAGGAGTTGCTGTGTTATGTGGGCCTCTTTATTAAATTTTGGTTTGGAAGCCAGAGTTCCCCTGAGATAATTATGCTTCTTCCCCTGACAAGGAATACATATATGGGTAGGCTACTAAGCACAATTATTGTTACTTAAAGAGGACCATTGTACTCACGACTAAAGAATTTGAAAACAGATTATTGTTATGTTCTGTTGTATCTTGAAGTTAAATCAGCTTGTAGGGACTGTCTGATACAGATGTATATAAATGTACTTATTAGGCAACACTGTGAATGCCATCAGGAAACAAGTCTACAAAAACAAGGAGCAATTCCAGTTACAAGAACAAAATTGTGAACATATTGCTCTCACCTGATTGAAATGTTAGCATTTTTTTGTCAATACTCAACACATTGTTTACACAGGCTTGAAAATGTATATACAGTATAGCCTCATGTTTAGTAAATGAATATGCTGTTGTTCAGATGTGGGGGGGGGGGTACAACGAAATAAATGTCATATTAAGCAACTTTATAGTAATTAGAAAAAGGATTACTGAAGGCTGGGTCTGTCCATATATTCAGCACAAGCCAGCTGCATGACAGACATAGAGAAGCAACATCTGCTATGCTGTTTCAATACTCAAAAGCAGAGAGAAGGTTGTAGTTTGTCTTTAAGTGGATTGATGAACAACCTGGCCTTTAGAAAGGCTTCAGCTGTCTTTTCCATTGAGAAGGAAAAACAACAGCCTACCAAAAAGCAGTTGCCTCCTAAAGTGCTGGCACAAGTCACATGACATGGGGCAGCTGGGAAATTGACAAAATATCTAGCCCCATGTCAGATTTCAAAACTGAATATAAAAAATCTGTTTGCTCTTTTGAGAAATGTATTTCAGGGCAGAAGTCTACTGGAGCAGCACTATTAATTGATACGTAACTGAAAATACATGTTTTCCCAGGACAGTATCCCCCAGTAACTAATACAAACCATAATAACTGGTGTTATACACTGAATGTTTCATACACAAATCCCTGTCTAGTACAGTCTGCAATAATCTCTAGATTAATTTACATTATAAAGGCCACAAAGAACTAAAACAGCAGTCACCATAGAAAACAAAAAACTGACATCACTAGGTCACGGGAAACTGCTTATTAAATAATTCAGTTAATTTTTAATATTCTTCGTACAGATAAATGAAATTTGACTTGAATCTATCCACTTTAAGCAAAATGCAACAGTTTCTTCATTAGAATCATCACTATTGCTTTTCATTCTATGGAGGAGTGCTTTATAAAGCTTGTTTCACTGCACAATGGTTTCCAGGTGATTCTTTGAGTCAACAAAATGCTCTAGGTTAGAAAAGTAAGAATGATTTGTCACATGTATTACTTATAATACTTGCTTAACAGATGCGGGACAGTCTGTGTAGTCTGTAAAATAAAAATGAAATAACTGGACTGAAGGTTTTCTGTTCTATTTCTGCATCTTACCAGTGGCCCGGTTTCTTCTCGTTGCAAAATTTGTTGAGCTTCATCTGCTGGAAACCTCAGTACCGTTGTTATTACCTTTGCCATTGTCTGTGAATGAAAACCATTATAACCTGAATCAACCTGAAATTAGCATTCATTGCTCAATCATCTCTCCAAATAGCATTATCTCCATAATAAACGTGTGGGGAATATAAGAATCCTTGTTAGTACAAAAAGAGTTTGCCTGTAATTCTTGCTTTTACACCTTGGGAACTGGGGGAATATAGAGTTGTGTGATGTGAGGGACAGGGTGTGAATGTGGAAAGAGAGAAACACAGAACAAAGTAAGTGTATGAGACAATAAAATGTAAGGGGGAAAAGTGCTGGGTAATGAAAGTGTGTATGGGGCAGACAAACCAGGACTGTATAGACAAGAGTGCAGGATAGGATGGAGAAGTGTAGGAACAGAGTGCATGGACAGTGACTATGTAGGGAGAGAACATGTGTGGGAGTGGACAGGGCAGTTTGTACAGGGAAGACAGTGGGTAGGACGGGGTAAGAGTATATGAGGAAAAGGAGTGTAGAAGAGTGAGACAACATATGGAAAGACAATACAAGACAGGGAAACACATTATATAAGCAATAATACAGGAGGTATGGCGAACAATGGGAGTTGTCTAAGATTTTCTGTGCTGTACACTGTTAGCCACAGCTTGGGTATGAGGTCTTAGTAATGAGTTAGTCAGTCAGTTGGGTATTTTTTGTGGTGATACTTTGGCTATGGGCAGTTTTGGCAACACCTTGTAAAAAAATATCACTCATCAGACTCCTAATCTCTAAGAATAGGGTGTCATGACTTTGTATGGCAGCCTGAAGTGAAAGAATACTTGAGGGAAAAAATGCAGGGTAGGGAGTGTGTGAAAGACTGGGACAACAGGGTTGAAAGAGAGAATGCAGTAGGTATGGCCCACTAAATGGTTATTTGTGTTTATTATTAAATTATATAACTTGTGCTCTGAAGAAGACATTATCAGAAAAGTCTATATAAATACATCAGTAAACCCTCAAAGTAATGCTGTTCTGAGTCCACTGTCAAAAGAAATACAGCATTTCTTTCCCTCTGTTGTGTACGTACTGTACACATGGGCTGCTGAATCAGACTTCCTGTTTTCAGCATAAACCTCTAAGGCTAGGGCTTGAGCATGCTCAGTTTGCTCCTCTCTCCCCTCCCTCCTCCCCTCCTTGCTGTAATCTGAGCCCAGAGCTATGAGTGATCATGGAGAGACTTGGGCAGGAAGTGATGTCACAACAAGCTAATATGGCAGCTACTATCCTAAATAAAGAAAGAACTTCTGGAGCTGTTTACTCAGGTATGGTAACATATTCTGCAGGATAACTATAGTGTTATAGCATGTAATATTGTGGCTAATCTTTTGTCAATAAACTGCTTCAGTGGCTTTCCTTCTCCTTTAAATGCATGCTTAATTATAATACTTGGATCAGTCACAGCTGACAGACTTTCAGCATCTAATTGCCAAGTGGCCTTATGACAAAAAGCACAAGTAAAAAAAAAAATGTTTTTTTCCCATTTATTGTAAATAAACAAAAATATTCCTACCTTTGTTTCGCGTCCCATCATGTACTCAAACATCACCTTTCTTAAGTACTCAAATTCAGTAGGTTCCCCAAAGACAGAATCACCTGCATGTTGAATATTAACTTCTACAGGAAAGGAAAGAAAGAAGAGTATGTAGAAGCACTATTTTAACACAGTAATGAAAATAAATACATTATCAGTAACCACAGCATTAACTGAGAAATCATCATTTTATGATATGAATAATGCTCTTGAATCTGCAAAGCACATTTTATAACTTACATGCAAATTAATGGAATACACTTTATGAAGGACATTCGTTGGGTTGCTGGTATCTCAGAAATTCCTGTATAAATGCCTTAAACATAGGTATATAACAAAAGAACTAAATAAAATTCCTACCTTTATACGGGGTGCCAACGGGAGTGTAAAATACACCACGTGTGAAGTTTGTCACCTGGTCTTCTAGGATGTGAACCTGTAGAAATAAGGATTTTTTTTAAAAACTTGCTTGACCTTTATAATTTTTCTTACTAGGAGTTAAACACTTTTTCCTTCCTATTTTGTTCTGCTGGCCATAATATTTTCATATTCTTGATGTTTTCTGTTATTAGTGACAATTTGCCTTGTGGAAAATACTCAAAATTCTTTGCCAATCAGGCATTTCCAACAGGCATTCATTTTAAGAACTTATGCAAAATCATTATCTTATAACTGTAAGATTCACCATGATTTGTTACATACATTTTATTTCCCCAATGAGTCTAGCGATGATATGCTAGGCTACACCCACCTATAGCTAAAAATGTTTTACTTGCCTTCTCCTTAAGTTCCTGCTCCTTGGGTTTGTATTCACTGAGTTGGGAGGTTTTCTGTGCCAGCTGTGCCTAAAAATACAGTCTCTGTCAATGCTTTAGAATTATAAACAAGAACTCTAAAGAACAGCTTAGTCTGATATTCTTCATTTGTATCTTTAATACTTGAGACAGATCTTAGGAAAATGTGTATGAAACAGTTCACCAATGTGCCATTGTCTTTTTTTTTTATCACTTCTTTGCGGTCAACAGTGTTCATGCATGATTTGCATGCTGAAAGAATGTACAGTTAATGATTGATTTTAAAAGTTGATGCTGTATGGGTATATCACATTTCAATATATAGATGTGTCACTACAACTTGCATCTTTAAAGTGAAATAGCTAAAAACTATTAAAGGGGACATTTTGCATAACCTTCATATTCAGATATATGATTAATTCTTCCTCAGAAAATTTAATGATTCCAGAAAAAAAACGTTTTGAATGCATGTTATCTGCTAAAAGTGTCTTTACATCAGAGCTGCACTGAGAACCTCTCAGGTCAGAAGCTAGGCTGAAATGAAAGGTGGGAGTGTCTGTTCATTCTCTCACAGGAAATGGTCACAGCACTGACTGATAGGCTGAGCTCTGCTGTAGCTGGGATAACTCCTCCCATCTCCCTGCCTGTGTCTGTTTCCAGTCTGAATTAAGCCAAGTCCCACCAAATTAACCTTTTCATCCCCAGTACCAGTAAGTACAGTCTGTGCCTCATAGACTTCTGGGCTGTAAGGTAGACCCCATCCTGCACTACTAACCCAGGCTTCTGCCCAACTAAAACAACCACCAACCCTCCATGTAGCAGCAGCAACTTTCTCAGAGAGAAGTAAAGCGCTAGTAGTGACACACACCACACTGCACGCTATGCAGACCCACAGCTCTTGGAAGTAGAAGGAGCAACTAGCACAGCGGTAAAGTTGCGACTAGTTTAGATCCGCCCCGCAGTCTCCCAGCAAAGCAAAATAGTGTAGTGAGAGTCTGGGTGGCGGGGGCATATGTTGCACAAGTCTTTGGTAAAACATGCAGCACCCAGCGGAGCTTGCCACGACCATGGGGAAACCGACTCCTCACTCCTATTACCTCTGCATGCCCCTTCCAGTAGTTCTGCCATTGCCTAAAGAGCCAGCCGATTTCTACAGAAGAGAAGTGAGCGCTTCATTTGCAGGGCACGTTACCATGGCAACGGCAGGACTATCGGCAGCACAATCTGTTCCTACTCTGTCTATCTAAAGTATCCTGCAGATGTGCTGCTGTTACCACAGCCCTGTCTGCAGCTTGTTTCCTCCTTAACTCCCTTGTCACGCTGAAGCAGCCCTGAGAAAACCCGGCATGATTGATGTGGCTCCAAGATGACCTCACAGCACCTCCCAGCTATGCACGCCCAGGCTTTCTCAGTGGCTGATGCTATCACAAAAAAAGAATGTGAAAAAAAAAGAGACGGCCGGCGGCTGCCCTGGCCGGCTGTGCAGATAACAGCACAGGAAATAGAGAAAGGGAGCAGTGAGACAAGAAATGCAGGGATAACAGAGAAAGTGGAATCAAAAGGTATAAGTAACAAAACGTTTTATTCTATTTTATAGCAAAAGGAATTGATTAAGCTAAAGTTAAAAACTATGGTATATGTCCCCTTTAATAATTATCCACAAAAGTTATTATTCCAATTTATGTATTTTTAATTTTTCCCTAATGCAACCATCTTAGTTGTGCTCTTTTTCATTTTGGCACATCAAATGGAGTCATGTTGGAGACCTGTGAGCTCAATGACAGATGAACAATTGTATACGGCATTGTCCCTCTGTTTGACTGAGGTAGATATTTGTAAAGGTGGCCATAGACACAGATAATATTGTACAAAACTAATTTTCATACAATATTCCATGTGTATATGGTGGGAAAGGAGCTGACTGATATCAGCAGAAGACTTGGATATTGGTCGGCTGGTCGATCGGGCTGGACGGACAATTTTGATCAGGTGCCTTTGAAGGCACCCGAACATCAGCCACTGTTTAGTGCTGAATCGTCAGATACAAGTAGTTCTATTGTTTCCACCTGTTTATTAGCTCTACTCGTGTGTATTGAAACGAACAAGATATTTTCCAAGAAAGATCGTAATTGTATCGTCTGTGGCTGCCTTAACAACCACATTCTAAAGGAGAGTAAATGCCAGGGGTCCCTGGGAGAAAAAAAGAAAATGAGAAGTGGTGCTCCTACAACAGTTGTCTGGGTTGGTGCAGTTTTCAGTGAAGAGTAGCATCACTCGAGAGGTAATTGATTATAATTACTGAGGATGCCAAAAAAATTGTCCCACCCACAGTGACAATGTCTTATCTTCTCATTTAAAAACAAACATTTGAGGATGGTTGTACTTGTGTATTGCTTACCTGAAAAACTTCTGGTGATGCTTTCTCCTAGTTTCAAAGAAAGGAGAAAAAGAAAATATTTTCAGTAAGGTGGTTCAATAGGAAGAGGGGAAAATTGTATTTCATCATGCTCAGAAACTGGGGGTTTCCAGATATTAAATGAACTCAACAAGATTTTTTTGCCACCAATATGGATCCATGCCTCTTAATTACCATCAAAATCAAATACAAGGTATTTGTTTTATTATTACAGAGAAAAAAATTATTTAATTTCAAATGGAATCTCTGGGAGATGCCTTAAGATGACACTTAAGTCATTATGTTGTCATAAGTTTAATAGTGTATCTTTGGGAAAGGCTGGAAGCAGGAAGACAACTTCGTTCACACAGGTAAGGAGTTCGAAGAAAGAATCCAAATTACTGGAATAAGTGTGTTCCTTAAGCAACTTTCAGTTTTTATTACCATTAAATAAAATATTACATAATTGGCTTATCTTTCATTTAAAATCTGGAATCTTTGCATATTGAATCTAATATTTTTGGCTGTGCACAGAATTTAAAAAGTTCATGTTTCGGTTATTTTATCCGGGTTGCATTTTTCTCTATCCTGAAGCTCTTACCTCCAAATTCTGTTCTTCATCATTTTGCATTTCTTTCACTGATAATTCTTCCTGCAACCGTTCAAGTTGTTCTTGCAACTCAGTCACTTTTGCTGTCATTTCCTCTTCTCTTGCCTACAGCATGATTATTTAGCATTGTAAATTCATTAAAGGTCTTCTGTTATGATTTTTATGGAGTAGTTTTTATTTCTAAATTATACTGTTTACACTGCAAATAATTCACTCTATAATATAAAATTTCATTCCTAAACCAGCAAGCATATTTTGTTTAGTTGCAATATTGGTGGTGTCATGTGCTTTCAGAAAGAGCCAGCACCTTAGGATGGAACTTATTTTTGGCAGGCTGTTGTTTCTTCTACTCAGTGTAATTGAATGTGTCCCAGTGGGACCTGGATTTTACTTTTGAGTGCTGTTCTTGAGGTTTATCAGAGCACAAGTCACATGACTATGGCCATCTGGGAAACTGGAAATATGTCTAGTCCCATATCAGATTTTAAAATTAAATATAAAAAAAAATAGGTTTGCTCTTTAGAGAAAGGATTTCAGTGCAAAATTATGCTGGAGAAACACTATTAACTGATGCATTTGAAAAAAAAACTGTTTTCCCATTACAGTTTCCTTTTAAAGATAACCAAAACGTATACCTACAGCAACTATTAAGGGGCAGATTTACTAATGGCCAAATTTTCGAAGTGAAAAAACTTAGATATTCGACCATCAAAGTTTTTTAAAAGGCTTTTTCGATCGAAAATGGACCTATTTCGTTCGAATGTGTCCATTTTCAATCGAATAAAAATCCTTCAAATCGAACTATTCAAACGATTTGGCGCAAAGTCCTTCAAATTCCTAGGACAGGTACTAGGTCCCCCATCGGCTAAAATGCCAATTCGACAGCTTTAAGGTAGCGAAGTGGCGAAGTTGAAGGATTTTAAAGGGCCAGTACAAGACAAGTACGTTTTTTTAAATTTTAATCAAATTTTAGGCTATTCGATAGTTGAAGTAGCCCAAAATTAGTTCGAAATTTGAATTTTTTAAATTCGAATTTTATTTGAATATTCACTTTGACCCTTCGTAAATATGCCCCTGAGTATATCTTGTTATTTTGCTCCTTACAACAGAAGACTCATGAGTACTGTTCTTGCCATTTAAAAAAAAAAAAGAAAAATAGTGTCACATCTGCCTGGTTATTTTGGCTGGAAAACACACAGCCCCAATAATAATGGAATTGTGGCAAAGAGCTCTGCACTGAGCTGAGCTGCTTAAAGGACCAGTAACATCAAAAAATGAAATTGTTTTAAAGTAATAGAAATATAATGCAGTGTTGCCCTGCACTGGTAAAACTGCAGTGTTTGCTTCAGAAACACTACTATTGATTATATAAATAAGCTGTTGTGTAGCCATGGGGGCAACTAGTCAAAGGAGAAAAGGCTCAAGTTACATAGCAGATAAGCTCTGTAGAACGTAATGTTATCTGTTATCCATTACTTATCCTGTGCCATATAGCTGTTTTTTCAATTTGATATAATGAAAATCATCCAAAGAAAAGGCTTCTTAACAAATAATATTTCAGTAATGATAAAGGTTCATTTGGTTTACTTAATAAAAGTATATGTTGCATTATGGACAGGTTTGACCATTTAAATAAGAGACCACACAAATAATCTCTGGGAACAATTAGGTAGGGGACCTTCCAACATAATACAAAAGTATACTCGTTAATAAGAAGAAACAAATGTTAAGGACTATCCTAATCAATGTACAAAGACTGCATAAATAGTATTTCTTCTTGTGGATAAGCCACAAAAAAGTGCATAAGAATTATGTAAATGAAGAGTTAAGATCAATGTTTGTAAGATACATATGAAAAAAAATATTTACTGTGAGAATAATAGTATACTTTGCTTGCAGAAGAGCTAGACCAGAGGTATCCAGCAGAAGCCTAACAATTTGAATGTGGCCCAGCAAAACACCAGTCTGCACATTTTTTTTTATTATAAGCTTCTTTCTTGTATGACTTACTTCTAAAAGTTCTTCATATCGCTTTTCTGTTCTTTTCAGGTCATCTTCTTTCTCAGCAATCCTTTTATGAAGATGGACTGCTTCTATCTGTTGTGATCTCATTAATTCAGCCTCCACCTCCTGAGCTTTAGCTAAAAATAAAATCACATTTTAAATAGGTAGTGCTCACATAAACAACTGTAATTTGCCGCAAGTCTTGTGCCTGTCTCAATAAGGGCTGTGACACACTAGGCTATTTGGGGAGATTTAGTAGCCTGGCAACTAATCACCTCGACTTTGTGGCGACCAATCTTCCCAAACGCCTTCACCTTACTCTGCGCTGGCTTAGATGAAAAATCGCCAGCGCTTATCACACGCATCAATTTTACGAAGTCGCCCGAAGTTTCCTTGCGAGGCAACTTCGGAAAATGAATCGCCGCGCGTTTCACAGCCCTAAAGCACCAAAGCTTTTTTCAGTGTCTGCAATTTAAATTTCTGTTTATTTTCCTTCAGTCAGCTTTGAGAGTAAATGGGACACTGCAAGTCACATTCAAGCTCAAGATTTAAAAAAAAAAAAAAAAAACCTTATGCACTACTATAGCAGTTTGGGGGGGAATTAAGTATTAAATAATTGTCCTTTAAGTACAAGGTGCAATTTATTAGAGAAACAGGAAATCATTTTTTAAAATTTGGATTATTTGGATAAAATGGAGTCTATGGTAGATGGTGTTTCCGTAATTCAGAGTTCTCTGGAAAACGAGTTTCTGGAAAAGGGATCCCTTACCTGTATATGTACAGACAAATAGGTTATTGATCTCAACACGAGGTGATGAAAAAAGTCAAGGACGTTATGCCCATACATGCTTTTAATTAATTTTATTATTAACGTACCACACCTGTGGCAAACATTGTTTCCTTTACTATTACACTTTTGGAGTGTTTCACTTCAGATCTATGTCAGCAGTTAGGAACAAATGGCTAGTGTACCATGTGACGTGGCCCAAAACCTGGAAGGTTCTGTACTGTTCAGAATTTACTTAAAACATTGTCTACAAGGCAAATGGCTGAACATCTGAAAGGGGATGTAAACCCATCCAAAATTTTAAAAAAAGCACACTACATGCATCTCTTCTCCGGAAACCAGTTATCCAAATTATAGGAATGTTGTCCCCCATAGAGTCGCTTTTAATAAAACAATTGCAATTTGTACCTTGTACCTGATAACTTAGCGACAAGAATCCATATTGGTGGCAAAACAATCCTGTTAATGTTTTAATGATTTTTAGCAGTCTTAAAGGATTTGTTTAACCTTCAAAACTTTTTTCAGTTTAGTTGAATTCAAAAAGTTTGTCAGAAATAAAGACTTTTTTCAATTACATTCAATTTTCTATTTGTGACCAGTTTTTCTCATATTGATTGAGGTGTAAAGTTTTTTTTTTCACCTTCTTATGTCTTTCTAAGGCAGCTCTTGGGGGGTGGTCACAGACTGTGTAACTGTTCTAAATTCTTATATTGTCCCCACTGAGCAGAATCCCTGAATTTCAATCAAAGCAGCTGTTAGAATTGGTACAATAGTAGCTGCTTTCCAATGATACTACTGAGAAACGGATCAACGAATGTAGCAAACTGTAACAATTCTGAATCTTCACCTGGATAACCAAGCTGCTAAATGGAAGCATTAAAGACAGAAAAATGAATCTGCCATTTTGGAAAAATGGTAAAATAAAAAAAATGGAAAGCAACGTATGGAGATCTAAATAACAGTGCCCCCATCAGATAAAAGATCCTATACATGTATTCCAATTGCTCTGAAAACTCACAAATAAAAAATTTAAAGGGGAAATCCGATAAGGCTCACTAGTGTAGTTGCCTTTGACTTTCTTATTTCAAACTTAACATTTTTTCCCATAATTCTGTCCACACATGCATTTGGGATCTAAAAACAACAGGATGTAATTCAAACAGAACATGAAGTATCACCAAATATCAATTACATATGAAATGATGAATGGTCTGGTTGAGATCATGTAGAAACTGTCTCTTAATATCACATCATTTTTCTATATTACCAAAAATACAAAAAAAATATTTTGCACCTTTCCCACCCCAAATTCAACTCTTAAATATATGACACAGACTGCAATGGAAAGGTGTGAGACAAGTGTGTTCATATAAAACTTTCCTGGATGTATAGTCACCTTTTCTTAATATGAAACATCTCAAATGTGCTTACCAATAGTTTCCTGGACAGCTGTTTCAACCTCATGCTCCTTTGAAGCCATCTGGGTGTTGAATTCTCTCATCAGTTGCTTTAATTTTGAATTATGCTTAAGTTCCAGGTCTTCCTGTTCATATCTGGATTAGGTAAAATAATGGTTTAATGATAAATAAAACCCCAATGAAAAGAATCCCATGTTCAGAGAATTATATTTACAGTGGGGAAAAGTAGCATGCCTCATTTCAAGAGAAACTTTTAGTTTGACACAATATCATAATATAGAATTAGCACTAAAACATTAGCTATACCAGTTGTTCAAATAACTATAAACAACATAGCTACATATGGAGTAATTTTACAAGACAAAATAAGATGCTCCATTCAATAAGCAGGATGTCGAAACTTACTTCATTCTTTGTTCGGCTTCCTCTGTTATCTCCTTTTTAAGCAAAACTAGTTCTTGATTGTGCTCTTTACGTAGAGACCGCATATCTTTCTGTAGCTTAGTTATTTCATTTTTTAATTTTAACTTCTCACTCTCCACTTCCTCCAGTTTTATTTTCAATGCACTCTCTTGAGAATGGATCTCCTCAAAAAGCACTTGAAGTTCATTTAAGGATTTGGATTTCCCATCTATTTCCTCTTTAAAGGTCTTTAGTTCTGCATCCTTGACATTTAGCTCATCCTGTAGGGATTTTAAAACTTTTTCATGTGTAGAAACCAGCTGATTATTTGTCAGCATCTGTGCCTCCAATTCCTTTAAAAGGTTTTGTTCCTTCTCACTCTCAGTGATCTCTTTTTCAGAAAGTTTGTGCTGTACATCTTTAAGACTATCTTCCAGTTCTTTAACTCTTAGTTCCTTTGATTTTATCTCATTCCTAATACTAGCTATATCTGCCTCTGAAATTTTCTGCTTCTCCAGTAGCAACGCATATTTGGTCTCTTGATTTTTAACTTCTTTTTGAAATCCTTCCTGCGCTTCCTGGCCTTCTTTCTGCATGTTATCTTTTAAGACACGTAGCTGGCTTTCCAGCTCTGTCCTGGACTGTTCCTTCTCTTCTAACTGAGACATAAGTTGTTTCTTAAGAGAAGATATTTTCTGTTCTGCCTTTTTCTTCAGTTCTGAAAGTTTATTTGCGCTTTCTGTAGTTAGTCTCTCTTCCAATGTTTTTAATTCCTTATCTTTCATCTGAAACCACTCTGCTTTCTCTAGTTCCCATTTTGATTGCTTTGCGTCCAGTTCTTCCTTTAAAGCATCAATTTCTTTTTCAAGTGTTAATACTTTATGTTGCACTTCCTTAATATTATTGTCAGATGAACACTGAACATGCTGGAGTTGCTCACACTGCTGAAATGTTTGCATTTCAATTTTATCCATCAAACTCTTCTTTTCAGAAATCAGCTTTGAACACTGTTCCTCCAATTCTGAAATTCTAGATTTCAGGCCTTCTAACTGAGTGATTAAGTCAAATTCTTTGGTTTCTTTCATGAGTTGGGTCTCTTTGATTTTACTAAGATGGCATTTAAATTCATCTGTTACTGTCCTAAGATTCTCATCTTTTTCAACAATTTGCTTATTGAGGGTTTCATTTTTCTCTTTCAGCTCTTTAATAGTGTTGTGGTTCTGGACAAATTTGAGTTCTGCCTTTTTCTTCCATTCATCCAACTTATTTTGAAGTTTAACAGCCTCATCTATGTGTACTGACTTTTCTTTATTCAGAATCTCAATCTTTGACATCAGATCCTCAATTTGATTCTGTAGCTCCTGCTCACTCTGTTTCTGCTGTGCAGTGAGAAAAGCAATGGCATTTTCTTTTTCTGTTAAATCTACACAATTATCATGTTTTAGTTTAAGTTCATTAATTAAGGAAGTAAGAGAAGACACCTCAGATTCTTTTTCTCTTACCACTTCAGTCAAGGAGGTCACAATATTTATATTCTCTGAAAGCTCTTTTTTCATTTGAGTAATGCAATGCTCTTTCTCTTCTGCAACCTTTTGTTGGTTTCCTCCTTCTTTTATCAACCTCTCATTTTGCAAATTAAGAGCTTCAATCTCATCCTTTAGAGATGAAGTAATGTTTTCTTTTTCCTGCAGATGTTGAGTAACCTGATTAAGAGATTGGTTTACTGAAAGAAGCTCTTTTGAATAATGCTCAAGTTGCTTTTCTTGCTCATATATTTTACTATGCTGCTCTTTCAGCTTAGGCATGTATCTTTCAATATTTGCTATTTTAACAATCAATTGATCCATTCGATATTGGTGGTTTTTAGTGAGTCCATTTGCAAGTGATTCACATAAATCTTCAGCATTTTTGCAGCAAGTGATCAACTGATTTTCTTGTTTACCCAGAAGACATTTAAACTCATTTTCTTTATTAACTAGTGTATCCTGCAGTTCCTTATCAAAGTCTGTTCTCACTTTTTTGTGCTGGGTCTCCAAGTCATGATACTTTTCTTCAGCAATTCTTATTTTACTAACCAGTTCACCAATCTTGCTTTTATCTTCTTCTGCTAATATGTTCAGATCATCCAGCTGCTGTTGAAGCATTTGCTTCTCTGTTGTTAGTTGAGCACACTCCTTTTCCACCATTTCAAGTTGTGTCTTTTTCTCATTTTCACTCTGGGTGAGATGTAAAACTTGAGCCGATGACTGATGTAGCTGTTCTTGTAAATCAGAAAATGAGACATCTATTTGGGTATTCCGTTCACTGAGGTCTGTTATTTGTTTTTCAGCATCTTCTTTTTCTTTAATCTTGATGTTTAAATGTGTTCTTGCTTCTGCTATAACCTGATCTTTCTCCTGAAGTTCTTCTTCGTGCTTCTCTCGAAGTTCTTCAGCTAGCTGGCTTAGTTTCTTTTCCCAAGCTTCACTTGTTTCCTGCAGCTCTCTCTGATGCTTGTCTGTGATATTCTGAACCTGTTCTTTATGATTCAGTTCAAGCTGAGCCATTGCATGGTTAATTCCAGTTGAACTTGCTTGGGCCATCTCATGCATCTTTTCATTAAATTCTTTTTCTTTGTTAATCAACTCATTCTGCTTATTTTCAATCTCTTTCTTTAGTTTGCTTTCCATCTCTGCATATTTCTTTTTAAAGGATTCCTTCAGCTCTTTTAATTTTTGCTTTAATTTTTCCATTTTAGCATCCTGGTTTTTGTGTTTTACTTCATAATCTTCTTGCAAAGCTAGTATAGTCTTCTCTTTTTCAGACAGAGTATTGTTAAGGTGTAAAATAATTTGATTGTGATCTTCTTTTAGTTTTTTTACTTCATGTTCACTCTCTGAAGCTATTCTGTTCATTTCTTCTATTTGTGCCGTTAAATCTTTAATTTGGGTTTCATACTTAGGTATCAAATTGTTGAGTTTATCTGCCATATTAATGCTTTCCTCTTGCAGTTGCAGTGTAAGACTTTGTACTTGTGACTTACTGGAATATAGTTCAATCTGTATGTCCTTTAACTGATTTTCTACTGTTTCTGTCACCTCTTTAAGATAGTTTCGCTCTTCTGTCATACCTTTTAGCTTTTCTTGCAGCTCCTTCAACTGCAGCTCATATATCCGTTCTTTTTCATGTGCATTCACTTCATGAGAATGTTTGGATGCCTCCAATAGCGTATATGTTTCTTTAAGGTCTGCATCTGCCTTTTCAGCAGCTACTTTCATGTTTTGATTTTCTTTTTTTAATTCTTCCAACTCACATTCTTTATTATCTAAAAGTAGTTGTAGGTTGTTAATATTTGCTTTCAAATCTTTCTCAACACCCTGCGTAAGTAAATCCTTTTCTCTTTCAATTGAAGCAATTTCTTCACTATTTTTTTCTCTTTCTTCCTTTATCTGGGCTTCATACGCTTGTTTAATTTTGCTAATATAATTTTCCGTGTCTGCAAGTTTATGCTCAATATCTTGTCGTGCCTTTATGGCCTCAGACAGGTCAGCTGAAAGGGTTTCTAGTTCAGTTTGTTTTACATCTAGTTTTTCTAGTGTTTTTTCATTCATTTGCTCAATATGCTCCTGAAAATTATGCTCTCTCTCTTTTAATTGTGCATCATATTCTTGCTGATACTTCTCTTTAAGTTCAATAATCTTAGCATCATTTTCTTGCTTAAGGAGTGTAAGCTTTTCTGACCATATTCTTTCTTGTTCTAGAGCAAGGATATCAATAGCTTGCCTATGTTTTTCTTTGATGGCAGTTATTTCTGCATTGTGATTATTTCTTTCGGTCTCAATCAAGTTAGCAAAATCTTGGGACTTTTTTTCATCAGCAACTGAACTCTCAAGTTCAAGAATCCTCTGTCAACAAAAAAGAAAAATGCTAATTAGTACAGAATGAAAAACTGATAGTTTGGTAATGTCTGCTGAAGGATCCATGCTTACAGGGCTTAATACAGAACAGTGGTGTCTGATATGTAACCGATCAACACTAGAGTTATAGTAGGAGCGGTACCAGTTTACAGATTGGCCCCAAAGTAGCACTGTACATAAACTTGAAGCAGGTAGAAACCTTCCATGGCACATATAATGTAGGCTAACATGGGCGCTCATATTGTGGTCACAGATTTGTACAATGCAGTACTAGATATATGCACTTGTATTATTACGTGTGGATGAAACCTGTGCAATTTTAGTATTCCCACATGACAAAAAAAAATCAAAGGCACATAAAATTGAGCAGTTCTTCTGTTGCAGTCTTTACCTGGATTAAGTAATATCATAATATTACTGTGCATTCAATAGGTGTACAACCATCACTTTTATTTTTGCACAAGAAAAATGGTGTATTTGTCACCTTATCATAATGCCAAAGGTTGTTTACACCTGTGTCATTGTGGACTGAAAAATTGTCTATATGTTGTAACCTCATTCTGGATTTAGTTTCAGAGACTGGTCTTTGCAATGACATCACTGAAGCTGCCACTACAAACGGGTGCATGTGTAATTTGCTAAAGGGTAACTGTTTTAACCACGTTCCCTGTAGCTGGTGCAAAACATATAGTCTGCAGTTACTATATCGACAGGTTTTACAGTGGCTTTTGCATAAGGACACCATCTGATTAATTAAAGCTGTTTAATGAGCATGTATGCATAGCTTTTTTTTAAATAAGGGGCTTCTTATAACTCTGTTGCCTGAAAAATCTTAATCAATAGTCAAATAGTCAAGTTTATTTTGGTGCCTCCAGTTGGGAAAGACATGTGGCAATTGTTGCTTTCACATTTCACCAACTAATATGTATTAATTATGAACTGTTTTCAGGAGTAAATAATTTAAAGAACATTGTAAAGTATCCCTTTTATAAACTGATCTAACTTGAAACAAGAAAACATTACTCTATCATCAACATTTTTTAGGAATTTTGTTTTCCCAAAACAGTTAAGAAAATGCCAAATTAACAATAATATCATTACATTTAGGTTAATCTGCACCAGTTCAGGTACCACAACAAAACATTATATTTACCGTTCTGCAATATTCAACTTCTTGTTGCATTTCTTTAAGTTGTTCTGCTGTGCTGGATTCAAGGGCCTTCTTCTGTTGCTCAAGCTCTTCTAGGGCCATTAAATTATTTTCTTTATCTTGTTGCAAATTTAAAATCTCCTCCTCATTCTTCTTCTGATTTTGTTTCACAAATATAGAAAACATTTGATATATATTTTTTCAATCTACCATAAAGTGTTTTAGAAATAAACTACATAAACACTATGGGGCTGATTTACTAAGGGTCGAAGTGAAAATTCAAATACAATTCGAATTTTTAAAATTCGAATTAATTTGGGCTACTTCGACTATCGAATTGAAAAAATTCTGGCCCTTTAAAAATCCTTCAACTTCGACTATTCAGCAGCTTAAAGCCATTGCCATTTTAGCCTATGGGGGACCTCACAGAACTTGTCCTGAAAATATTTCTAAGTTCTGAGAAATCGAAGGATTTTGGTGAAATTGTTCAATCTAATCGAACAATTTTTCATTCGATAGAATAAGCCCGTTTTCGAACAAAAACAGATATATTCAATAGAAAATTATCCCAAAAATTTTTTGATGGTCGAATTTCGAAGTTTTTTTCACGTCAAATTTCAACCCATAGTAAATCTGCCCCTATGCCATTAATTCCAAAATATAAGTGCAGTGTCAGGTACAGGACTCCAAAGTTAATATCTCTTGTATGTCTGAGCACTGTATATGCTTTTTGTATAATATAACTTTGCATAATAAACTTACAAGGACAGCATTAAGTTGATCCTGGAATGCTTGTTCCTTCAGACGCATCTGCTCATTATACTCCTGTTCTTTACTCAGGAAGGCCTCAGAATGAACTTTCTCAATGTCACTAATACGGCTATCACAGGATTTCTAGATTCAAAAAACAAAATCTAGTAAAGAAAGTACAACATTATATGTATCCATTCTATAATACTAAGTGAACAAAACTTAGCCCCCACAGTGAAGTAATTCTTCTAAGTATTGACAACTTGTAGCATATAGTAAACAAGTGTGCATTTAGATCTTTTTTTATAGATCAGTATACAGTGCATTATTTGACAGTAAGAACAGACAATGCTGCATTCAGTTTCTAGGCAAGGATTTGTGGAAGAAGGAACTGCCTCAAAAGTGTAAAAAAAAAAAAAGTTATTATGTAATGAATTGCATTTTGTGGCACAGAGCATCAAGGAACAAACAACCACAAAAAAAGTGATTATGTGCTGGAAGTGTACATAATAGAAATGGAACTAAAGTCATTAAAGATATTCTATTACAGGAAAAAGTTTTTTTCTTTTACAAAATTAATCAGTTAATAGAATGCCTCCTGCAGAATCCTTTACTGAAATGTGTTTTCCAAAAGAACAAACATTTCTTTTTACAGTAGAACCCCCATTTTAAATTTTTTCAGGGGACCAGGAAAAAATTAAATAAAAATCCGGGAAAATGTAAAATCAAGGAAGTAACTTTTTCTTCAAGTACTGAAAGAATATAGTAACAGGAGTCAGTTTCACTATGAGATAGTATTTACCGTGTTAATAACAAGGGTTAAGCATTGCAGTGTTAAAGTTACACTATGGGGGGCATGTGCAAGGCCTCTCTGTCAGCCACATACACAACCTAAGGCCATATGTGAATGATGCGAGACTGTATAAGAGGCAGACTAATTGGAATTGACCATTTATAAGGCAGAACCATGGCAAAATATACACGTGGTTAGTATTTTAAACCTCTTTATTTCACAAATAATAACAATCATAGAGGAAACAAACTATTTTTGGAATTTTGATGTAAAATCTGGGAAAACGCTGCTTAAAATCAGGGAAATACACCCATTGAATTGCAATATAAATTGGTGGGACCACAAATAAAAATGTAAAATGCGGAAAAACTTAAAATCAGGGGACTTAAAATCAAGGTTTCACTGCATAGTTTGTTTTGAATTTTAAAGCAAGGCAGGCATTTTCCTACATTCCTAAGTGCCCTAAGACAGAGGTACTGTCCTATATTTTAGCAACTGGGGAACAAGAAAGAACTGCCCAAGCTGCCTCCCATTCACTTTAAGGTGATGGCATTTGGGAAGATACATTGCCCACGGGAAATATGTGCTACCCACAGGTAACAAATCTTCCAAAATATATTTCCATTGGTGTCAGTTGGAATCTCCAGTGCAAAAACATATAAACTGCGTAACCACTGAAAACTGCCAAGAGCAATGAAAGCAGGACTCTGCTATTACTGAAAAAGTGAAGAACTTTACTTAAAGTATCAGGCTACTCAGGTCCTTTATCAAGCCCTTTGAATACTGCCTGCCACCGATGTCAAGGAAAACCACTGATGGGTAAAACAACTCTGTTTGTTTGTCATGGCTTCTTATAATATGAATTGTGCTGCAGCTGGTATACAGAGAATGGTGGCAGGGACAAGTGGTCCAATTTTAACTGCTCCATGCAAGTCATTCAAGTTGCATTTCATTTAATATTATCAGGAGTGTTAACAGGGCTTTCTAGCTTCCCTGACCACTGGTGTGAAAAAATGCCCTGGGTGCCAAAGAATTCTGGAAGATTATGTATGTATGTATGTATGTATGTATGTATGTATATATATATATATATATATATATACACATTTAAACAAGTATACAGCAGCACTCGCTACATTAATTCAAACAGACTTCTGTCTGGTGCTCAGCCTTAAAGGGGAAAGCTCCGACTTTTCCATATATTGAAATTGGCAGCACTCAGTTTATCAGAAGTAACAAATATATTATAGCATCAGTTCATCATATCATACAACCTGCCAGGTTGTATGATATGATGAACTGATGCTATAATATATTTGCAAATGGACCCACACTCCTTGATCATAGTGAAAATAAATGCTTTTATTCACAATGCATACCCAATGTTTCGGCATTGGGCCGTAACGTTGGGTATGCATTGTGAATAAAAGTACATTTATTTTCACGATAATCAAGGAGTGGTTTGCTAATATACATGAATAAGACCAACGCACTGACAATCGCAAGTTAAAAGTCCGGAAAGCATGCACTCACTAAATTTGCATTTTAGACCTATACATACTTATATAGGTCTTGGGACTAATTAAAGGAACAGTAACACCAAAAAAAAAAAATGAAAGTCTTTTAAAGTAATTCAAATATAATTTACTGTTGTGCTGCACTGTTAAAACTGGTGTGTTTGCTTCAGAAACTCTACAATAGTTTATATAAACAAGCAGCTTTTTGGCCATGGGAGCATCCATTGAAAGCTGAAAAAGGACAAAAAGCGCAGGATACAGCGCAGCTAACAGATAAGATCTGTTGTACAAAGTGGGATTTCTTATATAGATATAACAAATATATCTGTTATCCATTTTGTATAGGGCTGCCACCTTTTCTTAAAAAAAATACCGGCCTTCCCATATATTTAGCTTTTTTTCCTATTAATAACATTGGGATCAGCCATCAAAAACACTGGCCGGGCCGTTGAAAAACCGGCCAGGTGGCAACCCTAATTGTGTATCCTGTGCTTAAATGGTTGCACCCATGGCTACATAGAAGCTTGTTGATTTAAATTATATTAGGGTTTCTGAAGCAAACACACCAGTTTCACCAGTGCAGGACAACACTACATTTTAATTATATTCCTTTAGGACACATTTAATTTTTGGTGTTATTGTTCCTTTAACTATTGCAACAACATATATGACACTCAATTAACCTGCTATATCATGTACTCCAAGTGCTGGAATTGGAGAGGGATGCACAGGGCTGCCATCCCTTCACTTCTTTATTTTTGTGATGCAAGAGTTCTGCATCCCGGAACTTTCTCTTGCTCCTTCCCACTTTTGCATACAAATAAAATGCAGAGGCAAAATAAAATGTAATCAAATATATAGAAGATAAAAGGAGAGAAAAGATTGCTGGGAGAGAAATAGTGAAAAGAGAGAGAAGTGTGGAGGCATCAGAGAGAGTTACAGAGAAAAGTAGAGAAGAAGAAACAAAGAGAGAAAAATTAAGAAATTAAACAGCAGTAGATTATGGAATAATGAGAGAAGGATATATATGAAATAATCTTGGGTAATATAGAATATGATAGGGGTGTGCTATGTTATGACACAATACACAGGCAAGGAGCTTGTTTGCAGAAGTTGGATTGACAGCTAGGAAAAGTCATATGCACAATTTTCGTTTGGGGGTCCCTACAGGTCACAGGTAAATCTATGCATACTGGGCATTAAACTGTGCATTAGAAGGTAATACCAAAATGTAAATAGCAAAATGTTTTTGCTTTAAAGTGGGTGAAACCAGAAATATTGGTATATGAGGCTTATTATAGCAATGGGTGTGCTTATGGTTGTGGGAGGGGCTTGTTTTAGCACTTTCTGCTATGCTCACCACACACAGCATCCCTCCACTTTTTGCACTCCAGTACACTGTTACATAGTAAACTGAACAAACCATTTATAACTATAAAGGTTATCTATGCAGGTTGTATCAAGAGCTTATTGTTGGTTTTATTGTTACATGCGCTAAACACAATTCTCAAAGACTTGTAGGTCTGGAAGACAATACATTTTTAGGTATAACAGACAATAAAAAAAAACTCCAGTCACCTTCATAATGTCCACCACCTCTTGCTTCACACGACTTAATTCTCTCTGAAGATTTACACGCTCCTCCTCACTGGCCTTTTCTATAGCTTTAATTTGTTCTTCCATCTGTAGCTTTTCCAAAACATCCTCGGTTTTCTGTGAAGCACCAACTGTTTTTTCTACATCTTCGAATGCTAAATAAATTAACAAACAAAAACCTGTTTTACAAACTAGTAGAAATCACACAAATATCTCAAAAATCAGCCTCCTAAATTTGTGCTTTGAAAAGCTGCAGTATTTATTTCTTTCTAACTTATGTCTGGCAAGTTAATGTCAGTAACTCCCCTCACACACAATCAAATGAAGTAATCCTAGTTCTGCTTGCTCTGGCCCTCAGTGCACATTGTATAGCAAGTGGTGTTCTTGTAAAATGTTGTAGAATGGTTCTGTGCAGCTTTCTCCATCAATACACTCCTGACTGCACGAGTCAACTTTGTGGCGGTGAGGGGCAGGTGGGACACCCCATAGCAGACTAGCCCTGAGGTAAATTAAATAACACCTCATGTGTCCATTTAATTGTATTAAAGGTCACTAAGTTTGTGGAATGGGGTACTTTGTGTAAACAAAAGCTATATTAATTCCAACAATAGGTCCTCTAAAAAAGGTTGACAACCTAGTCAACTACATGGCAGGTAACTTCTTTTTAGCTGTTTAATGCGTGGATAACCTACTCCAACCAAAACTCACATTGCCTGTCCACATCCAATAGGTTCCTCAGACTGTATAACAGATGCAACCAAATGACTTAAGGCAAAATTGAGGGTGTCAAAATCTTTTCAATAATATCTGTTTATCACAGTTCATTATTCTAGAGAAAGTGGACTTTTGAGTATTAGATAATATTCAGGTAGAATTAGTTTTATTCTTTTTTTCCCCCACTTTAATCAGTATATCCTAGATCATTTTGGAGCATTACTACTAGAATTAACTGCAATGGTATTTTAGAGATCTTTCCAGAGCATTTCATATTCATAGCAAAGGAGGTGCTGAAACCATAGGCCATACCAGCATAACCAAACACTAAAAAAAGTCTTTTTGGAATTTGCTAACTTTGTTGTGATGAATCAGTGTGATCTCTATATGCCTGTCTTAGTAACTACACAGATAAAATTAGAATTAGTATAACCTTGCTTAAATAAAATCAAAGCAAAGTCTGTGCTATAAATATCACTATTTTCATATAAACTTTACATTTAACAGTAGCGGGTTCCTTGGTAATAAATAAAATACACAGTCGTCCTATAAAGAAAGGAATTTAGAGAGTCTGTCTGTAAACTGTAGTACAGAACGTGCAGCCAGGCCCCCCACCTCCCATGGAATATGAGGAGGTGAATTGGACACAAGTGAGGCAGTTCTGCCACTGACCATCTTCTGAGAGGAGAAAGGATATACGGATCCTGTGTCCTATAGTAAGTCTATGAAAACTGTGTTCACAAATAAAAAAATAGTTTTTGAGCTTATAAAATGTCATAAGTTTTAAACAGATTGCAAGCATGACAGAAGTAATCTACTTTTAAATACATTCCTACCAGCTTTCTCTAACATATCTTTCTGTTGCTGCAGTTCGTCACACTTTGAATTTAGTTTCTTCGCCCTCAGCCGAAGCTGAGAAATCTCTTCCTCCTTGAGTTCTAATGTCTCGTGCATCTGTCGTTTGGTTTCTGCAATCATCATACCCTTAGAAGACAAAACAGACAAATATGGAGGGTTTATTTTATGTTTGAATGATTTTTAGCAGTCTTAACACAGTATATGGCTAAAAAAATCCTAGGTCGCAATTATTCGTCTTATTCATAATAATTATATATATTTCTAGTTCCTGGACTGCAGGCTTGCATGCAGCATATTTATTTATGTCCCTTCAGAGTTCAAGTTTGGCAGGTAGGCAGCTAAAGGTTCAGTAATACTAACCATTCATGCCTATAGGAATTGCCTAAGATGTGAGTGATTTTAATTTGATAACCTGGTAAATTACATCTCAAACATGAAAGCCCCAAAGAAAATGCAGGTGTAAATTTGCAACGGGTGCCGCAGCTTCCAAAGCATTATTGAAAGCTGGGAAAACAGCATTTCATGACGTGTGTAAAGAACTATGCCAAACATGTAACTGTACAAAACCTTTTAAAAGTTGTAACTTTTCTTATTGGCATACTGATCTCCTCAAGAGATGACATATTAGTTTGTCTAGATACATTATAATTGTGAATATTTACCTTATCTTGTTCCAGCTGTTCAGCTGAATTCTGGGCATCTCTTAGCTGGGTAATCAGTTTGGTCTTCTCACTACTATGAAGTTCCTAGATTACCAAAATATATAGTCAATTAAGCCTTAAATTGTGAATGAGAGTAAATAAAACTAAGAAACAAGCAGCTTAATTACTCAAATTATTATCTATAAATGCATGTATAGATCTGTAAAGGTCTGTTTTTTGTTTTTTTCCTGAAAAGAACAGCCTCTTAGTTATTGGGGAATTAGTTCATAAAAAGGCAGGATTTCCCTGGTTACATGACTGTGTACTACTTCTTACCATAAATACTTGGGATTGTAGGTGCAAGCTGCTGCTGATTCAGCACAGGGAATTTCCAAAGGCCTGCAAGTGTAATTTTGGTTGTGTTGAATTGTTTTGGCCAAATTGTGGCTGCAGGCCCTTTGAAAAGATTGTCCAAATCATCACTATCCTACCTGCAGATAAAAGGTGATGGATGCACTGTTGCATCATCAGTGCAGCACTGTTTTTTTGTGGGCCTTTCAACTTTAAAAATGGCCCCAATAAACCTAAACACTGGTGCAATTTAAAGCTTAACAGAAAAACTTTGTTTGTTGGGAGTGTGCATGTATTACAGGTATAGGATGATCCCAGTTATCAAGAAACCAGCTATCCAGAAAGCTCCAAAATATGGAAAGGCCGCCTCCAATAGACATTTTATCTAAATAATTAAAAAAAATAAATTATTTCCTTTTTCTCTGTACTATTAAAACAGTACCTGTA
The DNA here is from genome assembly GCA_024363595.1 of Xenopus borealis. Lineage (NCBI taxonomy): Eukaryota > Metazoa > Chordata > Amphibia > Anura > Pipidae > Xenopus > Xenopus borealis. Next base: position 52,546,407 of record CM044442.1, on the reverse strand, counting down.
CTAGATCCAAACTAATACATTCTTAATCCTTACTGGGGAAAAAAGCCTATTGAGTTGTTTTTTGTTTTATTTTTGTTTCCTAGAATATTCAAATTATAGAAAGAGCATTCTGGATAATAGGTCCCATACCTGTATACCTTTTGATTCATGCACATAGAATCTGGAAGCTGCATTTGATTTATCTAAACATCCTAAAGTTCCCATGAGGGACTGAAATGTTGGATGCATCATGCATTGTAAGTTAAAGCACAGCATGGCAAAGGCGAATTTGCCTTGACAAAGCAAAAATGCGAAACAGCTCAGTTCTTATTATTCTCACTCTCATTATTGTGTACTTAATTACAATGATTTGTGGTTTTTCAGGTTGATATTTATTATTTTCTCTAATAGGATAAAAATACATATAAATGTGCAAAAACAGTATATGTTGTAGGGAGGTAAAGAGAAGCCAGAGCTGTAGCTCTTGATCTAGAATTGGGTAACATTACATATGAACGTGCACTGTTTGTATATCTTTTATAATAGATACTGGCAACAGTGAATGACACAGGCAGGAAGGAAGTTCTCCCCAATACTGAAGAGTTCAGCCTGTCAGTCGGTGCTGTGACCATTTCCTGTGAAATAATGAAGAGACTCTCCAATCCCTCATTTTAGTCTAGACTAAATCATTCTGTTAGTAGTTAAAATGCTTTCAAAAAGACTGTTTCGCCAACCTGACTGACCCTTCTCAACCTGAGTTTTTAATTTAACTAAATACTGCTGTACAAATATGGCAACCCCACTCATAAAGAAACAAGAGGGAGCAGCTAGGTAGTGTAAAAGCCTTGGGTAATATCTTTTGGCAAAATTATAAATAGCATGCAAAGATAATGTTATTTAAGATATTTTTTTTTTAAAAAAAAGGTTCATTTCTGGTCTCAGTATCTCTTTAAGGAGGAATAAAGAAAAAAAGCCGTCAGCAATTCTAATTAAAGTAGTTTAAATGTTAACAAAAACTGATCTATGAAGCAAAAGGTTTGTTTCCAAATCTACAAACTCTACACATACTTTAATTTTCTCTAGTTCCTGGAGCCTTTCCTGTAGCTGGTTTTGAAGAGCTTCATTTTCACTGGTGAGATGAGCACACTGTTCCTTGTGTGACCTGATTGATTTCTTACACCTTTGCAAAAGGTTCTCTTGGCGTTTTACTCTAACCTGGAGAGCATCTAAAGTGTTTGTAGCATTCCCAAATGCATCTAGATTACAACAAAAAGACAACAAAAAAAATTAGTTCACCTTTTACAACTGCAGATACGTAGTAAAAACAAACTAGGCACGTGACATTTATAGAGAGTGGCTCACTTTCGGATAATAATATAAAGAATAATACCTAGTGATTAATTAAACAAATACATACGACTTTTTAGGCTAGTTTATCAAAAGGGTGGTGATCAGCCACAAGTATTGCCAGTCAGATTTCAGGGAAGAAAGCCACCGATTCCCTGAACGTCACCCCCCACTACAGGTTTTTTTAGGAAGACAGGGAGGTAGCCTAGAGAGGCAGCAAGTCCAGTTGAGGCAAATGTCTGCCCAATTAAACCCCTGCAGAACCCTATGCTCACACCTATATGGCACAAAGATGAAAAGCAACTTTTGTACCCAGACGGTTCTGCCCCCCTATGATGACATAGGAGATCATGTGACAAAGGGACAGGCCATCATTGTAGGGCAGACAAATCAAGAGATCAGCTGCAGCACACTGTGGAAGCTATTGAGTGTTCATATAGCCAACATAAACTCAACACCATACTCTAGGTGATGAGTAGGCTTTAGCCCAAACTCACTGGTATCAGAACAGTCAATGCACCAATAATCTGTGTGTGTGTGTGTGTTTTTCCGGAAAACTATGTGTAACTTATCTAGCAGAGACAGCCACTGCTCATGCGAATAACAAGTAGGGATGTCAAAATGGGTCCTCAAACCACTGATGAATAGTCTTTATAAAGTGCTGTGTAGTATGTCTGCACAACAAAATTGAATGATAATAATAATGATGATGATGTTAAATGGTGGCTTTTAAATAGCTGTTTTTATACCTGGTTTCTTGTTTTTTTTTCATATCATGTTTGACATATAAATGGTATATAAATGTCATGTGTTAGAACGTTTTTTTTGGTGTTTTTTCTTTACGCAGATTTATTTTAAATCAGCTTAAATATATAAAAATTGTTTAAAATAATAGATCAAAACATGTAAATGTTTTGTCCCTTTTGGATTCTATGAACAGAAGATTTTTTTCCTCGGATTTCAGTCTGTTTCAGACTCTCCAGACTGAACACCAGATCAGCCACAAATATATATGGGTATCTTTATCTAACCTTAAATTCCAATCCCAGGGAAGGAAATATAAACTCTGTAAAGTGTTGCAGAATGTTGGTGCTATATAAATATATTGTATTGTCAATGTTCTAACCTATTACAATAATATATAAAATGGTTTTGTTATTGTTTTACTTACCAGGGGTGGAACCATTAACTGTATTATCTGCATCTACCTCTTGCAAAGAACTTTCAGAGTCCGGTTCTGTGGAGGCTGTGCTTTCTGGTACTTCACTACTACCCTGTCCATTCTGAAGTCGCTTTTTAAGCAGACTAACCTATTTAAAGTGTAAACATGATAAAATGTCAAACAAAAATGTGGTCTTTTTTACACTATTTAAAACTTTATTTGCAGACAAAAATACATTGTAAATTCAACATTAAAAATAAAGGCTAGGTGGAATCTGCGGTAATGCATAAAATAAGGTGGTTTCAGCTGTTGGACTATAGCCAAACCCTGGTCTTTGCATGTAGAACAGCACCAAACTGTGAAACTTTAGTGTTTAAAAAGCCTTTATTTCGGCTTTGGGCATCAGCGCGACGTTTCAGGCCATGCGGCCTTTTGTCAAGCATACCAAGCCATATAGCCAAAGCCTGGTCAAACTACAAGAACTGCAGTAGAAGACTTTTCTATGAGGCAGTAGAAAAAAAGCAGATTTATTTGAATAGTCAGGTGAGAGCATAATGACCACCCCAATTTATCATGAGGATAATTTCTAAAATAGAGAGATTTTTATACTTACCGTTAAATCTTTTTCTCTTGTCCTACATTGGGGGACACATGCACCATGGGGATGAAGATCCTGCAGTTGGAGAATGGACACTAAATAGTTAAAGTTGACTCCTCCCCCTGCTCTGGACTTCATCCCCTGCCTCCTCCTACCTTTCCCAGTTTCGACCGAAGAAGGAGCAGTAAACCCAAACCAGAAGAAGAGTACTTTAACCCCAAAAACCAAAAGTGTTCCGGACACAAGGATGGTACCACTATATCTTGGTTTAAATGGAATTCAGAAGCCACTTTTGGTAGAAAGTCCGGGGTAGGTCTGAGGACTACCTTGTCCTTGTGAATTATTGTGAATGGAGATTTGCACGAGAGTGCTGCCATTTCCGACACTCTCCTTGCGGATGTAATGGCCAGAAGGAAAACTACCTTCTCAGTTAATGTAGCCAGAGGGATCTCCTCTACTGGCTCGTATGGGTCCTCCTGAAGGACTGAGAGAACAAGGTTTAGGTCCCAAGGTGGTACTGGATATCGGTAAGGTGGAATCAGTCGAGTTGCTCCTTGGAGGAACGTTCTGATGTTGTTTCGGGTTGCTAACTTTTTCTGAAATAGTATAGAGAGCGCGGATACTTGTACCTTTAAGGAACTCAAGGCCAACCCCTTCTTGACCCCCTCTTGTAGGAAGGATAGGATGTCCTTCTCTGTCGCCCTCTGTGGGTTAGTGTCTCTGTGTTTGCATCATGTAATGAAGGTTTTCCAAACCCTGTAGTATGCCTTAGCCGAGACTGGTTTTCTTGCCCTTAATATAGTAGGTATTGCCTCCGCTGGAGCTCCTGCTCTCTTTAGTACTAGGGTCTCAAGAGCCAGGCCGTCAAAGCCCACTGATGAGAATTCGGGTGTATCACTGGTCCCTGAGTCAGTAGGTCTTCTCTTTGTGGAAGTCGGAACGGTTGTTCTTTTGCTAGGGTTTCTATGTCTGCAAACCACGCTCTCCTTGGCCAGTATGGAGCTACCAAGATGGTCTGAGTCCCCTCTTTCTTTATCTTCTTTAGCACCTTTGGCAGTAGTGCCAGAGGGTGGAAGATGTAGACCATGGAATATCGCCATGGAATGACTAGAGCATCCACTGCCTACGCTAGAGGATCTCTGCTTCTTGCTACAAAGTTTGCAACCTTTCTGTTGTTTCGGGATGCCATCAGGTCGATGTCTGGTAACCCCCACCTTGCTACCAGAAGATCGAAGATTTCTGTGTGTAGACTCCACTCCCCTTGGTCTATGGTTTCTCTGCTCAGATAGTCCGCTAAACAGTTGTCTACCCCTGGTATGTGGACTGCCGATATTGCCGGAACATTGTTCTCCGCCCACAGGAGGATGTCTTGTGCCTCTCTGAGAGCCGCAGGGCTTCTGGTGCCCCCTGATGGTTTATATATGCTACTGCTGTTATGTTGTCGGACTGAACAAGTACCGGTTTTCCCCGTAGAAGGTGGGTGAAGCTTTCGAGTGCGTGGTGTATTGCTCGTAGTTCCAGAAGGTTGATCGAAAGTAGTCTTTCTTTCTGATTCCAAATGCCCTGCACTGTTGCCTGATCCAGTACCCCTCCCCACCCTCGAAGGCTGGCATCTGTTGTAAGAACTGTCCAGTGGTGGGGAGGGAACGGTCTTCCCACCGTTGCCCACCAGTTGAGGGATAATTTCACCTGGACTGGGAGGTTTATTAGCCGATCTAGGTCGTTCAGATTCCTGCGTTGATGAATCAGGATGTGGTGTTGCAGGGCTCTGGTATGGACTTGTGCATTGGGGACCGCTGGGAAGGATGCTACCATGGTTCCAAGAGCCTGCATAGCTATTCGGAGAGGTACTGTGGGTTTGGTCTGTAACAGTTTGATTCTTGCACATAGTACCTTGGCTTTGTCTGGGGGGAGAAAGGCTCTCCCTGTTGTAGAATCCATTATTAGACCTAAGTACTCTATGGATTTTGTTAGTGTGAGTTTTGACTTGTTGACGTTGACTGTCCACCCTAATTCCGTCAATGTCCTCAACACCAACAAGGTGTGATGGTGGGCTGCCACCTCTGACCGGCCTTTTACTAGTAGATCGTCCAAATATGGGATGACCGGTACCCCTCTGATCCTTAGATCCTCTAGTGCCGCCGCCATCACCTTGGTGAAGGTGCGAGGGGCTGAAGATAGCCCGAAAGGTAGGGCTACAAACTGCCAATGGTGACCGTTGGCGTAGAATCTGAGGAATCTGTAATGTCTCTGATGAATGGGTATATGAAGGTACGCGTCTTTTATGTCTATGACCGTCATATATTCTCCCTCTTCCATGGACGCCAAAACGGATTGAATGGATTCCATTTTGAAGTGGCACTTCTTGATGAAAGGATTGAGGTCTTTGAGATCTAATACTGGTCTCAGGGAGCCGTCTTTTTTGGGAACCATGAATAGGTTGGAGTAGTATCCCCTTCCTATTTCCTCTTTGGGAACAGGTTGTATTGTTCCCGCAAGTGCTAGGTCTTGAATGACTGATAGAAACTTTGTTTTGTTGGTTGCTTGGGTGGGCATTCTGTATATGAAGAATCGGTTGGGGGGAAGATGTATGAAGTCTATTAGTAGGCCTTCTGAAATTACCCATTGGTCTCGAACTTGTCGTTCCCACACCTCCCGAAAGAATTTGACGTGTCCCCCTAGGGGAATCCGTCCGGGGGTGAGCACCCCTTCATGCTGTGCTGGATTTGTCCTGTGGGGGCTTAGTTGAACTCTTGTTGGGCCAGTTGCCTCTCTGTTTCCCTTGGTATCTTGGTTGGTAACCTGAGTTGGTCTTGTCAGACTGTGTTTTAGACCCCCTGACCTGCCTGAAGGGGCGAAAAAAGGGTCGTCTCTTAAACTGCGATCTCTTGGCTTTAGTTTGTGGAAGCAACTTGATTTTTCCTCCTGTAGCCTGTGCTATTATTTTGTCTAGCTCTGAGCCGAAGAGGAGCTTGCCTTGGAAAGGTAAACTTACAAGAGAGCGTTTGGATGTTAAATCCGCTGACCAAGTTTTCAACCAAAGGAATCTTCGTGCTGCCACTGATTATGCTGATGCTTGAGCAACCATCTTTGC
>CM044442.1:52497354-52515674 GCA_024363595.1 Xenopus borealis | reverse complement strand
ACTAAATACAAATGTAATATTTTTAAAAGATTTTAGCTTTGCCTGGATATTGTGAATCTGTAATAAAAGGCCAGGTGCAGTAACCCATAGCAACTAATAAGATGTTTGCATTAAACAGGTGACCAGTAAATCAGTTTTCATCAGTTTTTTATTGAAGGTCGATTTGTAAATTAAAATTTTATAGTTTTTTATGGTCTAAACTGTCAACCCCAGCAAATCGAATTCATGCGAGTTAAAAGGGTTGACTTTCGAAGTGAAAATACTTCGAAATTTGACCGTTTTCGATCGAATGGGTCCGTTTTCGTTTGAATTCAAATTGTCCCAATCGGATGATTTAATTTAAAAAAAGCCATTGACTTCTCAATATTTGCCAAAAGACTCCATAAAGGTTATAGATGGTCCCCCATAGGCTAAAACAGCAATTCGACAGGTTTAAGGTGGCCATGGGCCCAATTAAATTTTTTTTAAAGAGACAGTACTTCGATTTTCAAATGGTCGAATTTTTCTATTTTAATCAAATTTTTTTCTATTCGAATCAAATGTTGGCTTATTCAATAGTCGAAGTATCCAAAACTTACTTCCAAATTTGAATTTTCACTTTGGCCTGGGGCGCTCTGCCAATGAGGTGAGATGAGGCACTTCCATCTGGCGGCAGCGCCCCCCTGGTTACCAGGGGCTGCAAAAATGCTGCTCCTGGTAACTAAGAGACGAATTTCTGGTTTTCAACCCAGAAATTCGGCTCTTCTAGTGCAGAGCCCGCCGCTGCTGGGAAGAAGAACTAAAACACTATTACAAATTGTAATAACATCTCCACAGCTTATAGACAGCATGCAGGAACTACTCCAAGAGTGGAGATGTGTGTGTGTATATGCTGGGTTTTTAATTTGGAGGGGTTGAACTTGATGGACTCTGTCTTTTTTCAACCAAATTTAACTATGTAACTATATGAGCTTTAAACCCCTTTAGCATTATCAGCTACAGCTTATTTTATGCCATAAAAGCACAAGAACTAGTTTGGTTGTGTGAGGTGTGGTTTATCTTCAGCCACTAGAGGGCTTCAGTTGATTTTATGGGGTATATTTATCATGCTGTGTAAAAAGTGGAGTGAAGCATTACCAGTGACCAGAGCAACCAATCAGTAATTAGAACTCAACAGTTAGCAACCAATCAGTTTTTGTATTCTATGAGCAACATCACTGGTAATGTTTTACTCGACCTTTTACACAGCCTGATAAATATACCCCTAAAAAGAGGTCTATATAAAACTATATTGCATAAAACAGCTCATATAGAAAACCTGCTTCATGTAAATAAACTATTTTCATAATAATATACATTTTTAATATTATGTGCCATTGAGTAATCATACAAAGAAAATTGCCATTTTAAAAAATAATCCCCTGGGATCCTAGGATTCACAGTACACACATACAAAACTATACATGTTAGGCTACATGAGCCAATTAACAGACAAAGTTCCTGTTTCTGGTCAGGTGATCTCTGAGGTAGCACAGAGACGAAATGGTGGTTCAAGGCTTCAAAAAGTTGGAGAAATCCATCAAATTAGAGTTCATTGTGTGAAGATGGTGTTACTACAGAAAATTTAATATTTGTTTAGAACGGTTTATAATGGAATATCTAGACAACATACCTCAAAGGGGTAATGGAGGCCTATCTGTCCCTGATATTCGAAAATACTTTTGGGCCTGTAGAAAAGACCAACACTCAACTATACACAGAACACCGCACTCCCCTGTGGGTACACATAAATGATCGGTTATTCCCAAATGTTATGCACACAAAACCTATAATTGGCCTTTCTACAACATACTAAAAGTTAAACTACCCCTTTAAGGCAATTTGCAAGTCTTTTATTTTTTGTGTATTTTGAATTATTTATCTTTTTGTTCAGAAGCTCTATAGTTTTTAATTTCAGCAGCTAGTTTCTATGGAACGATTTACTCTAGCATTTTAATGAGACACTGGAACACCAAAAACAATAGTGTAGCCTCAGTTACATGCTAGAGTGACATGGAAACAAACAGTAAAATATATATCCGAAATGATCCCAAACCTTCCTACAATCATACCGTATTCATCTATAGAAGGTAAACTGTGCAACAAACAGAAATCATTAGGCAAATGTAAGTTTGTCACTAATATAAAGTAATCTTTTTTTTTATCTTTTTAAATTTTTCTCACATCTTTCTCAATTGCTAATTTAATAGTTAATAGTCTCTGACTAATGAGATGGAAAAGGATTTGGCCCCTTATAGCAACAGTAGACACATCTCACATGCTGCAACTACAGAACACACAGGGTTTCACTAACAATTACACGTCTCATATCCATGGTCCAGATGTAGCCCTCTAGCCTGCTCAATGGTTTACCTAATTTCTTATTAGCATTTAAGTTTAAAGGGGTTGTTCACCTTCCAAATTCTTTTTTTTTTTTTCCATTTCAGTTGCTTTCACATTAACCATAAACAACAACTTTTTTCAATAGCATTCCGTATTTTATTTTTTTATTATTTTCCCAAAATTGAAGAAGCTTAGGGGCAGATTTATCAAGGTTAATTAACCCTCAAATTTGACCCTCGAATTAAATTTGAATTAAAACCACTCAAATTACAAATTCGAGGGGTTTTAATGCAATTCGAATTATCGAACATATCAAAATATCAAAAAATCGATTGATCAAAAAAAAAAAACCAGGAAAAATCCTATGGATTCCCATAGGGATTTATAGCAATTCAGTAGGTTTTATCTGCTGAATTGTTGTATAGAATATTCAAGGGCCAGTACTTCGACAATCGAATTCGAATTTTCGGATTTGGTAAATTCAAATCGAATTTTGGGCTATTCGATAGTCGAATAAGCCCAAAATAAATTAGACTTTTTAATTTGAATTTGATTCGAATTTTCACTTCGAATCAATTCGAACCTTAGTAAATCTCCCCCTTAATGTTTGTGTCTCTAGTGTCTCAGTCTGGCAGCTCAGTGATCCAGGAGAATTCTGAGCTATTACAATTTTCTACATTCAGTTGCTACATTTAGTTGCTACATTTAGTTGCTACATTACTAGGTGGCATCTGTGGAATATTAGCAACTATTATATCAATTCTAACAGCTGCCTTTAATGAAACTCATGGATTCTGCTCAGCAGGGCTAAATATAACAAATGTATAAATTTAAAACAGTTAACAAAGAAGGTAAAAACTTAAACTTTACACTTTAATATTAGAAAAACAGTCACAAATGGAAAATAGTACTGTAACTGGAAAAAGTCTGTTTCTGGTGAACAATCTGAAACCAATTGAACTGAAAAAAGTGTTTGAAGTTGAACAGCACTTTAAGGGCCCTTACACACTAGCGTTTCTTACCTGCGCTCCCCTGCGTTCCGTTTGGCTGCGTTCAACCACAGGAGAGCGCAGGTCTAGACGTACTCCATTAGTTTCAATGGCATTGTACCCACGAGATGCGTGTAAGCTCCAAACGCAGGTTCAGACGCAACATGCTGCATCTAACGCTAGCGTGTAAGGGCCCTAAAGGGTCCTCTGTGCATGTACTATGGAATACTTTATCCGTAAACTTTTATTAAGAAAGCTTTGAAATAAAGGAAAGCCATTGCCCAGAGGGTATAATTTTAATGATAATTAAACACACACACTACCTGGTATATAAAGGAACACTAACATCCTTTTTTTTTTTAACGAAAATAAACGAAAACAGAGATAAATCTTTAAAATCGGTAAAGAAGTAAGAAATTACTTACCGATTCTTTGCAAGCACTCCCCTTCTGAGATGGCGATGATGCAACTTGTAGCGCTGTATTTCTCCTCCGTGCCTTCTATAGGAGATAGGCAGGGAGGAGAAATTGAGCGCCACACGTTGGATCGTCAACATATCGCCATCTCAGAAGGGGAGCGCATGCAGAGAATGGGTAAGTAATTTCTTATTAAAAACTTACTGAATTTAAAGATTTCTCTCTGTTTATTTTCGTAAAAAAACACATTTTTTTAAAAAAAATTTATGTTAGTGTTCTTTTAAGGGTAACTAAGCTGTATGAATCCATAGTTATGGCAAAACAATCCTATTGGGATTTTTAATATTTAAGTACTTTTAGCTTACTTAGGATTCCTTATCTGGAAAGCCACAAGATTGCAAAAAATAGATCCTATACCTGTATATGGAACAACTCGGCCACTATATTCAAAAGGCTAGATATAGCTACTTTAGAAAATCTAGATTTTATGCCTCAGATTCAGGTAGGGTAGGTTCTGGTCATAGAGGAGACAAAATCTGGCAACACTGATTGCATGGGCAAACTTATTGCCTTTTTTTGGATAATGCCCAGTGACTTTAGAAATGTTAAAAAGAAATGTCAAATGTTAAAAACTTCTGTCAGTAAATTATATAACAATTTGCACAAACTGATGCAGTCTGCTCTGCTGAACAAAAACAATGCCACATAGGTTTAAAAATGCACCACCACATCCATGCTGACCTTTGATACCGACAGTACTAGCTATGGAGTTGAGAAATTGCCAAAAGCTTTTGACATCAAACACAGACTTCAGTTTTAGGTTTCACGCCCTCACATTTTGTGACACTGCAATACAGATCACTGCTCTGTGCATCAGCCAAAATGCATCCAATATAAGTATAATGGCACAAGACAAGAAAATATAAAAGTGTGGAGAAAAGAAGGTGTGTCAAAGATTGCACTTATCACAAGAAAGATGTATTTGGGCAACGTCTGGCATCTTCACAAAGTCAGAAGCAGGCCCTCTGCTCCCCGGTGCTCCTGCGCTAAGGGCTCTTGCACCTGTGCACATTAGTGTGGGTGCGACCTTATTTTAATCTATTTCTTGCTATTTATACAGTGCTGACACATTAATACAACGCTTTACAAAGATTATACATTTACATCTGTCTCTGCCCTGTGGGACTTTACATATTCATCAGTCACACCCAATAAGGTCAATTTTATCAGAAGTCAACTAACCTACTGTACCTACAAACCCACACTGACATGGAGACAAAACACAAACTTTTTACAAATCGTCCCATAGCTCAGGGCCCCAGCACTGCAAGCAATGTTCCCTCTATTCCTTCTCTGTTATGTGAGCAAAAATTCTAAAATTATATAATTAGCAAATTTGCACACAAGTGCACACTTTAGAGGGAACATTGAAAGCAAACACAAAGTGCCACTCACTGAGCCCCTCGTGTGACACTTGCTGAGGCCAAAAGTTTCAAAAGCATTGATAAAGTATTTAAAATTATTCTGAATGCTGTCGAACACATCAAGATGTGTCACACTGTGATCTAATTCCAGGCATTAAAACTTATTATTATTAACATATATTTATATAGCACCAACATATTAGCACCAACATATTACGTATCACTGACTTGTGGAAATTACACTCTTTTCCAGGGTCACAAAGAGTTACCAAAAGGTCTCCTTGAGACCCCACATTCCTGCGTACATGAATGGATATGAACTGAACATGCTGTCAAACAGTCGAAAGCAGTTAAAAGTTTTTTAAAAAATAATTTCTGATAATTTGGCATTGGAGAGCCAATGAGAAAATGTTAAAAACATTTATTATAGACTATAATCCAACAGTAGACTGAAACCCCAAGCATCCAAAACTCACCTACCCTGGTCTAGCTCTACATAAAGGAAAACTAAACCCTTAAAATGAATATAGCTAAAACTGCCAAGTTTTATATACTGAACTTATGGCACTAGCCTACAGTTTCAGCTTCTCAATAGCAACAATGATCTATGGGGCAATGACACAGGGGGTCACCATCTTGGAAAGTGTCTGTGACACTAACATGCTCAGTGGACTCTGAGCAGCTGTTGATAAGCTAAGCTTAGGGGTCATCACAAATTAGCCAGCAGAAAATTAGGATTGTCTGTCATATATGCTGATGATACAGGGCTGGTTATTAAATTCTGGTGCTAACTGCACTGGTTTCTGTGCTGCCATGTGATAATTATATATATTAGTTACTAATCAGCCTTAAAGTAATGGTTCAGTGTAAAAATAGAAACTGGATAAATAGATAGGCTGTGCAAAATAAAATATGTTTCTAATATAGTTAGTTAGCCAAAAATGTAATGTATAAAGGCTGGAGTGACAGTCAGCGATTTAAAGAACAAGTAAACTTTTTTTTTTTCTATCTGTAAATTTGCTCTAAACAGCCCCCCAGATTAATGTACCTTAGTCCCTGCTGCAAGTCTGCTCTGGTTTCTGTGTTATCAGCAGCTTGTTTCCCCTTCTTCCTGGTGCAGAGTGAAGCCCCGCCCCTTAGCTTACTGAGCTGACCTTATCTCTTGGACTAGTCCTGGAGATCATTTGCATACTATGACATAGCAGAGACCAGTGTGTTTAGCACCTTTTGCTTGGGGAAACTAGCTTACTAATGCACACACTGGCTCCCTCTTCCTCTCTATTGTGGAACAGCAGCAAATGGACTGCTCAGTAAACTAAGGGGCTGGGCTTCACTCTGCACCAGGAAGAAGGGGAAACAAGCTGCTGATAACACAGAAACCAGAGCAGACTTGCAGCAGGGACTAGGGTACATTAATCTGGGGGCTGTTTAGAGCAAATTTACAGAAAGAAAAAGAAAAACATTTACTTTTCCTTTAAAGGGGGGCCACATGGGACATAACTGTTCAGTGAGTTTGCAATTGATCTTCAGTGTGGCCCCCCTCAAGTCACTGATTGGTTACTGCCTGGTAACCAGTCAGTGGAAAACAAGAGAGCTGAAAAGCAGAAGTTGGATTCTGGCTATTATGTTAGACATCCAGTCACTCCAGTCTTTATATATAAAATTTTTGGCTAATTAACTATATTAGAATTTTTTTTAGTTTGCACAGCCTATCTATTTGCCCAGTTTTTATTGTTATACTGAACAATTCCTTTATACTGTGAAATTTCTCTGTGTGTACTGTATATTGTGAGTGGGTCCCTAAGCTCAGTAAGTGACAGCAGCACAGAGCATGTGCAGTGAATCAGCAGAAAAGATGGGGAGCTACTGTGACATCTTTGGTTACACCGATCTTTAATGCTAAAGGGCTGTGGTTGCCTTGGGCTGGTATAGAGGCCCAAAACATAATGTACAACATTATGTTTGGTTCAACTTTCCTTGTCCGTTAAAGTATATACGCTGCCTCAAGATTTCCAAACAGAAATAATTAAATATTTCAATCTGTGTTAGGAGTATTTAAAGGAGACATATAGGATAAATGAAAAAACTCTAATTTTGTAGGCAATAATCAGTAATATATGGTGTTGCTTTTACATGGTGCTAAAAATTTATATTATCTTTAAAAATAGCACCTTTATTAGAGCTCCCTATAGATGTTCTCTGGTCCCTGTCTGTGTTTCAAATGAGGGGTGGGTGTGTCCTAACAGTCCATGCCAAAAGCACAGTAGGAGAGGGGACAGCCAATCACAGCTAGGGTTGCCACCTTTACTTGAAAAAAATACCAGCCTTCCAATATATTTATCTTTTTTTTCCTATTAATAACATTGGGATCAACCATCAAAAATACCAGCCAGGCCGGTAAAATACGGGCCAGTTGGCAACCCTAATCACAGCCCTGCAGTCACACAAGCACAGTCCCTATCAGGTCCTGCTAGCTGCTGATTGGTTCCTGTCCTACAGTGCGGTGAGCTGAGAGCACAGCCTGGGAATTCAGGGAGCAGGAAGTGGAAAGGAGAGATTATTAGGGTTTGTGCAGAAATTTTCAATAAATCAGCCTGAAACACTACTTTTAAAGCACAATTCTTCTATATCTAAATGAGTATAATGCACTGGTACATTCTTATTTTTTAAACAATTTTTAAACTTATTTTTGGGGTGAGTGGAGTTGTTTAGTTTTTTATTGTTTATTTGTTTTTGTTTATTTCTTTGATAGTAATACACTGTATGGGTTATAATAACCTCTAAAATGTGCCTTTTGCAACATCGGCAACAGAAGAAGCATTCTTCTGCATGGCTAGCCCACTGTTTGCAGGTGTTTCTTACCTGCTGCTGTGGCGCAAGGGGGCTCTTGGAAGGGGACTGCTCTTCACTGATCTTCTGTTTCAACTTCTTAAACATTGTCCAATAGGAAGAAACGAATCAGTTCAATCTGTCAAGAGAACCAGTGAAACAAAATATAAGACGATAAGGCAGAATGGACACGTCTGATGAGTCTGATAAACAGGTGCAGGGATTGTCTGTGCTCATGTATCACTACTATAAAGTCACGGTCCTACATAAAGTACTGTACATACCGCTCAACAGTATCACTTTTTTTGTAGGACAGTCCAGATTTCCTTGCCACAGTCTCTAATAAGCGTTTAGTTCCAGTTTCTTGGCTTCTTCCGGACAGCTCACCTATCCTTTCTGTCGCATCTCGCGGGACTATGACGTCACGACTACAACTATGTAAGCGTAATGGCTAACGTTAGTACTCATTCTGCAAGTTTTAGATGCTGTTAGTTTATGATGGGAGCGGCGGCCTCTTCTGCAGTTCCTGTTTACTTCGGGGACATAAAAGACAACTGTATTCATTTCCGAGGAAGTTGCCAGCCATGTACGCTGCCGCCAGCGCCTAGCTCCAAATCTTTGTCCAAAATAAAGTCATTTATTGGTTTCATCAGCGGAACCCAGTGTTTTTTTGTGCAAGGGATAATGATGAGGTTGGGTAAAAGTTGGTTGCCACCTTTTCTTGAACAAAATGCCAGCCTACTTATATATTTATCTTTTTTTCTATTAATAACGTTGAGATCAACCATCAAAAATACCCAGGTCACCATAAAACTGAAACCAGAAACATTTTTTCAATTGGAATTTTGCTGAGGGTGATGACATATGATAAGATTTTAGGAGAGTTAAGGTGGACATATACAGTGAGATGCGCTCGTTTGGCGACATCTTGAGGTGGGAGATATCGGGCCCAATGATCGGATCACAACTGAGGAGGTACAGGCAGTACGCAGAGATCTGCTCGTTTGGCAATGTGCCAAGCAAGCGGATCTCTCCCCGTTATGCCCACATTGAAGTGGGCAATATCGGGCTGATCCAAGCTTGGGCCCTAGGGATCGGATCATAATGGATTGCTGAACCGCATACATGCACAGATGCGGCTGCGATCCAACGGGATTTTTTAACCTGCCCGATTGTGGAAGCCCGTCGGATCGTCTCACACATGGGCCAATAAGCTGCCGATTCGGTCTAACGGCAGCTTTTATCGGCCCGTGTATGGGGGCTTTAAAGGAAAACTATACCCCCCGGACAATGTAGGTCTCTATAAAAAGATATTGCATAAAACAACTCATATGTAAAACCCTGCTTCATGTAAATAAACCATTTTCATAATAATATACTTTTTTGGTAGCATGTGCCATTGGGTAATCCTAAATAGAAAATTGCCATTTTAAAAAATAAAGACAGCCTCCTGGGATCGTATAATTCAACAGTGCACACAAACATATCAAACAAACTATAAAGTTAGGTCACGGGCAAATTAACAGACAGAGTTGTGTCTTTTGCTTCCACGCTTCTTCCTGTTACAGTTGGGGGCAGATTTACTAAATTCACATGAATGATTCGAAATTCGATCTAATTTTCAAAAAGATTCGAATTAGAATTTTCGAATATTTTTTATAGCCACTTCAACCTTCGAATTTTGAAAATTCTATTCAATCGAATGATTCGAATAATTTGAATAAAATTATTTTCGAATATTTGACAGTCAAATTGCTTGCCATTTAAATTTGACTGCCTAGTTCGCAAGATTAAACCTACCAAATTTATATTAAACCCTATGGGAAGCTCCCATAGGGTTTTTTAAAGTTTTTTAAATCGAATAAAAAAAATTTGATGGTTAAAATCATTAGAATTGTTCGATCTAATTTTGTTTATTGCAGTAAAACCATTCAAATTCGATTAGTTTTAATTCAAGGGTTAATTGTCCCTCGAATTCTTTCAATATTAAATCTGCCCCTTAGAGTTTAAATATTTCTGGTCAGGTGATCAGGCAGCACACAGACCATCACAAAATGGTGGCTCAAGGCAAGAGAGTAATATTTACTTAAATATATATACCAGTTTAATTTAATATGCCACTTAATATGATATAAACTACCTGTTGCTCAAGTATTCATTGTGGGGGTATAGTTTTCCTTTTAACCCATCGGAGGGCCCCACGCATGGGCTGATAAGCTGCAGACTCAGTCTGTCGGCAGCTTTTATTGGCCCGTGTATGGCCATCTTTAGTGCCTGGCAACAAATCGTCTCTTCTGTAGTCGACCAATCTCCCAAAAAACCCTTCCTGCCTACTAGAATTTAAATTGCCAGCGGGATGTTCAAAAATGAAGCACTCTGAATGCCATCCCGCCGGCAATTTAAATACTAGCCAGTGCAAAGTCCTTTCGGGGAGATTAGTCTCCCAAAGAAGATGCGATTTGTCACTGGGCAACTAATTTCGCCTGAAATATTAGCGTGTCACTAACCTGAGAAAACAATTGTGCTCTCTGCACTAGTGATATGCCCCCCTATACCTGCACTCTAAATCAGGATTGCCCGTACTTTTACTAATGCAAAATCTACTTTTAGTGATGTTGTCCCATTATGATCTACATCCATAAAAGAATTGTTAGCATTTTGTTCCATGGAAAATATTACTGAAATGTTGATTTATGAGTAAATGTATATTGCTATATTTACACATTTAACCATCTTCTTAAATGTCTGAACAAACACCTCAGGGAGGCCAGGAGCCCTGAAACACCCCTGACTCAAAGGGGCAGATTTACTAAAGGGTGAAGTGGCAGTTGCTAAGCAAAATCTGACAGGAATACCATTCGCTAGCAAATTTTCGTGCCCTGTTGCCAGTCAAATTTTCACTCAAGTGAAGATCCTTTCTCAACAAATTCACTAAAAGGAGAATTTTACAGAACGTTACCCCTTTCACCAGTTTTCTTTGCCAGCTTAACCCTGGCCAACTGATAAGACAAAGCTACACCCTCATTAATCTTATGTCAGTGACATCATAGCCTATACCATATTTCACATTTTAAGGCAGGATTGTTTTTAAAAGTTGTACCTATTAAAGATTTTTGTTTTAACCTTTATTATAACCATTTGAGGGGTGTGCCACATTTGTTTTAGGGTGGGCTCAAGTCTAGGGCTATTGAGGATCTATTGTGTCTTTATTTTGCTTCCTTGGATTTTTTTTAATAATAAGTGGCCACTTCAAGCATTTGCACCAACTAATAAAGTGTACTAATGAAGTTTCGCTAGGCAGAAACACACGACTCCCCTTAAAGTCGCTGACAAACTCATAGTTAGAGAGCTGAAAAACAGGAAATGGTGATCTGGCTGTTTTGTTAGAAATCCAGTCACTCCAGCCTTTATAGATTAAATGTTAGCTAACTAACTATAATACAAACATTTTTTATTTTGCACAACCTATCTGTTTAACCTGTTTTAATTTTTACATTAAACTGATCCTTTACATTTCAAACTGTAGCAGCAAAGCAGAAATTACAGTACACCACAGGCATAAAATAAAGAACACTTGCCAGTTGTCATACTCATACGAGCAGTTTATTTCAAAGTTGAACTGCTCCGTAAAGGAGGGGTTGGATTCCCCTTTAAAAAAAAAACCTGTAACCACCACCTCACGTAGACCCCCTCCCTCTTCCCCCCCCCCAGCCTAACTACCCTTCCGGGGAAATGCCCCATATTTTATACCTCAGCGCAGATTCACGCAGCAGAGTTCCACGCATCCGTCTTCAACTGCTTCAGTAAGCTGACTGGGAGACCGGCATATTAGTGCATGCACAGTTGCAGCATTTTGCCGGTTTGCTGTGCATGCACCGAAATGGACAAATATTGCCGAACTCCCAGTCAGCTTACCGAAGTGGTTGAAGATGGCTGCATGGAGCTCTGCCAACAGTTGGA
Organism: Xenopus borealis; assembly: GCA_024363595.1. Taxonomy (NCBI): domain Eukaryota; kingdom Metazoa; phylum Chordata; class Amphibia; order Anura; family Pipidae; genus Xenopus; species Xenopus borealis. The sequence goes on along the minus strand of CM044442.1, from coordinate 52,503,695 downwards.
CAACTATGTCAAAGTCATTCCATATCTGGCCAGTCCTACGCTCAATTTTCATCTGATTCATTAAGAATTCTATTGCTTCATTATACATTTTACAAAGGGAATTTTTTACTTGAAACTTACTAGCTGCTTTCAAAGTAAAACTCCCAAACTTATTTGCCCTTTTATAAGACACCAGTGGGATCACCTAACTATAGCTGGGAAGGGAGGGGCTACAACTTGGAGCTGGTCACTGCTCCTGTATAACTATAACAAACAATTGCAATATATTTAAGCTGGACAACTACATCAAAGTCATCCCATATCTGGCCAGAAAGTTAGAACTCATTTGATAAAAAAAAGTCTAAAAATCCCATAGAATTGAATACAAAGTGGGTCAGGCAGGTCTTATATATTAAAGGGGTTGTTCAACTTCAAACACTTTTTTTCAGTTCGGTTGGTTACAGATAGTTCACCAGAAATAAAAACTTTTCCCAATGACTTACAATTTTCTATTTGTGACTATTTTTTCTAATATTGAAGTGTAAAGTTTAATTTTAAAGCAGCTCTTGGAGGGGAGTCACCAAATCTTTAACTGTTCTAAAGTGATGCATTTAGTTGATACATGTGTTATCTTTAGCCATGCTGAGCAGTGATGTGCAGGTTGGGATTTACCTGAGCTGCACTAGACCCAAACCCAACTGTTAGTGTTCCGACAGGGAACCTTTTGCCAGCAAGCTTACACGGAGGCACCCTTAAACCAGAATTTCCCTCGCAGCGCTGCTACTGACGCTGAGAGGAGGCAGCAGATGCGCATGCCACAGTGCAAAGCAACCTCTCCGTGCTGACTGAATAGCGGCTAGGGAGAAAACCGAAGACGGGTCAGAGCCAGGCCGAGGTCATACACAGAATCACTAAACCGAAGTGTCTAAACAAAGGAGGTACCGGGAACTGAGTCAATTCTAGCAGATAACAAGTAGCAACTTGCGTGCTTGTTTAACCAATTGTACTGGCAACTGGTCCACGGAAGCAAGGCTATTTAAAGCTTCCCACTACTTCTGATTGGCCAGTTGCAAACACCCATTAACTACTGCACTGCTGGATAATGATTCCTAACACCAACCTACCACCCGTGCCTGACTTCCAGCTTCTCTTTATAGATTTGTACCATCAATGATGTCACAAAAGGGGCAAGCAAGCAGGGGTGTGTCTATAAAAAAGGAAGCTAGACACCAGTGGGTGGGGAGAACAGGAAGAAGAGCTCAACCCAGACCTGCCACCACCCAAAAATAGGGGTGCGAGGTCAGCCCGAACCCGCCCAAACCCACATCACTACTGCTAGGCAGAATCCCAGAGTTTATTTAAAGGCACCTGTTAGAACTGATACAATAGTTGCTAGTATTTCACAGATGCGCCTGAAAAATGTATCAACTAATTGTAGCAAGTAAATGTAGCAAATTGTTACAGTTCAGAATGCTCCTGGATCACAGAGCTGCCAGACTGAAACACTAAAGACAGGAACATGAAACGTTTTTAAACTTACATTTTGGGAACAAAGTAAAAAATTAAAGATTGAAAGAATCTGAAAAAAAGTCTTTGTTTATGGTGAACAATCTGAAAACAACTCAACTGGAAAAAATAGTTTGGAAGGTGAACAACCTCTTTAAGCTCTGCAATCACATTTTGATAAATCTGACCCTAAAATTGTAATCTGTGCCAGGGCAATAATTGATGTACACAATACTTATTCTGTATAAAGGGAATGCTGTCAATGTATGAATTAAAAGATAATAATGTTAGTCAAATAAGGCCTAGTGCAGATTTTCACTTTGTATGCAAGTTCAGGTGGAATAACTGCTCACACACAAAATGGGATTGAACTACTCACAAAAGTATTTTAATTGCATCTGCTGAATTCCAATCAAATCAAATCTGAATTTTATTTAGATGGAATCTAGTAATAAAAATGAAAGGATGCAATAACGGAGTGCCCTTGAAAGCATTCAATGTTCAGCATTCATATGTAAGCAGCATCCCACAGTGCAAGTGTGCTTAAATGCCAATGAATGCAGAGTTTGAGGTTCATGTCACACCAGAATGTTAGTTGACATTTTGTCAGTAGTAATGGCAAAATGTAAGAGATTGTTATACTGGAATTGCCCACAGTATTGCTCACCAGCATACCAGTTGTAAAAGTATATATCCCTGCTTTTTACAGGTGTGCCATACTTAAGGTAATTTCCTGAGTTTCCAGTTGTATCAGTGGTGGTGTGCTAATTTTTTGGTAAATAGCAACAACAAAATGTTAACATATCTCCTACTGTGACATTAGCCAAAGGAGAAGCTTGAATGTCTTGCCTAAATATGGCTCATCTGGGAGAGCAAGATAAAAACCTTGGTGACTAAAGAACTAAATGGAGACGATGCTTTGTCCAACTTTGTCTGTTGTCAGGACCCTGTAGCAGCTCTCACTTTCTGAGCTACTGCCTCTGTTATTAATGCTCTTATATCCAGAGCTGATGCTGAAGAACCATGATTCCTACAAGCAGAAACAATTTTCTGGGGAATAGACTCATTTGGGAGGTCAGTCACTGAAAATAACTATTCAAAAGAATAAAGTCCATTATAGCTAAAACAAATAGCAGGTTTATCCAAGAGCGCAACCTACCACTTGCTCCAGCAGGCTATTTGTAGCCCTACTGGACCACATGTCAGTAAGATGTAGTAGAATGAGCACTGCATGCTGCACATCCAAGTTGGTGATGTAATTGTATCTGTCTGTTGGGAGAGGGAGGTCACTGACTACAGCAGCAAAATAAACTATTGCTCCATGACAGCAATTTTAGTCTTATTTTTATATTTTATTACTCATGTTTCTGCTCAAGTCTTTAGTCTTCTTTAGCCTCTCTTTTCAACCATTACCTTTTTTTTAGGGTAAATAAATCCAAGCAATATGCTATTCCAGAACCCTTTAAAGTAATGTATGTTCTCTTTTAGTAAATTATAGGGAGCAAAATGGCATATTTGTTTCTGATTCAAGTCTGAGAATTACATTCCTTCACCATGATGGTAAAGGCCCCTAATTGTTCCTCACACCTATGAAATAAACAATTACATAGGTAGACAGATAAAGTTGCCGATATCGGTCGTTTAGACCGATTTGACAGCTTATCTGCCTGTGTATGGGGTCTTCCAGGCCAATATCTGGATACGATATCGACCAGGAAGGTCAGATTTTCTTCCGAATGACCCACTGGAAGTCCATTGCACCTCTCTTAATCCAATTGTTCGGCCATAGAGCTCAACCTTCGAATTACCCCGATATAGCCCTGCCAGTTAGCGGCATATCAGGGAAAGATTCGCAAGTTTGCCGATGTCGCTAAATTAGCCGATCTTTGCATCTATGACCATCTTTAGTTCAGTTAACTAGTCTGTGATTCTGCATGTAATATTGCTATAATTTGCTTTGTTGGTTACTCTCCTGTATATTGATTAACTTTTGCTGATCTGGTATATCTTAAACCCTGCACTGAAAATGTTTGGCACAATTCACACCGGTTTTGTGGATACATGGAATTATATTCATTTTGAAGCATAGGATGCAGTTTGCAGGATGCAGCTTCCCATGTCACTGCAATTACACTATAATAATGGGGTGCTGCAATTTGAGTAAAGGCAATTTGCATCGGAAAATTATGCTTTGCAAAACTGAACTGCGTCCTTGCCAATCAATATAAAGTGAAGGAGTTTGCTTTCACTATTAGGCTAAGGCCAGACGGGGAGATTCGGGGGCATTTTGTCGCCTGGCGACTTCTCGCCGCAACTTGTAGGCCCCGAACCTCCCCGAATAGCCAAGTAAGAAAGCGCACCGGCGTTGCTTGAAAACGCCGGCGCGTATCCACACGGAGCGGCGCGCTTTTTGAAATTGCTCCAAATTGCCTCGCCGCTCCGTGTGGATACGCGCCGGCGTTTTCAAGCAACGCCGGTGCGCTTTCTTACTTGGCTATTCGGGGAGGTTCGGGGGCTACAAGTCGCGGCGAGAAGTCGCCAGGAGACAAAATGCCCCCGAATCTCCCCGTCTGGCCTTAGCCTTAGACATCCGCTGTCTGCTATTTGCCAGCATTTAAAAGCTCAGGAAGAGACTTTTTTTTTAAGTATTTCCATCTTTCCATCTTTTGTCTGCCCAGCTGGACTCTTTTCAGCAGATCTTTTCTGATTAAGACCTTCCTATCCAAACTGATTAAATGTGACAGGAAGAATGAAGCAATGGCTTTCCTGTATTCTGATCCAGATCTTACGGAGTCAGCTATTCTTAACCAATGCCAATTGCCAATGGAAGGCAGATATATGTACCATATTCACAAAAAAATATGAGGTCTTGCTTATGTTGTGGGCCCATTAATATCCATCTTTAATGCCCCTATTTTTTGCATTTAGTTGGCTTTATGTAAAAACATTGCATAAACTACATGTAAAAGTATTTTTTTTTATACAGACACCTAAATCCAAAGATCAAAATTAAACCATGTCTGTGTTCTCCCTGGGCCCAGTTCTCATCCCCTTTTTTAAAACAACCCCCTATATGTAATAAAAGGACATGCGCAATACATTTTATTTCAAACAGGTGACCAGTAAATACTACCTGCTGATATAGGTTACTGCACCAAGGCACTGGCTTCTGTTACAAAACCCAATGTACATATTGGTGCTATGCATTCAGTATAAATCACTCTCCAACTATTATCATAAGGTCAGCAGGACTACACCTACATTACTGTTATTGACTGGACAAATGGGGTTATTTACGAAAATAAGGAAATTTCTCGCTATTTTCTTAAAGGAGAATTCAACCCTGCGGCGCTAAACCCCGCCCTCCCTCCTCCCTCCCCCCCCGGGCTATTGAGCCTAACGTGTAAGTTACCCCAAAGCACAGGTCCCCTTATGGAAGTTTTACGGGCGCACCATCTTCTTCGTTATCCCGACTGCGTTTGCGGCGCATGCTCAGTAGGATGCATGCGCCCTGAAGTTCACAAAGTTTAATCGGAAAACTTTGTGAACTTCGGGCACATGCACAGTAGTACCAACCGGCAAACATGTCCTACAATTATAAACAGAGATTAGTGATTTTGTCACATGACTCACTTAAATTTGTAGTGTAAGGGGAAGATTTACTAAATTCACATGAAGGATTCAAAGTTCAATCAAATTTTCAAAAAGTTTCAAATTCGAATTTTCGAATACAAATTCAACCAGTAAATTTTGAAAATTCGATCGAATCGAATTTGAATAAAAATCTATTTGAATATTTTTACATTTTTATTTGACTGCCTACTTCACCAGATCAATGCTACCGAATTGGGATTCAAAAAGTTTGATTGAATAAAAAAATTTGCTCGAATAGTTAAAATTGTTCATATCGATCGATTCGAACGATTTTATCGATCCATCGAATTTTTACTATTCGACCAAATGAATAGCGGTAAAAATCCTTCGAAAATCAAATAATTTTTCTTCCCTAACTATTCACATGGTCAAATTCGAGGGTTTTTTAACCCTTGAATTCGACCCTTAGTAAAACTGCCCCAAAATGTAGTAATGTAGTATAAAGTACAGTAAAGTACAGCTACTGTCGATATGAAAAAAAAATGTAGTTGTAATATTGGTAAGAAGGCATCCATCTCAGGTCATTATGCCCCACCCTGTGCTTTTAGAAAGAGCCAGCACTTGTAACTACTACAGATAAGTTATTGTTTCTCCTACTCAATATAACTAGAGGAGTCATGACCAGACTTTACTATTGAGGGCTATATTCATATCTACCACTAGATGGGACATGGGAGGATTTTAGCATTAGCATTGCAGATATCAGGGAACTGTTATTTTGTTACCTTCCTATTATTCTTTTGAAAGTAACGAAGGGAGGTGATATCATAGAGATGTCCACAAATAAGGGCAATGCACCCTCGTCAGAATTTTGCATACCTTACAGCAGACTATCCCAGATTACTGTTTAAATTTCCCATGCTGCCTGGTTGCCCTTGGTTCTTTGTCTTGCTTTTAGAGAAAAAAAATCCAAGATGCCCATGCATTCCATTGTAGAAGGTACAGAGAGAGAGACAAGCAGCATTGAACAAGCAGGAAAGAAGAACTTTGGTGTTGGTATTCTGTCCCTATTTACCCTTTTCTGTGAATGATTTTGCTGGTGGGGTGCAAATAATTGATGCATTTTTTAAACTAATGATACAGATTATTAACTGAACAGAGCATTCCTCTTTTGTATTAACAGTGGCATCAAACATAGACATTAACATTTCACCCCCCCAGTTAACAAAATAGATCATGCTTTTCAGACAATGTCAACCGAT
>CM044442.1:52487211-52497344 GCA_024363595.1 Xenopus borealis | reverse complement strand
AACTAATCAAACTCTGCCAGTTTTGCTATTTTAACATACATTTTTAATTCCAGCACAGCTTCAACTATTTTATTCCCTTCAACCCAGTTATAAAGAACTTCTATATTTATATTGATACTGAAAGAACTTTGCCAGCTCAGGCCTGGGTACATTTCCTGTACTACATCAACTTCTTTGAAATCACTTCTTCACTGAAAACTTTCTAAAGCTTCATAAATATGCCAATATCAGGGCTTTAAAGTTACAAAAATGGTATATTACCCCACAGAGGAAAAACCTGATGCTTTCCTCAATATCCCCATTATGTTTTAGAGGTTGTGGAGCAGTGGGTGATTATAAACATTCTTGGTGGTCATGCCCCATTGTTATAAACTTTTGGCAAAATATAGTTAAAATTGCTTCATCAACGCTAAAGGTTCCCCTTCACTGTCTCCCTCAACATACACTATTGAACTACCCTTATCTGGGTTTATCAAAGGAAACAAACTATTTACTTCTACAAATGAGGGCTGCTGTAAATTGGGTTATATCATTAAACTGGATCTCCCCGACTCTTTCATTAACGCAATCTGTTACCAGATTAAACTATATAGAAGAAATGTTATATCTAACTGCAACAAATGTTAACAATACAGAGATCCACTAGGTCAGATGGCAACCGTGGACAGAATTTAAACAATCCCCCTTGTTTCCATCATTAATCACTCTATCTCCACACTTCAGTTAACTTTACGCATGAATATAATATTGGAATGACTTTCAAACTAAACGGGTTATATATTAGAAGATATCATTACTACTGAAAGCTTTATCGCTGCTTTAATATATATAATGAGGAAAGGACCAAAAGTTCATTGGTTTTTTGGTTTACCAATTTTATTTTTTTTATTTATTTTTTCTTTTCCTTTTGTTGGGATTTGACTACATTTTATCTCTTATACTTTAATTTGATCTCATAACATGAGCTTGACAATGTACTATTGCAATTATGTCATGTATGCAGATGAATCTGATCGCCACATGGATAACTTTGTACAACTGTATGTGATCTCTTGAAATGCTCAACTGAAAATAAAAAAAGAGAGAAGTTAAAAAGTCATTGCATAAGTGCTTCAACTAGTCAGTTTATGGTACCTCCAACTCCAACATTTTGAAAGAAACAGTAACACCAAGAAATATGTGTATCAAAGTAATTGAATACATATGTACTGTTGCTCTGCAGTGGTAAAAGCTGTGTGTTTGCTTCAAAAAGATTACTGTAGTTTATATAAACAAGCTGCTGTGTAGCCATGAGGGCAGCCATTCAAATTGGAAAAAAGGAGAAAAGGCACAGGTTACATAGCAGATAACACCATTTTATTGGACAGGGCTTATCTGTTATGTGCGATAAACCTGTGCCATTCTCCTTTTCTCCAGCAGCTTAAATGGCTGCACCCATGGCTACATATCAGCCTATTAATATAAACTATAGTAGTCCGTTCTGAAGCAAACACACAACTTTTACAAGTGCATTCTAACAGTATATGTTAACTGCTTTAAAACACTTTCATAGTTTGGTTTCAAATGTATTTTCCATGTTGATTGAAAGAAGTTAGGTACACGGTGTACAAGGAATTTTATCACTGCCAAAGCTCAAAAATATAAACCACATCCTTTGGTAATTCTAAAATAATATCAAAGATAAACCACATAAACCAAAAACAATTGGAAAACCTAAGGCAACTTGTATATCAATTGTACCTTGCATGCAGCTGTAGAATAGCTGTTAAATACAATTGATAATTAGTATACATATGTAGTATCGTAAGTATTGTTCTTAAATACAGAATTGTTTCTACCTTATTCACCTTCAAAGAAGCGCTTACATCTGATTTGAATATTTTTAGTGCCTGTATTTAAAGTAATTAGAAATCGGAGTATGAACATTTTTGGTGACTGATGCCAACTCCAGATACTCAAAATTGCTTCCAAGATTCTGACTCAACAGCTCTCAAGAAACCAGCATAAGAGGCTAATACACAGATAGTGACCACTGTTCTTTACCACCATGACCTTCAGTAGCTTAAGCAATGAAAGCACTATTGGAGCATACAGGTTCTGACTGGGGACTTCAGCTGTCCAGGGCCCCCCAGCTCCCTTCCTCCTCTCTCCTCCGGCCTCACCTCCCCACCTATTGAAGTTCCGGGTGCACACGCGCCCGGCGATGCGCATCACAAAATATTTTTTTCAAATATTTGGGAGAGGGGTATGGCCCATTAGGGTTGGGGCCCACCGGGTTTTTTTCCGGTGTCCCGCCTGGCCAGTCTGACCCTGGGAGCATGTTTAGCAAAGAGTAAAGTTGTGTTCATTTAAAGGCAATGGCAGACAGGGAGAATTGTCACTTTTCAGATCTGTCCTTCTGAATTTCATGTGTTAAAATTATCTGTTATTCGTAAACCTGGTTTCCAGAAAGTCTGTCTCCCATAGAGTCCATTTTATACAATAATCCAATTTTTTTTTTACTTTTCCTTTATCTCAGTATTAATTAAACAGTACATTGAAGTACTTGATACTAACTATGCTATAATGAATCCTTAATGGAAGTAAAACCAGCCTATTGGTTTTATTTAATGATTACATGATTTTCTAGTAGGCTTAAGGTGTGAAGATTCAAATTACATAAAGATCCATAATCTGGAAAACCCCATTTCCCAAGCATTCTGGATAACAGGTTCCATGCTTGTAATTTAAACAGTATAAATATACAGAAACCCCAATCATAGTTAATTTATTTTACAACAGGGTCGGACTGGGGGGCCCGGGGCCCACCAGAACTGCCGTCCAGGGCCCCCTGCCGACCCCCCCCTCACGTCCTCCAACTCCCCCTCACCCCTCCTACTCCCCTCACCTATAACTGGGCCGCCGCCAGGCGATGACGTCACTGCACGGCGCCGGGTGCCTCGCCAGTCCGACACTGTTTTACAGTATGTGTGCCAACATATTCCACAGCGCTGTCTAATAGAAAGGTGTATACACCAATCATAGTGATCACATAAATATACTGACTGCAACTGAGGACTAATGATCCCCTACTTTTTACAGCAAATAACCTAAGGAGACATGAGACACAGGTACATCAGTGCGTAAGACTGACTCTCTCCCTTGAGAAAAAATAGAAACTATACTGAAATTAATGTTTGCCCAGCATGTCATTAAGAAATAGCTCTGGGGTCATTTAAGGTAAGTACAGCATTGGCCTTTTGAGAGGGGAGAATGAGCAGATGCTCTTAAACAGCTGAAATTTTTCAGTGCAGATCCAAATGATAGAGACATAAACAGGTGCAGCAAAGATATGTGCCATAACCTTATACCTAGAAGTAGAAATCTCAGTTTAAGGGACACTTAGGTGCAAATTTACTATTATTCCCCAAAAATAATTAGTTTCTAGTGATGGGCGAATTTATTCGCCAGGGGCGAATTCGCGGCGAATCCCCGCGATTCGCCGCTGGCGAATAAATTCGCGAAACGGCAGCAAAAATTAGCCGCTGAAAAATTAGCCAAAAAATTTTTCGCCAATTTTTTATTTTTTTTTTTGCCAATTTTTCGACGAAGCGAAACGCGGGAGATTCGCCCATCACTATTAGTTTCTATTCGATATTCGATTATCATTCGATTTTCAAATGTTAATCGAATAGTTCTAGGCTACCTTTTATTCGATATTCGATCATTCGACGATCGAATAAAAACCTATTCGATCAGTCGAATAAATCATTAGACTGAACGAAGAAATCATTCGATCGTTCGAATGATTCGTACGATTCGAACGATCAAACACTTCGATCGTAGGAATCCTATTCGATCAGGAGTGCTCCCATAGGCTTCTGTTGCAATTCGGTAGGTCCAATCTGCCGAAGTAGGCAATCGAAGAAACAGTTCTAATTCGAATATTCGCCACCTAAAACCTACCCAGCTCATGTAGAGGTCAATGGCAGAAGTCCCTTGAACTATTTGAAGATGTTAATTGTAGTGATAAGCCCCTTTAAAAAAAAATTGATAGGCCAGTTCGCCAACTTGGACCTACCGAATTGCTTTAAAACCCTATGGGAAGCTCCCATAGGTGTTTTAAAGCTTTTTTTGATTGAATAAAAAAAATTTGATCGTAGAGTTAAATCGAACGATTCGAATGATTTAATCGATCGATCAAATTTTTTTCATTTGATCGTTAGAATTGCAATAAAAACATTCGAATGTTTTTGAAATTCAACCACTTCCCCTTTAAATTCTAAAATCAAATTTGAGGGTTTATTAACCCTCAAATTAGATTTTTAGTAAATATATATAATATTTCTGGTCAGGTGACCTCTGAGGCAGCACACAGACCATCACCAAATGATGGCTCAAGGCAATTGATGCATAAGAGCAATATTGACTTAAATAAATTTACCAGTTTGGTGAGATTATTTAATATGCCTCTTAATTTGATATAAACTATCTGTTGCTCAAGTATTAATTTTCAGGGTATAGTTTTCCTTTAAAGGAGAATTCAACCCCTCCCGCGCTATCCCCCAGCCCCCACCATAGGCCCCCCTTCCTCATCCCTCCAGCCTACCATCCCCCGGGGCAAATGCCCCTAAATCACTACTTTAAAACCTTTATGATAAAGGCGATAAGCCAAAACGTCTGCGTAATACTCTATTTTTGGGGCTAAGGTATCCGCTTCCTTGTACCAAGCATTGCTTTTGTGACCAAATTGGTGTGGTATGTATATGTTGTATTATACTATTTTTATGCCTTAATTTGTAAATAGCAATTGACTTTCTGTGATTTTTACAAAATAAATATATATAAATTTAATACCACACTGTCTATTCTATTGGTGTGCAGGCCCATGTTACACTGGTTATATATAATAGAGCCATGTATGGTGGCTTATTTGGGCTGGATGCACCCACTTTGAGAGTATAAGGTGGTGAGAATTGTATATTGTATGTTAGAGTGCCCTCCATTCAAGTCTATTTTCTACTGCCTAGGCATACTCAGATACAACCATTACAGTCCTCACATGCATTGCACTGTATAAGACATGTTGCAATTCATATTGCTGGAATCCCAGAGCCAAGTACAGACACCACAAAGTTTGCCCTTAGCCTAGAACAACAAACAATTCTAGTTTATTGCTTTTATGAATAAAGTAAAGGCTTTTCTAGTGAGGTCATAAATTAAGAGATTAATAATTGAAAATAATTTTTATCAAACAACAAACCTTTTGTTATTAGCAAAATATATTTCTTTCTTTTTTTTTAGTGCATTAAAAAAACATTAACATCTTTTAGATGGAGTCATTTTTTTATTCCAACGTTTAGCAGCCTCAGGATTTCATAAATCATGAAACATTTGAGATTTTCGTTCTCTCCGAAAAAATGGTTTACTTTAATACTAAAATAATTTAGTACAGAAACCCCTTAGAGTTGCACTCTCCACATTTTTCCACTAACTTTTGTTAGATATAAGTGAGCATATAGAATATCACAAAATGTTTACTTTAAGAAAAACGTTATGTTTTAAAATTAATCACCTTGTTTTTATTACAATCTAGCTACAATTGTCTATTAGGAAGAAAAAAATCCACTATTTTTATGGGTATCATAAATTCTTCTCTTAAGCAGTACTGTAACCCATATTCTGACTGACAGTAATTGTGTAAAGGTGCAAATATGTGAACACCTAAGTCAGTAAACCTTCAGCTTGCTTTTTAAGTGTGATTGTCAAGTAAATGTGTTTTTAGGATCTTAGGGTCTTGTGAGAGTTATTTCACCTTCTTGGTTGACCATTTCACATTGGAATCCAGTATTTGCTCATATTTAGGGGCATATTTACTAAAACTCAGATTTTTCTCACTATATTAAAATAAAAATTAGACCAAACTCCCAAATTATTACCAATAATTAGTCTAAATATAATCAGTGCGAGAAAAAGTCGAGACAAAATCAAGTATCAGTTCATATTGTGTTTTCGAATTGACGCTCCAAAAACTCAAATTTATCGAGTTGTCACTCCTAAAACTCAGATTTATTGGACAATCGAATGAAAACAGATGGAAACTATGGAGAATCTTGAAGTAAAAAAACATGTTCCATTTCTACATGATTTCTATGGGTTTTAGCTGGACTATTTTCAGATTTATAGCAGTTTAGGAGCATAATAAATCTTGATTATTAAAGTTTTTTCCCCTCTATGAATTTGTTATTTTGCCCTTTAAAATTAGACCAGAAAGAGAAGGCTTGATAAATAGGTGCCTTAGTGGAATCCATTCTTCTCTCTACACATATGTTTCCTGTGCTACTGCCTGCAACAAAACCCCAAAGCACAACAGATCCACCTCCTCAGTGTAGCATTAGCCATCGGGGACACTGGGAGAAAGGCTTACACCAGGCAGAAATAATTGGTAGTGGCAGCATTATTCATCCTCAGGCAGTGAAGGGAGGCATGCTTGAGGTACATCCTTTTCTTGCATTTTCCTGAGGGCCCGGCAAGGGGTATTTCTGGGGTCCTTGTCACCCGGAGGCGGACTTTTTGATGCTGCTCCCCTCACACCTGGCGAATACCATTTTGAATGATGGATCAGGTGTAGGGGGGGGGGAATCGCTAGCAGAGCAGATATTCCAATTAGAAAATCTATATTTTGGCTCTTGCCCCTAAGTCCCTACTTACCCCTCCAAGCAGGTCACCTCCAGCAATGTTCTAAGGGGCCATCTTCTCTTGGGATGCTCATGCTTCTTCTTCTAGCATGCACAGCCCATCGCCGTCAGATGCAGGAAGAATCCGTTAGAAGAGAAGATGGCCCCATAGAACATCGCTGGAGGGGACCTGCTTGAAGGGGTAAGTAGGGACATTGGGGCATGTTTACTAAGATTGGAGATAAATTTCTGGAGAAATTTCTGGAGATGTTGCCCATAGCAACCAATAAGCAATTAGATTTAAACAGCCACCTATAAGTTAGCAAAGATCTGATTAGTTGCTTCTCAACTCGCCTCATGGCAGAAGTGCCCCTGGACAGTTGTGCCAGGGCAGAGCAACATTACATTATATTGTCATTCCTTTAAAACACTTTTGTTTTACTGTTCCTATTATTAAAAAAAAAAACAGTTTCCTTTACAAGTATGTTTCAGCCGACATCTGTAAATAAACTGCAGATAGCATCCTGACTGTAATAAACAAACTAGGATTGTTTACTGGATTCATGCTCAATACCTTCAAGTCATTTGGATAACAGTAAATAATTTCAGCTGTTCTTTACTTTTGTTTTGTACTCAGTTTACCCATACACAGACTTCTTTGGGCACAAATATGCTGCTCCTCTTGTCACAGGGCATGGAAGTAACCATGGAATTACGGTAGCTGTAGCTTTAGGCTTCCACAGCAGCAGTGCCTGATTCAGAACGTAAGGCAGGAAGGAGTGGTGCGAAGTGAACCTATATGGAGTGCAAGGAGCACTTTTTGATACAAGTAATTGAATGAAAGTGGTTTTACATGCAACTTACTGCAGGAAAAAGCTCAAGTTGTCCACTGCGCTTGCTGACATAAATGAGCCCTCTATTCTTTTCTGTAGGCTGTGCAAGTCTAACAACACCATGAACAATAATTCAATGATAACCCATAAACCTGACTTAGACCCAAATGAACACCTGTGTTAGGAATTGGAACACAAACTGCAAGACAGGTCTGACTGCCTAAAAGTACTAATATTCTTGTGGCTAAAAGGAAGCAGCACCAATGCCCCACATCTAGTGAAAAGCCTTAGGTATCCACATTCTTTCAATAACACAGTTTATTTACTGATATGTAATTTGTTCATCTTTAAAATATCAGTAAGTTCTTCTAGTACTCATAAATGGTGTTGTACTTTTATAGAGGATGGCTGTCCCTACTTTTTAGTACAGGTATAGGATCTGTTATCCGGAAACCCGTTATCCAGAAAGCTCAGAATTACGGAAAGGCCATCCCCTGTAGACTCCATTTTATCCAGCTATTTAAAACAAATTTCCTTTTTTGTGTAATAATAAAATAGTTGCTTGTACTTGATCCCAACTAAGATATAATTAATCCTTATTGGAAGCAAAATAATGTTTACATGATTTTCTAGTAGATTTAAATCATGGATCCAAATTATGGAAATATCTCTTATCTGGAAAACCCCATGTCCTGAGCATTCTGGATAACAGGTCCCATACCTGTACACACTTTATTTTTTTACACAAGATAGAATAGGATATATTGATTATAGCTCCCAGCAAATTGGCTAAATAAAGGAACTGTAGTCACCAACATGTTAACATAATTGTGCTTGGTTGATTAGACAAAGTTCAGTAAAAAATTAAACCATATGCAGGACCAGAAGGTCAAAATTAGGGACCTGTCCTAGTAATTAGGGATTGTTGACATCTTTTATTCGTTTTCAAGTTAACGGAGGTACAGAAAAAAAGGAGGGTACATAAGTAAGTATCTTAAACCACATATGACACATGCAGTACATACATTTGTTCAGTCCGTACTTCAGCGCGTAATATCTCCCTAAGAGGGATAGGGGAACAGTATGTGTACAGGAATATTGTAGTGGGAAGGGGTAGGGTAATGAAGAAAAACATAAAATATATAAAGTAACATAACGAAAAAAGGAAAAAGAGGAGAAAACAACATTGTCGCTTATAGCAATAAGTACAAGCTTTATCTGAGTTAGTGTATGACATTTTTACCTTTATACTTGTACCTTGGGTTTATTAGAGTGTTGTGCTTAGTTCTGCTTAGTTGAGGTATTGCCTTGGGTCAGGTTGGCTTTGAATCGTTGGGATTGTTGACATCTATGCCCAGTTGGCAGACATGGTATATTTGTGTTCTTCTTTATTGCTTTCCTAGTAGATTATTCTCACTTGTTCAGTATGGACTCATGATCCAGGACCCAGATCCATGTACACTCAAACAAACCTGCCACATTTTTACTTTCAGACCTAGGTGCAGGAGAGCAACTTACCCATCACTGACAACAGCAGGAAAGCAACTCAAGCTGCACAAACACCCTGTTCTATTGTTAAGCCAAACCCAGTTTCATTGTTGTGGCCCTGATTTTCATGAAGTTAAACACTTATCTTTGCTAATATCTGTTTCCAATGTCTATTGGTCTGCTTTCCTCCTATATTATTTCTTCCTGCCCATGGACATGTACCACATGTCCAGAACTGTTTTTAGTTTACTCCACCTAGTTGGATGCTTTGATGTCATGAACTAGAAATCACTGCAGCACCTCTTTGTTGCAAAAGTGAAAAAGTTTTCGGAAACAACTGTTGGTTCCTGAGTTCTGACCAAATAAACACAACTTTTTTACTTTTGCAACAAAGAGGTGCTGCAGTGCTTTATTTTCTACTATATGTCTGACCACTGGCAAGGGTATTTGGACTGCTCTGCACTCTGACCCAAAGGTTTTTGAGAAGTGGTTGACGCACACACAATTTTTTTCCTTGTGATATCATGAACTTTGACCATTCAGTGTTGGGGAGTGCTCGTAAGCAGTTTGTGTCACCAGATGGATGTTGGGAAAAAACTCAGGAGAGGGGAAGCACAGGATTCAGGTTGAGGATTGCATTTGAAATTTGTGTATACTTTACTTGTTTTTATGAAAGGAGCAGTCAATTATTGGAAGCTCCTCCTTGACTATTTCAGAAATGTAGTGTTGTATTGTTTACAGGATGTCGGGCACATGTAGCTGATATTCATTCTTCATAGCTGGTCTGGTAGATTATGTGATCCTTGGGTTAGGCATTTAGACAGTGCTGTCCTACATCTGTGGTACGGAGTGCTGGAATTTTTTTAGGCTACATGGTGGAGGGACTTTAATGGAAACCACTGATGACCACTCCCCTTTTTAAACCACACCCATGTTATCTCAAGAACTTTTAAGACCATGCCCACATTAATAGTGGTAGCACACCAAAAAAAATGGTTGGCTCTCACTGCAGGGAAATCACTCATCACTCATACAGTATGTCAAAAATTTAAGTCATACCCTTAAATATACCATAACATACCCTTTAACCCTTTCGCTGCCAGCCATTTTGTACAAAATGGAACATCTACTGCCAAGCAGTTTTTAGACATTTTGT
>CM044442.1:52438130-52452700 GCA_024363595.1 Xenopus borealis | reverse complement strand
TTTACCATTCCTAATATGGAACTTCTGCTTTATTTCCGATTTTAATTTTCTTAGGCTGCTTCGAGTATGACATCTAATCACAGGGTTAGTATTAGTGTAACTTTTCTAATTAGTTTAAGGGGTATTTTGTGCTTTGTTTTGACCAGGTAAAAACAGATATACGGCAGGGGTCCTCAACCGCTTGGCCGAATTAGACACTGGATGCCCAGATTGGACACCGACGTGCCGAATTGGGCACCAATCCCCCATCTGCAGCCCTTGAAAAAATTTCTACCTTGACAACTCAGCCCACTACTGGATACTTGATGCTAAATTTGGTGGAGGAGCTGAGGGATTGCAGAGGGGACAGGCATAGTTGGGAACCACTGGATATGTTGTACCAATCACTAAAGCATACATATATTGAATATATTCTGAATAGCACTTTACAGCCCGAAGAATATGTGGAGGGGGTTGTGGGCACCTTTTTCACAGTTTTGCAATTATTTTACACATTTATATGGTTCCTAACCTTAAATATTTTTTACTCTGAAGAGCTCATCTATTGATGTCAGTGGCTCACAGAGAGGGAGAGAAAGCACTTCCAGGAGAAGAGATTCTGTGGTGTGTAGCCTTCATTTATCCTTTGCATATATGCATGTTTATTAGCCCTTAATATACCAGTGCTAATAATTTCAAAGGGGTTAAAGGGGTTGTTCACCTTTGAGTTAACTTTTAGTATAATGTAGAGAGTGATATTCTGAGACAATTTGCAATTGGTTTTCATTTTTTATTGTTTGTGGTTTTATAGTTATTTAACTTTTTTTTCAGCAGCTCTCCAGTTTGCAGTGTCAGCAATTTGATGTCTAGGGTACAAATTACCCTAGCAACTCTGCACTGATTTGAATAAGAGACTGGAATACGAATAGGAGATGGACTGAATAGAATAAGTAATAAAAAAAAGTGGCAATAACAATACATTTGTAGCCTTACAGAGCATTTGTTTTTAGATAGTGTCAGTGACCCCCATTTGAAAGCTGGAAAGAGTCAGAAGAAAATTGCAAATCGTTAAAAAACTATGAAAAATAAATAATGGAGACAAATTGAAAAGTTTCTTAGAATTGGTCCTTCTACAATATACTAAAAGTTAACTTGAAGGTGAACCACCCCTTTAAGTAAAATTATCACTTTTTGCTACTAAAATATATTTACATGTTTTTTTCTATTAAGCAAATTTTAGAAAGAAACTGGAAAGCACAAGGTATTTTTAAATATAGTCAAGACTCCTAAGCAGAGGACAGAGGGAGATGCTCTATTTAAAGTATGAAAGGACCCTTTTTACTGACTTACAATGTTAATAATGTGTGGCTTTTTGCCAGTGCTTAGTCATAACCATTTATTTCTGGGGAGCTGATGGATCACAGGGTGTGTCCTGTTTTCTGTTTCCTGTTCTTTAGCTTTATTCCTTACTCTTAGACAGCTGTTAATAAAAATATGAATATAGAATCTTTCGTTCTTAGTAATAGAGAATAAAATGAGCTGAATTTCACTTTTTTGGGGAGCTTAACTATGTTACCAGCTCAGTTTTAGATTAATATAAGGCTGGGAAACGTTGCTGCAAAATTCAGATTACCTTAATGTAAGTATTTAGTTTTTCCACCTGGCTGATACTTGAACACAAAGTTATCAATAGGTAGTCAACAAAATGTCATTGGTGAGCCATACACATTAGGGAGAACTGGCTTAATACCTGTAAATACACAAAGCATATTATTGCATATAATTCATACACCTATGCTTCAGGTCTTACTGAAAGATATATGTATTGCTTTAAAGGAAAACCATACCCTCCCCCCCCCCCAAACAATGTAGGTCTTTATAAAAAGATATTGAATAAAACAGCTCATAATTAAAACCTTGCTTAATTTATAATAATATATAATAATACAATTTTTTAGTAGCATGTGCCATTGGGTAATCATAGAAAATAGCCATTTTAAAAAATAAGGACAGCCTCCTGGGATCGTACAATTCAACGGTGCACACAAACATACCAAACAAACTATGAAGTTACTGTAGGTCACATGAGCTAATGAACAGACAGAGTTCTGTCTTTTGTTTCCACACTTCTTCCTTTTACAGTTAGGGGCAGATTTACTAAATTTGTGTGAATGATTTGAAATTTGATCAAATTTTAAAAAAGATTTGAATTTTCTAATAGGTTTTCTGGCCACTTCGACCCGCGAATTTTAAAAATTTGATCGAATCGTATGATTCGAACAGATCGAATAAAAATCTAGTTGATTATTCGACTATTCGATGGTCGAATTACTTGACTTTAAATTTTTATTCGAATGCCTAGTTTGCCAGATTAAACCCTCAAATTCAACCCTTAGTAAATCTGCCCCTTAGAGTTGAACTATTTCTGGTCAGGTGATCTCTGAGGGAGCACGCAAAATGGTGGTTCAACGCAAGAGATTTAAAAGGGCAATATTTACTTAAATATATATTCCAGTTTGGTAAGATTCTTTAATATGCCACTTAATTTGATATAAACTATCTGTTGCTCAAGTATTCATTTTGGGGGGTATAGTTAATCTGATGCATTGGGCTTGGGGCAAACATGATAGGTTGGACACTGTTTACATTGGTGCTGGGCTTTGTTCTGCCCAAAGCCCTGTGTCGATGATTCAGAATACATGACAAAAAAGATGCCTGAACCCCACACAAGTCATAAACCAGAAAAAAAAAAAAGTGACTAAACTTTTTAGGCAACGTTCATCACTAATTTCCCCCCCGTCTTATACATTACGATTGTCATATGCCTTCTTAAAGGAGCTCCTCAACCCAAAAACAGTTGTTTTTTTTCATAATAAAAGAAAATGTTATTTTAAGCAGTGGGAGTCTGGTTTCTCCGTTCTTTTAATAAGCTTTTATCGGCTTCCTTTGACATTGTTTCAGGACCTGGAGTGCAGAAAATAGCCAGACAAATGTTTCTCTTAATGGCAATTCATTTTTCAGATGACTTTAACCATTTGAATTACCATTGCATACCACTAAAATTGTATTAATTTGTATTGGAAAGTTGCTTAGAATGACACTTTTTTTACATTATGCAAAAAATAATTTTTCGATGGAGGCCTTCTTTAAGGGAAGAACTTATAATAGGAGTTTACTGGATTCACAAATCTCTTTAGACCTGTATCTTATAACCTAATGGCCATTTACTGTAGAGCACTGTCATATGGAAATATGCTTATCTCTCTAGTGTGTCTTGTAGTGAAAGTTCCTCTTTCAAATAAGGGGCACAGAGAATACAAGGATATTGGCAGGTACTATGCAAGCAAGGTCAACCTGTATCCCCATCTCAATGGGCAAGTTGGGAATTTTATTAAAATCCATCCCCTGTTAATCCGTTACTTGAGAAGCAAAACTGTAGTACAGAAGGAGTAGACTTCCAAAAGGGTGGTAGAGGGGAGATACAGATGAGACAATACATAAAGAAAAAGAATTTTGCTGAATCATATTTAATAAAATATCACTTTGCCTCGAGATATATATATTGAAATGTGGTACTGACAATTGTTTCTCTATAAAATCTGCAATATGAATGGCACCTAAATCTGAATAAATATTCTTCCTAGTGCATAGCATGTAATGCAACTGGTAATCTGTTGCACATAACCTGCCTGGTGGACACATTAAAAGAAGACATGTTGTGATTACCTTAAAAGAAAAAAAAAAGACCAAAAACAAAAATGTGGCAGTACTATTATATTATAAGCAATTTTTAAGAGGAAGGAATGTACGACACATCCTGCCCATATATTGCACTTACTGCTGTCACTCATATTAAGTTGTGTACAGGGGCTGGCGGCTCTGCACTGTAGGAAAGAACCAATCATCGGCTACTCTGACCCAATTGGGAAGTGAAGCCTGTCTTTGCTTGTGTGAATGCAGGGCTGTGATTGGCTATACCCCCCTCACACTGTGCCTCTGACCTGGACCATTAGGACATAGTGCCCCCCCCTCATTTTAAAGCAACAGATCCATATGGTGCTCCAATAAAGGTGTCATTTTTAAATATAATATACATTTTTAGCCCAAAATCATTCATTATTGCATACACAATTGGAGTATTTTTTATAGTTATGCTATATGTATCCTTTAAACCCCTGAACCTGTGGATAAGGTGTATTCTGTAACAAGCAAGAAAAAGTTGTGCTCACCACTAATTTTTAAAACCATTAGGCGGGGGTGCAATGAGGCTGTGACCACAAAATACATATAGACAAATGCAAGAGGTCCTCTGCACTCAACCCATTATCAATATATTTAAGACATTGAGACATTCTGTGCATACAGCTACTAAAAAGTGCCTTACCCTTTAAACAACAGGGATTTTTTGTCCATATATTGCAATATATTTAAGCTGGCCAACTACGTCAAAGGTGTATTCTGTGCCATTGTGCACTGATGCTTTGGTCTACTAGTGGTGATAATTATATGGAAAACTCTTGCCTGCTGCCTGAAGTTTTCATTATTTGAGAGTTTAGTATGTAAGCAAACCCATAAATATAAAGATCATTTGAATTGTATAGAACCGACATGATAATGGTTAAACCCTATGGTTTTCAACAGTAAATATGTGAACAGCCCAGTGCGTGTTGTTGGTTCACATTCATTTCTATTCTTCATACTTATCTTTTCCAAAGCCTAATTTGTTTTCCTTCTTCTCTTTCTCTCAGTATAATTCTTTGAAAGATAGCTCCAGAAGAAATGTACGTTTCATGTGGAAAGTATTGCATGTGTGTGCTTTTTTCAAATGCACCTGTGTGTTTTAAGTTTCTAGATTCTTTGTAGTTTTGAAGGTTGTTTTTTTTTTCTCACACCTGTCATGTATTTTTTGTATGCTCCCTAACATTATGAGCAATTTATTTTACTCAATTGTGGTAGTCAATATGCTTTCAAATGAAATACAAATTTTAAACTTATGCCTGCCTGTTTTCCCACTAATTCATTTTATACCAACTATCCCCTGTGCTGCTTTAAGAGGCAGAATTAAGTAAAATAATACTGGGCCATTATTAACACCCCACTGGTATCTTAATAACGGGTGAGGGTGATCTCTCCACGCATAGATATCCAGTGTGGTTGTATATACTACTTGTATTAGGGACAGATTCATGTAAAATTATCAGTTAAGCATATTCATACTGTAGGTTCACCGTTCTCTGTGTGCAAAGATTTTTTCCTCTCTATGTAATATACTGGTTTCCATCTGAGGACAAAGGTATAGCCTTTCTAATCAACAAAGTTGTGTCTCTGATACTAATTAAACTAACATTACTTGCCTTGTAATGTCCTTAACTTTAGTATATACAGGTATTCATTTGTTCATCTAATAGCCTTCAATTTTCAGACCAACAGCTACAGTAATTCATATGATGTCAAGAATACATCTTCCAGTTCTCGTAGTGATCTGCTGGTCAGTACTAGTTTTTGCTGTCTTAATTGCATCCTTAGAGAGGGGGTGTATACCTGCTTTACCAAAATACGCCTATTGTTTTTGCATCTTCTCATTCCCTCCTCTCATCCTTCTACCCTTTTATGCCTTTTGCCAGTTTGGCAACCCTGGTCTAGTGGTTATTTGCCTATTGTTTAAATCACAGTAGCACCTAGTTGTTAATAAGTACCTTAACTTCCTATTGACCTGGAATTCTTTGTTCTTGTGATGGCTAAGGTTAATTTTGCAAAGATCTGTGACTTCTAAATAGAAGTTTCTGAATTTTACTGTACTTGATAAAGAAATCTAAGTAAAACATGCAAATAAAAACATATTTAACTGTCCAGTAACTTTATTTCTATGTATTTCTGTTCCTATAAATTCATAATATTATTAAAATAATTAAAATAAGCTTTCTGCATATGTTTTGGAAGGTCTACACGGGTGGAAATAAGGACAGTGACAGCCAGTGACCCCAAAAACCAGATAATATAGAATCAGTTGCAAGCCAGAATAAGTCACAATAAGAATGCAAATAAATAAATAAAATAAATAAAAAATATTACAGCTGTCAGTCCTGAGGATGGGCATATCTATATTGCAGTGCTTTTTATTATTAACCATTTTCTGGGGGTCTGATCTATCTGTAGTGTGTTGCTGGTAATAGAGTGGCATAGATTTAAAAAAAAAAAAAAATAGCAACGAAAAATCCATGGTATCAGCATGGGGGTACTTTAATGCCAAAGCAATAAATGTACAATGTAAAAGAGACAATTCTCTTCCATGGGATCTGTACTATTCTGTGCAGCAAAGTGTGTACTGGTGTGCAGAAAAAATCTTGATTATCACCCTTGATACCTGTAATATAGCTAATAGGTATTCACTAGCTTTCAAAATCATGCTAATACTAGGTGCAGTGAACCAATTATTAAGATTATAGAAACATTTTTTCTCGATGAGCTAACTTTTCTTCTGCTTTAATGTTTGCACTTTTGGTTTTTGCAGAGTGGACTCTACCATGATCAAAGGAAATATACCAGCCTTAAGTTAAACAAACCAGTCTCTACCTACCACGCAAGGGTCTGTTTGCCTTGAAATCTGTACGATAAAACTTATTTATTGCTTATGTACTTTAGCCACTGATGTCCTGGGCTCTAGGGTCAGTACAAGGGAAATTGTTTTGTAAGCCATAAAATCTTTGCATACAGGCAGACTTTTTCGGATTGCCATAGAAGGCCTGCAGATGTTGCAAAAGACATGATCATAAAAAGACAGCTGATTCTAACCAGGAAACAGTCAATGTTTGTCCTTGATCTTGTTCTGTTCCATAATGACCTTGCACATGTGTTCTTTTTAAAGACTGTTAATGACTGCAAATGTGAAAAAATGCTCAGACCAGCACCCAATTCTCCATTTTCGATCTTCAGGCATTGTTGAAAATCTTTCTGTTGTTCCACTTATTTGAGAATTCTTAATTGCTTTTCCATTAAAAGGAACCTGGTGCAGTACAAGAACAATTTTCTCTAGCATTTTCTGTGTGCAAGTGATAAATACCCAGGAACAGAAAACTACAAATAAAAAAATGCTGTGTGACATGAGCAGGGAGACATTGATAAGATTATCAAATATTGATACATGTATTGTTATACTAAGCCAAAAATGCACATCTTCCATGGATAAATGTGTCAGAAAAATTAGGTGCTGTAGTAATCTAAATTATACAAAGTTAGAACACCCTGGGATTTTTGTAATGCAGACCTGTTTTTTCATGTCTCCCAGTAGCACACATCTGACTGTTTTGTACTGCAGCACAAGAATATATATTTATTTAAAGGGCACCAATAACATTTTTTTAACCCTGCCAGAGGAATATGCTAATTGAGGCATACAATAGTATATATATGAGTTCTGATGTCATCAGTTATAAACGGTGAGTTCTGATGTCATTTCTGTCACATGACTCCCTAAAACTTGTGTAACTTATAATATCCTTATATTTTACAAGAGGGGGTACTTTATTCACTATATATATTTATATTTTTTTTTTTTTTTAAAGTTGCCATCTTGTGTAACATGCATGCACATCGTTCATTATTTGCATGCATATGCCCCAACGTGGCCGCATGCACCAGGAGATATTCCCCCAACTTGAGTGCTGGCTAAGTAAAAGATAAAGGGGAACCATTGACCTTTAAGGACCACCAATAAGATTATTAACATTTAGGGCCATGTTTATAAGCATTTGAGACAAATATAACTGGTGATATTGCCCATGGCAACCAGTCAGCTTTTTGCTTGTATTTTCTAACTTTTGACTGTTCAAATCTGATTGGTTGCTATGGATGATGATTGTTTCCATTGTTAATAAATACACCCCTTAATTCTGCATCTTGCATTGATAAAGGTGTAGCTTTTTTTTTTTGCAATGTTGCATGTTAATAGTTACTCAGTGGCTTATAACATGTAAAGAAGAATATATATGTCAATCTTTTAAGTAAAAAATTATGTATGACTTGTATATGAAACCTATATTATTAGCCTTATCTTTATGTGTTCATGTTATGGGCACAGTTAACACTAATTTTTATTTTATTTTCTTTCTCTGTAGTCGTCCTCTCTTTATAGTGAACCTTTGGCCACCAAAAGGACATATGGGGTTAGTATAGATTGGTTGTTTAAATAGTAAGTAGAGGAATATCTATCAAATATACTGATAGTTATTGTTTTTCTACTTTTATCAGTTTTTCTATTTTTACCAGTAAACAGTGAATTAATTAGCACCTTCCAACTGGCATTCAACAGCTGCCTAGGGATAGTATAGCCATTTTTGCTGCCTGAACCCACCAGTCTGTAGGGACCCATGGTTTTCAGCTTGATTAATACTGACTAGTTGGTGCAGTTTGGAAATATGTAAAATAAGAATTATATTAAGTAACACATACAAAATATATTTTAAGTGAACTTTTAGCATATTACAACTTTTTAATTCTCACTATAACTTCTCCCCTTTAAGCCTTGGTTTGAGGCCTGATTATCCTTTCAAGCCTTTGTCTTTACAAGACTATTGTTCACACATGGTTTGTTTGTTTTTTCTGCTCTTTTTGTGTTATTCTATTGTTCCAATAGACCTTTTTTAATCATTTACATTTGTTTTTTTACTTTGATATTTCAGATATTGCAGTGCAAATCTTTATCATTTAGTTTGACATAATTTTTTTTATTTTCAAAAGGGTTGTTTACCTTTAAGTTAACTTTTAGTATGATGTAAAGAGATATATTATCAGACTATTTGCAATTGGTTTAATTTTTTTTTTATTTGTGGTTTTGAGCTATTTAGCTTTTTATTCAGCAACGTTCCAGTTTGCAGCAATCTTGTTGCTGGGGTACAAATTACCCTAGCAACCAGGCCTTGTTTTTAATAAGAGAATGGAATAATTGAAAAGTAGCAATACATTTGTAGTCTTACAGGGCATTTGTTTTTATATGGGGTCAGTGACCCTCTTAATATTTGGAAAGAGTCAGAGGAAAATAATGAATACACTAAAAAATAAAAAAAATGACCAATTGAAAACTTGCTTAGAAGTGGCCATTCTATAACATACTAAAGGTTAACTTAAAGGTGAACCACCCCTTTAAAATATACACAACAATTAGATCAGATAAAAAAAAAAATGATAAAAATTGAAATGAAACTACTTTTGTGCATAGCCCAATAAAGAACAATTATTTGTTCATTTTCACAGGATTCTCCTAACTTTAGTTCTAAATTGATCAGAAGTTCCAGTTCGGTTAGTAAAGAATTTTTGCCTGGGTTGCTTGCTTGCAGGAATCAATGCATTAGTTAGCCACCACATAACCTGCTGTATAGACAAGTTTTCTATTATTATGCTTTATTAAACCAAAAGTAACGACATTAAGCAGAGCTTTTAATTAATACCAGGCGCTTTTACATGTTCAGTATGGCTGTCTTATAAAAGGTAACTAAATGCATGAGTTGATCGTAATAAGCTTGAGAATTCTTACAGTTTCACTATAATCAGTGATTTGATTAATGTCATCCATCCAAAAACCAAACATTTTGTTTTCTTTAGTTCATTGAAAGGTAATTTCCTGGGTTATGGGAGTGAAATTCAAAATCTTTATGTGATGTCATGCTTGTGTTTCTAGGCACATTTAAGGACTATAATTCGCACAGCGAGAAGTTTATATATTGCTACCTCTAAAGTACAGAAAGGTTAATTTATGAACACAGCTGCAAAATTACAAAAGTGTAGTTTAGGGATGCACCGAATCCACTATTTTGGATTTGGCAGAATCCTTCACGAAAAATTCGGCCAAATACAGAACTGACTCCTAATTTGTGTATGCAAGATAGGGGTAGGAAGGGGAAATTGTTTTTACTTCAAACAATTCAATTCATCCGAATCCTGCTGAAAAAGGCCAAATCCCGAACCAAATCCTGGATTCGGTGCATCCCTATTGCAGTTGAGCTCAATTTGTTTCAATTAGTCTGTTCGGGGGAAAGCAAAGATTTTTCTGGGTCCTATAGAACACTTCTGTGTTTTAAGAAGAATATTTGCCTTCTATTTTGAATATATTAACCAAGAATCCTATTTATTCTCTTCTTAATTTATTTCAATATATAGTTGGACTTAAAGTGGGAGACTTTATGTTGTAGCATACCACCTGATCCATATCTTATGGGTGGGCCCTACATAATACTGTGTGATAAGAAAGCTTGGATTGGCTAAATGTAGAAACACCTACATTCTAAAATGTTGCCAAGGAATGAACTTTGTGACATAACCACTGCTCATTTGTTGCACTGCCTAGGGAAGATTTATGGAGGCTACAGTAAATGTGTAATCTTGAAGTAGCAATTCATTCTTGCACAAATTTAAATCAGGCAACATATTTGCATTAGTTTTGACTCACAGGTATGAAATATCAAGGGGGCAAAGCTGTTAGTAGATAAATGTCTTTACGTCTCTGAAGAAAGAGGTTAGCTATTTGGAAGTACTCATAATATTTTAATATTTCATTATACTTGAATATTTCGTTTTTCATAGACCTCTCTGTACAAAGATGGGTTATACAATGCTTCCTCTTCTCGTGCTGTAAGTCTTTTACTAATCTCTTCCTAAAACCTATTCCTTTTCTATGTCTTTTAATGTTTCTATTTTCTCACTGCTACTGTGATTTTCTTTTCTGTGGTAATGCTTTTAAACCAGCCTTCTGAGTACAGCTGTTATTCCTCAAGAGCCAGCTCTGCACGAAGCAGCCCAGTGGTGAGATCTTCTGCATGTAGTGTGCTTCACTTGACTACTGTTTACACACACAGTTTGTCTGGGTCGTTTTTAGTATTTTCTCATTTATGTTTGTATCCAGATTATCCGTTTCATCTTGTATCAAAGCAGCAGCATTTTTGTAAGGCAGAGACACACACACTGCACACTCAGGCTTTTCATTCAATATATTGCTGAAATAGTGTGGGTTGTGCATGCTTTCTTGCTGGGTATTCAACATAAAAAAGTCAGATGATATATATATATATATGTATTTATATATATATATATATATATATATGTATTTATATATATTCAAGTCTGAGCCAATACAAGAAGAGCTACTAATATATTTTTGCACATCTCTTAATTTGTAATATTGGGATGCAATGGGATTTGTATAACAGGCGTGTTAAGGAATTTTTATTGCCGGGCAAAAAATGGACTGTGCATGTTAGTCTCAGAGTTTGCACATAATCTCTAGCTGTATTAAGTGTGGCAAAATAAACAATGATGTTAAGGATACCATGATATGATAACATACTTTTTATTTCAAACCAAATAAATATTTGCAGCTGCCTTATTTACAGCAGAAACAGAAGATGCTAAATGTAGTAAAGTAAATAGGATATTCCTCAGTCAGTGTATTTTATGACAGAAGTTCTACCCTTGGTCTGGAAAAATGTGGGTGTTTTTGGATTCTCAAGAGGTCCCAGAGTACTTGCGATGCTAACCATTGCAATCAACAGGATAACCAGTGTAACAGTAGGGATATATGTGTTTAGATTTTTTTTTTTAAATCTAAATATACTCAACATCAGAATGATATTCTTTGATACTTCATAAAGTAAAAACGCCAAATACCAATGTAATGCTGTGAATTTGTGCTTTATAGTGCTCTGACGATGAAGGCTCCGTGTCATATAGTTCTTTTCGAGGGCGAAGAGATAGTGTGGTGAGCTAAGTTAGCATGCATTTCAACAGTCATTCAAGAATTTGCACATAAACTAACAGAAAAATGTGTTCTTTCTAAATAATACTATGATTTTATTGCTACACCATGAAGTACTAATTCTGTATAAGTGACCAATCCTTGTGAAAAGCAATAGAATACACCATTAAACATATTATTTATTGGTAGGTGTTTTACCATGAAAATTAACCATGTGCACTGCAAGAATATTGTTTAGTATGCTGTTTTGGATTGTTACTTTTGGTAGTTTTTCTTATAAACTCTATGGGGCAAATTCACTAAGTGGCGAAAATACACTAGCATTGCCTTCGCTAAAGCTCGCCGCACTTCGCCAGGCGAATTTTCACCAGCGCTATGCAAATTCACAAAAATGCGAAGTTACGCTAAGGTCAGCGAACGGTAGCATAGTTTTGCTAGTGTTACTTCGCCAGGCAAAGCGCATTTACGCTAGCGATGCCTAATTTGCATACGGCGCGAATTTCAAAGTATAATAGAAGTATATGTTGCAGCCACTACATTCCACTACACAAGCCCAGGAAACCTTTAATAAATAAAATAAAGTTGTCCTATTGCCCTAAACATGTGCCCCCTATATAGATGAGTTGCCATATGTTAGGAAATGTAGGGGGGAAGGAGGGTAACCCCCCCCAAAAAATGTTGCTTTTTTTCAGACTATCACCCTACAAAAGGTAAAACACGCCAGCGTCTTTTTGGGACTTTTTTTTTTTTTGCCAAACTCCTATCTATTGTATTGAACTTCGCCAGGTCTGACCTGGCGAAGTAACAGCTAGTGTAAGTGGTAACGTTCAGTAAAATGTTCATCTTAGTGAATTTGTGTAATTACGATCCTTCATCAGTGCGCAACTTCGTCTGGCGTTGGGGTGAGAAGTTGCGCTAGTCTATCTAATTCGCTAGCGAAAATTCGCCAGACTCGATGAATTTGCAAAGTTACGAATTGACGTCACGCTGGCGAATTAGCGATAGCATTAGACGATTCGCGCTTTAGTGAATCTGCCTCTATGTATTCCGTATCTGTCTCCCAATGGGGTTGTGTGTTTGTATCTTTCCATATACAGTTGTGTTCATAATAATAGCAGTCCTACATCACTAACCTGATCAATCCCTGTTTATGGTAGAAATTATATGGCAAATAAATTACTAGTAGGTGTAGTGCAGTACTAAAAACAGACCCAACAGTAATGACATGCATGCTGCTGATTCTGTGTAATTGAATCGTTAATTGAAGCTTGTTCCAAATAGTAGCAGTGTTCAAAATAATAATAGGTTATTCCAAATAATAGCAGTGTGGCGTTCAATTAGTTAGGTCATTCATTCTGTGAAAAAACAGGTGTCAATTACAGCCCTTATTTAAGGAAGGTAAAAAAGAGTAAAATGGGTCTTTCAAGACATTGTTCAGAAGTACAACCTATTTTGTTGAAAAAGTTCATTGGAGAGGGGAAAATATATAAAAAATTGCAGAAAATGATAGGTTGCTCAGCTAAAATCATCCCAAACGCTAAAATGGGAACCAAAAGACATGGAAGAAAACTACTGTTCGAAATGATATAAGAATAGCCAAAATGGCAAAGACTAAGCCAATAATCTGTTCCAGGAAAAAGAAGGTCTAAAGTTACCTGTGAGTACTGTTACAATTAGAAGAAACCTATGTGAAATCAGCAAGAAGCCTCTGCAAAGTCCCATTGTTGAAAAAAGGACGTGATGAAGAGGTTCCAGCTTGCCAAACAACCCCAAACACACCAGTAAATGAGCAGCATTTTGATTCTAGACCAACAAGATTGACATTATGGAGTGGCTATTTCTTCAAACCAAGAAATGCAGGAGAATTGTGGAATGTAACAGGTGCCAGAAGTTAACTGCTGCACATTTGTGTTGCATGGAGTCCTCAGAAACAGTGGTTATACAACTAAATATTAGTTCAGTGATTCAATGGAAAGAAAAATCTTGAAATATTTTTCAATTTATACGGTGAATGTTTGAGTTTGTAAAGAAGAATGCAGGCACTGCTATTTTTTTGAATCGCCTAAAATTCCCTTTTCTTCACATCCTGTAAAGTAAAAAAACAAATTTGATAAATGATTCTTCATGTTTTGATTTAGAATAGAATGGGCAGTGTACCCAAAGCATTTGTGTGCATGGAAATAACTATTATAGGGATTTTGAGCTTTATTCACTTTATTCTCTGGTCCATTTATGTTTATCTTTATTTTAAATCACACATACCCTATTCATCTTTGTTTCTCTACCCATTAAGTCATCCGACTTTTCTGACCAGAGTGAATCTGCCGCTGATTATTTTAGCCGATCCAACCGTAGGGGAAGCATAGTGTCTGATGTAGATGATGCCAGCATTCCAGATCTAAATAGCGTGAGTGCAATGCATGGAGTGGTGCTTGGCAGTGGTTAAGCTCTTCTGGTTTCTTTCTCATAACTATTACACACATCTAAATGCAATTTTTAATACATATATATATAAGCCCTGTGAATAATTTGCAGTTCTGTGACTTTGATGTGAATTATGTATCCAATATATAATAATAATATTAATAATAATGATTAATAATAACTACAAAATGCAATACAAACCAGGTTTGAAAAATGTTACTGCCGATTGTTTGTCACGTTTACCTTTACCGACAGCTTCTGATACACATGATGAGGACATGGAAATTGTAGCACTGACTGATATATTATCATCTACAGTTACAGCTGATGATTTTAAGCAAGCTTGCCTCACATGTCCAACTACGGAACATCTCCAAAGTCATATCTAGCAGAAGCAAGACGACTTGCATTCCATATGCGTCCA
>CM044442.1:52405680-52420277 GCA_024363595.1 Xenopus borealis | reverse complement strand
CACTACTTGGTTTTTTTTTTTTTAAATGCATACTTTACACATTTGTGTTGTTTAGGTGTAAATATGCTAGCTATTACTAGATGCTCAATCTCAATCTTCTCATACAAATCTTACAACAATACATATTCCAATTCACTAAAAATAAAATTTCCTCAAGTTCAGTTATTTGTTTGCTTTATCAAATATAGATGTTTTTTCTCCTTCGCAAATACACACCATACCAACATATTCTGAACGCATACAGACTGCAAAGGCAAAGAGAAACCGTGACTGTGAGCCACATCTAACTGATAAAGATAGATGGTAACTTAATCAGATAGTTACACCTTCCATGGGCGTCCATAGAGGGGGGCAGTGCCCCTCCCCTGGACTGTCCGCGTCATGTGATCATCCACCACTCTGTGGGCCTGGACAGCACCAACCTCAGCGCTGTGGGGAGGGAACAGCTGGTCTGGGCAGGTTCCACTTTGCCCTTCCCCTAGCTGCCCTGCTCTCCCTCAGTAGCCGCCAGGCCCTGTGCGCCATTACCAGGGCAGCGCAACACTGAATAACCCAGCCTAGACAGCATCGACCACAGCACTGCGGCCTGGGCAGGTTCTGCTTATGTGTATGTGTGTGTTGCTGTGTGTGTGCTACAGTGTGTGTGTGTTACTCTGTGTGGTAATCAGGGGGTGTGGCCATAAAAAATTACGCACAGCACATGTTTCTACCCCCCCCCCCTGGAAAATTTTCTGCGGATACCCATGACACCATCACTACACAAGTAAATGAAATGTCTGTGAACCAGTCACATCAAAAACTTATACAGCTTATACAACTTATTGTATTCAGGACATGCACAGAGGTGCATAACCTGATGCAATATGGATCTGGAGCAATGGTACAAGTAATATGGTTTAATGAGGTTTAAGAATTGCAGTGTCTGTGTCTAGCTGTTAAACATGGTAGTGGATTCATAATCTTATGGTCAGCCAGCCATTTGGATCAATGACTCTCTTTATGGTCATATTATATCCAAGGATTGCGAGGGCATATTACAGAACTAGCTGATCCCTACAGTGCAAATGCTGTTTTGTCATGTTGGTCCCAGTTCAAATTAGGTTTACACTTCATTTGTCCACCAAAGAACTCAAAGCTTCTTGGTGAAAGGTCCAGAATAACAATACACACAATTATTTGCCTATATGACACATTCTTGATGGGCATATGTAATTCTAAGTACCTAATCCTAGTGAGGCTTATTTATCAAGGGTCAAATTTCGAATTCATGTGAATTTGTTTTAACTCTAATAAATTTGAATATACAAAAAAATTGATTGGGGGGATTATTTAATGGAAAATCTAAAATTGTAGAACTAATATTTCTGACCTGAAAACTCCATTCAACTAAACTAGATTTTTCACTGAAAAAAAATCATCAGGAAGGCTAGTAACATCATTACATTGGTCACTGGACCTCCCCCATTGACTTATACATGAACTTGGCAGGTTTTAGGTGGCAAATAGTCATGTTACAGTGTGTGTTACAGTGTGTGTGAGTTACTGTGTGTGCTACAGTGTGTGTCAGTCACTGTGTATGTGTCTGTGTTACTGTGTGTGGTAATCAGGGGGTGTGGCCACTTCCTTAAATGATATGTTTACACATTCAAAGTTAGCAAAGGTTATTTTCTTATACAAAAGTCTGAGGCTTTAAGAATAGTGTTTTTTTGGAAAGAACCCATATTTTGCCTATTCGATCTATAGGTGTCCACCAATCTGTGTTTTCAGTATCAAATACTGAAAAACAAGTCCCAAATATAAAGGCCTACAAATCAAGAGTAAAAAAGACAATAGTTTGTAAAGATGGTCTCATTTATTGAAGAAAAAGCAATGGCGACATACTGGGGATACGTGTTTAAGTGCCTTTGAAATGTTGTGAAAAGCCACATGTCACTAGCGGGAGGCCGGGTAGAGGGAACAAGCTTTAAAGCTTCCCAAATGACGCTGTCTTGCGAAGGAACTATAACTGATCTTTATGCTGAAAGAATAAGGCCAGCTTAGAAAAACCACACTAAGCTGCTAACCTGAAGCTTTATTAGTTGTAGTAGACCATGTTTGTGTTCTAATTTGTTCTGCAACTTCCAAATTCAATTTTGATGTTTTATTATGCATTAATAAAGCCTCTTAACTATTTCCTCCATATTTGAAACATATTTAGTACACCTTGACCTCTACTGATAAGTGTAAGTTTTCATGATTACATTTTCTGTCATTAATCTCTTCGATAAAGACTTTAATCTATGGTAAGTATTTTAAGGTTGGTAGGCGATACAACATATTTCTTTTTCTTTTCAAAATCTGTTTACTAAACCAATAACACTAGTGCCTTATCACTCTATTGGTAGTGATTTTCACCTGTAGTAGCATCACTTGCATGCCTATCAGTAAATACTGTGTATACCAGAAATGCTCCCATTGCTTACAGAAATATACTGAGAGATGCTTTTTGCTATAACATTTTCATTGCCACTTGCACAGGAATCTCTTGCAGAAGTGGAAGAAAAATACAAGAAAGCTATGGTGTCCAATGCCCAGCTTGACAATGAAAAGAGCAATTTGGTGTATCACGTGGATACCCTGAAAGATGTTATTGAGGAAATGGAGGAGCAAATGGCAGAGTATCATAGAGAAAATGAAGACAAATCGAAGGTAATGATTTTAAAAGTAACAAAAACCTTCTATATGCACTTGTTCATTAGAAAATTGACAGACCAGGCCTCATTTGTGCATCACATACACAGAGCGCTGTTAAGGTTATCCTTAATACAGTTCAGACATTTTGCAGTGCTATTTTCGGTAATGGGCTCTTCTTCTAATATGGATGAATTGCTCTAAATCACAACATTTTATTGATTCATCTGGCAGTTTTGCTTTTCTAAAACTTTGTCTGAACAAATGGCTTCTGGGAAGATCACTATTATAATATGTATTAGAGCTTAGAATTACTTATTTTTTATTATGCGAAAACAGTTTTGGCGTGAGCACTCCCTTAAAAACAATGAGCACAGGTAAAGAAAATATTGTATGTATAACTGTATTTATGACGTGCTACTAGAGTAAACAGCACTGTACAATTGTACAATATACACACAGGGAAGACATTATAAATATTTATACATAGATTATTAACATGTATTTCTATAGCGCTAACATATTTCTATATATATTATAAATATTATATATATTCTAAGTATTATAAATTACATATAATAATATGTGAAATATACAGAGGTGTCATGTTATAGGACAGATGGTAGGAGGGAAATCCCTGCCCCAATGAGCTTACAATCTATTGACAAAAAAATTGGATGAATTTTCTTTTAATGCACTAATTTCTTTGCATATACTTTTGTAATAATGTTTTTCTTTAAATACCAGGTTTAAAAATGATCAAATTTCATGTTTTGTGTATGCAATAAGGTATAACAGCTCACAATGTCTTGCAGTTTCCAGCAAATATTGTGTATATAGGTATGGGACCTGTTATCTAGAATGCTCAAGAGCTGGGGTCTTCCAGAGAATGGAACTTATTATTTGATTATAATGGAGTCTATGGGAGACTGCTCTGGTAATTTAAATTGGATACCTGTAGTATGTTGTCTGTTATACCTTATCCATCAGTTCTATACCAGTCAGTCTCAAAATGCTAACTCCTTACCTGTTAAAGGGCTATGGCATATGCATCTTTTGCTCACCGTTTTTACTCATTGATTCAGAAACTATTTTCTGGGCTACTCATGGTTTTTCCATTTGCTGTCCATGATGGATCATTAATTATCCATTAAATTTTCAGTACCGCTGATCCGTAGCCATTTATTGCTTTTTCATAGCACATATTAGACTAATAGTATTGCTATTATAATGCGTAAAAATATTGTCATATGCAACTAAATAAACTTAATATAACAACAATTGCTTTTCATCCGTAGGAATTAGAAAGACAAAAGCATACCTGTAGCATTCTTCAGCACAAGCTAGACGAACTTAAAGAAGGCATTCGGCAGCGGGATGAGTTTATAGAGGTATGGATTCTTTTTTTAGAAGATATTCTATTTCATAGTATAAGAAGCTAATCAATGGAAAATCTTTCTTTCAGATATTTATTTTTGCTTATACCTTTACCATAATATTGTAATGAAAGTCACAAAGTTTGCCCAGGAGCAGTTACCCATAGCAGTCAATAAAATGTTAGCTTTTAAACAGGTGACCAGTGAATGCTATCTGCTGATTGGTTGCTATTGGTACACTATAATAAGAAGCGTTTCAAGCTTTTCTCCTGGTATTGCAAAACCCCATTAGTGTTAATTGATCTGTTTTAATTTACTGTTCAGCAAAGTTTCCTCTAATTTGGATTTGGCCATGCACACAATATGATAATTTCCCCTATATGATTCTTCTGTTCCTAGCTTGTGTTTCTCTGTACTATGCCTTTTGTGCTTTCCTTTTCACCTCCTTTTTCTTTCTTACCTTTCACTGCTCCAGGAGAACCAGCGTATGCAGCAGAGAGTAGACTCTCTAGTCAGAGAGGTGTATGATCTGCAAGAGACAATTAACTGGAAAGATAAAAAAATTGGGGTATGAAGGAAGAGAATGTGAGGTTGTGATTAGTATTACAGTATGTCAGGAGCAAACCAAAATATAATGTTCACACAGATGACTAGTAACCATGGCATGCACTTAAAACAATAGTTAATCTTGTGTGTTTAGTATTTACATCTACAAAATGTAATGTACAAATGTTCAATGTTCTCACTAAATTTGGCTCCATTAAAGAAGTGAATAACTCTTGTCCTCCATGCATGTTGCATGAAGTCTCACATCTTTAATCCTGAACCTGACCTGCTTGGTCAGCCCATATCTGGACTTTGCTCCCCTATAACCAAGTCGTACTATAAACAGACAGGGAGCTGCCAGTTCACCATTCCACAACAACACAAACAATGTCATTAATAAAATAAAATGTGTGGAATGCAGGTTATATTTAGGTGACATTAGGTGTGACCTCTTTATATCCATAAGGCATAACAGATAAGTTAAAAACGAACCATGTCACTATATATATGCACCAGCCTCAAACCCTCAGCAATGGGATTAGAAATTTGTACATAACAGAGTGGGCAGTCAGAGAAACCACAGGGCAACAACAAAAAAATTATAGAAAGAGGAAAATCTTTATTAATGGAATTACCTTATGCGTTTCATGCTGTAAGAGCACTTAATCATAGGCTAACAACAACCAATAAAAACATAGCTAGAAAAAAAAAACATTAAAAAAATATCTTTATGGAACAGTACATTCAACTTCTTTAAAAAAATTAGTTAATAGTGCTGTTCCAGAAGAATTCTGCATTGAAATCCATTTCTCAAAAAAGCAAACAGATTTTGTGCTCTGATAAACTTCAATCACTCTTTACTGCTGTACTGCAAGTTGGAGTGATATCACCCCTCCCTTGCCCCTCCCCTCAGCAGCCTAACAACAGAACAATGGGAAGGTAACCTGATAACAGCTCCCTAACACAAGATAACAGCTCCCTGGTAGATCTTAGAACAGCACTCAATAGTAAAACCCATGTCCCACAGTTACATTGAGAAGGAAAAAAAACATCCTGCCAGAAAGCAGTTCCCTCCTAAAGTCACATGACCGGGGCAGCTGGGAAATTGACAAAATGGCTAGCCCCATGTCAGATTTCAAAACTGAATATAAAAAAAATGGATTTCAGTGCAGAAGTCTACTGGAGCAGCACGATTAACTGATGCATGTTTTCCCATGACAGTTTCCCTTTAAGGGACAGTATATTCAAAACATATAGATAGAAATCATATCATCATCCGATATGAGGAGGGTAACAATTTTATCTACTACCATAGATCATCTGCTGTATAAGGAAATACATTAGAAAGAGGGCATTGGAATTGGCCTATGACTTTAGGATACTTAGCCTATGTTTACGTTCCCTTGGAGCATGAATACGTGGCCTGCGAAAGCTTTCACTTGCACAACTGCCTGGCCAAAAGTAGTGACACCACTTTGGTTAGAAGGTATTTAAATTGTTGCATAACTAGGTTTAGTTAGCATTGATATTAGCAGGCAAAAGGCACTGCATTACTGCTTGCTAGGGTAAAGGAATATAAAAGCACATCTATCACACTGATTCTATTTGCAGATATAGTACTTAGTTGTGTATCATTTAATTTAGTTGACCTTAAAATATCTGAGTAGAGTAATGTATTCCTTTGGTTTGGCTTGGTCTGCTCCTAACAAATTATAATACAAATGCATGCCTAAGATTGGGTTGGAGTAATATAATACAAATGCATGCCTAAGATTGGGTTGGAGTAAAGAACTATTGTTACAGTAAAATTCCAGACGTGCATGTGCATGTGTTAGGAAAGATAGATTGTTTTTCTTACAGTCAACTATCATTTCCGTTATGAAAGGAAGAATATCATCCATACGTATTTGCAACGGAAAAAGGAAATGATCACACACTCTAGATATATTGTAGGACATTTAATAAAATATTTGAATTAGTATATTTATATAGCTCCTTCGTTAGATTCATTGTAATTAATTCTGTGAAGTAAAAATAATATGGAGAACAATTTAATTGAACTTCATTCAGTTCGAACAGTAAGCAAAAGCAACCCTGGTATTATGTCTGATCTTTGCACTCATCGAAGAGTAAAGGATTGCAAACTCGAAAGAAGCTTGCTTATGTGTAACGTGTTCATTGTACTGCTATAACAATATCCCCATAGACTTTCTATAAGAAAGTTATCTTCATCCTTCTGCTTCCCCAGTCACATATCTGTTTCCTCTGGATTAAAAAAAAGAAAAGAATTCTACATTATGCTTCTAAAACTTTTGATGTTACCGAGGAACTTAAAGGCATAGTATTTTAAAAATCCTTAACCTTTTAGAGAAAACAAAATATTTTTAAATATTTATTTTTAGAAATGG
The DNA here is from genome assembly GCA_024363595.1 of Xenopus borealis. NCBI lineage: Eukaryota > Metazoa > Chordata > Amphibia > Anura > Pipidae > Xenopus > Xenopus borealis. The sequence continues at coordinate 52,413,277 of CM044442.1, read as the reverse complement.
CTTCTTACTTGGCTTTGAAGCCCGTTATTTTGCATTTTTCTGTTATACAGAACACAGTCATGTTTCTTATTCTTTTAATTCTTTTCATTAACAAAATGCATATTGCTACTTTATATTATAAAGCAGTAACAGCAGTATTGTGCTTTCACAATAATGTTACCATCAATTAGCTGAGTTAGATTTGTATAAAACATTTCTCGGCCATATACAACAACCCCTTTTCTTCACCCTTTGTTGTTGCTGTTTTGACATTAATACAATCCCTTATGCAAGGCAATTATCCCTGCACTGGTGAGCTCACCTCGCAAGGCCCACGCATGAAATAGCTTCAATTTCCTTGTTTGTCCTGCTTCGCTTTAAAGGAGACGGAAAGGCATATTTAATTAAGGCTGCCAAAAGTTATAAACCCCCAAGTGTTTATATATATTTCCCTCAGAACTTGGGCGCGGTGATCCTATCAGGAGAAAACTGCACTGTTCCAGGGGTTCTTCCATCGAGCACCACAAAATCAGCTTCCATCTTCTTTCTTCGAATTTCTCAGGGCAGACGCATGCGCAAATGGCTGACTTCTTTGTTAAAGGACCAGTAACATAAAATGTTTTTTTTTTATTTGTTCTTATACCACGAAAAAAAAAACCAGCAACACATATTAAACTTTAAAATAGCAAAGTCTTTATTAGGAAAGAACTTACCACTCTGCTTGTGCTCCTCTTCAGAAAAGGTGACAGGGTGGCGATCCATCGTGTGGCGCTAGATTTCTTCTCCCTGGCTATCTCCTATAATCAAGGCAAGAAGGAGAAATTGAACAATGCACTATGGATCGCCCAGTCACCTTTTCTAAAGAGGAGCATAAGCAGAGTGGTAAGTTCTTTCCTAATAAAGACTTTGCTATTTTAAAGTTTAATATGTGTTGCTGTTTTTTTTTTCGTGGTATACTGACGAATTATTTTAAAAAAAATTGTGACTTGTCCTTTAATGTACGGGTCTTCTTGCTTCTGCCCATGAGCGAAGAAAGAAGATGCTGATCGATCCTTGTTGCTCGCTTGTAGAACCCCTGGCCGGTACAGTTTTCTGCTGATAGGAGCACCGGCCCTGGGTGAGAGGTAAGTATATACAATCATTTGGGGGTGCCTAACTTTTGGCTCCCCCAAGTAAACAGCACCTTTCCTTCTCCTTTAAAAAATAATAAAAGGCATTGATTTTGATCATTAAACTCGTGCCACATTAAGAAGGCCAGTTCCTAAATATTGTTTCCCCCATAATCCTTATGAGAGTGTGACAACAATAGGTTTACATGTGTGATCATTTTCTTTGAGTTCAAATGATGAAACCTTATAATTCATTAATCTCTTTGCGGCAACTAATTTATTTTAAATAACTCCAACAATTTAAGTGATAGTTGGCTGCAAGTATTTTGTAATAGAAGGCAAGCAATTTAGCAATAATTCATGCACATGGTCTCTCTTTAGTTTAGCCCCTAGAAGAATATTATTTATTTCTCATTTGGAAATTGATGTAGTAGCTTTTTAAACTGTTTTAGTCAACTTGAGTGTCTTTGTTGCAGTGGCTTGTTGTGCTTGCACGCTTCCCTGAGATCTTTCATTCCATTCGGGTATATTTCATTTTCCCTCTTTTTCTCTTTTCTTACTACTGCACTTCTTCTCTTTGCTGTTCTGCTGGCCTGTGTGTAGGCACTAGAGAGACAGAAAGAATACTTTGACTGCATTAGAAGTGAGCGAGATGAGCTTAGAGATGAGCTGACTGCTGTAAAGGAAAAAAAGAAGATGGGAGAGGTACAGTATGTTGTCCACACTGCAACTGGAACAGGGATTCCTCCCCGTATATTTTGCTTTTAGTTTAGACTTTTATACGGGCAGTCGTATCGTGTTCTCCCTAGAATCCTGGTCATAATAACTGGCTACAGGTTTATTTAAATCTCCCATTTGCTTTTCATTGATATCAGCGGAAAGCAACCTTCTTCCTCCCAGTGTAGCCTCCATTTTCGGGAACCCTTGTAGATATTCCTTTCATTTCCAGAAACTGATGTGCTGCATTGATGTTATAATATAACTGTGGCATGCTTTGACATCAAAGGTACATATTTGTTTTGTTTTTTAATGATGGCTTTGTTTTGGGATGGAATTATTCCCACCATTGTCAAGTTTAAAAAAAAAAAATGTTTACAAATCCAGTGTTTCGGGCACTGACTGCTCCCTCCTGACCAAAACATTAGGTTTTTAAATTAAGAAATATTATTTTTATTTGCACAAGACTTCAGAGAACTGTGTTACTATTTGTTACCAGCACCCAGACAGATGATACATTTTGTGATATATATATATATGTATGCACACACACACACACACATTAATAATATCCTACTTCTATATCTTTGTATACTTATATATATATGATATGTTAATATGACATTTTTAGAAAGATATGCATTTCTCATTTCAGAAACATGGACTAGTTATCGTCCCGGATGGAACTCCTAATGGCGATATCAATCATGAGCCAATGGTTGGTGCGATTACTGTAGTATCCCAAGAAGCAGCACATGTGTTGGAATCTGCAGGAGAAGGCCCACTCGGTAATTTGAAATGAATTAAGGGGTTTTGTTTATATGCTAACGTGTATCTTAGTTTCTCAAACCAGAGATTACATTTCAGTGGAATCACAGTGTATTATTATTATATTGTGCTATCATTATGTAACCTTTATTTTACAGAATAACTGCCAATACACATTAAAATACAAGTGTGTTTATCATTTCTATAGATTATTGACCTTGTGCTTGAAACACTATTTATATAAATGGGAAATCAACCTGTATTTAAACAGGTACCTGCATTCCCTAAGTTATGATTACATAATTAAGCAAAACAAATGGACCTTTTATTTTGCAATAGTGAAGTGTTTGTTTTACCAGCCTTCTATTTTGGCTTTTCTATGGATTTCCACAGGAATGATCCGTGGATTAAATGTTTATCCAGTTGTCGAATAATTCACCAGCACAGAATGAAAATTGTATGTCTTTTTATTTTATTTTTAGATTCACTTCTAACCACTATGATATATTTTAGGCAATGGTTTTCTGAAAATCATACTGTATTTTGTACGTGGTTAGTTAACCACCTTTCCCTGGTAAAATGAGTGCTCAACAATGATTTACATTTATGTGCAATTATACAAATAACCTGGATGTGTAGAATATTGAATGGATCCATGCAGGGAGTGAGTTGTTTGTAGTTTGCTATGAGTGCTAGGCTAAGGGGCATATTTATCAAATTCACATGAAGGATTCCAAATTTGATCGAATTTTCAAAAAGATTCGAATTTTCGAATGCCACTTTGACTGTCGGATTTTGAAAATTTGATCGAATTGAATAATTTGAATAAAAATCTATTCGAATATTCGACAGTCGAATAACTCCCCCTTTCAATTTTTATTCGACTGCCCAAGTCGCCAGTTTCAACCTACCGGATTGGCTTTCATTATTTTAGATAGAATAAAAAAATTCGATCGAATGGATAAAATCTTTCGATTCGACGATTTTATTGTTTGATCGAATTTTCGCTATACGATCGTTCCACCAATCGAATAGCGGTAAAATCCTATTATTATCCTAATATTCGACCCTTAATAAATCTGCCCCTACGAGTGCACTTAGCACTTGTCTTTTTTGTACACTGTATTTATTTGTTTATTTTACCTCTATTGCTACCTCTGTATTTTGCTGACCTTTTAAATTGGACAGTGAAATGATGTTGTTGCAGGATAAAACCCACGTCAAGACCCTGACATAGTTTATTCAAGTGCATCAAAACAATGCAGAGTATAAAGACTGGCGACTCAACGGCTCCAAGTCTGCAGATTTTTGTCCTGTGTACAATATCCAGCCAAAAATTGGGCATATCCTTGGCCCGCTGAATGGTCAGATGGTTGGCCCCCAGGTCATATGCTCTGCCAAGTTGGGCAGGAATGTGCTTGTGAAATAAATGAATCTTAAAGTGTATGGCTTATGCATGTTCTGGTTTCATCCGTGATATTTTCCTTTGCTTTCCAGATGTGAGGCTACGAAAACTAGCAGAAGAGAAAGAAGAGTTAGTGGCCCAGGTAAAAATGCAGCCATTCTTTTAACTTTTTTACAGCCTATGCTTACTAATAACTTGTCGTTTAAGATATTGGGCCAGATTCAGTTCAGTAAGAAAAAGGTTTATCATGTGAAAGCTCCTGAATATGACTGAATTTGAGATGAAATTCAGTTCACTGTTCTTGAATTCAGTCTCATCCATGAGTTTTCAGGTGATAACCCCTGAGAGAACTTTTTCACCGAACTGAATTTGTTTGATATTTCCCAAAATATATATTTGGCATTAATTTAATCAAAAGGGCTTGTACTGAACCTACTTCTGCCAAGTGTCTTAATCGAGAAATATGTTTTTTCTTATTACTCCTTCTACTAAACAGTGCAGGAAGTGAAACTGAAAGCACTTCTATTGTGCAACTTTTTTGATTCGTCAGAACAGTTGAGAGAGGGACAGGGTAAATCAAATTATCCATCCTACCTGAGCACTTCTGTCTTTAATTTACATAAGACAGAATAGATTTCTAACGCAATTACAGATTATTTTGTTTATAATATTGAACACAATATATATTAGCCTTTTAAGAGAGCACAACTGTTGTACACATTTCCAGTCTCTGTAATGATCATACTATTTTAGCAATTTCTTTGTTTTGGCACAGATCAGAAAACTTAAACTACATCTTGATGATGAACGCCAAAAAAACGCCAAGAATAATTCCACTACAACTGATTCAACTGGCCTGGAGAATGGATCGGACCTGCAGTTAATTGAGATGCAGAGTTTGTATCCACTTATTTAGGTTTTAGTTTTTTAACTGAATTGGGGGTCTTTATAGCATTGAAACAAAAGGACCATGCCTAGATAATGTCTATATAACAACTATAATTATCATGCATGTTTTAAAAGCTGCCTTTCATGGAATCTATGCAGTGCTAGAAGTGCTCTACCTGGGTAAATCTTGTTGGCTACATTGCTGCTCCCATCAGCAGCAGGCATGGTATTTTTGTTAACAGTTCTTATTTGGTATATATACACTAAATAATGGCGATACAGTCCCCCACAATGATAGCTTATATGAGTAAAATGGATTTGGAGCTACAGTTGTGCTCATAGGTTTACATACTAGTGATGAATGTTTTATTTCCTTACCAATTTTTCAGAGAATGTAAATAACACAAAAACGTTTCTTTCACTTGTGGTTAGTGGTTGGCTGAAGCCATTTATTGTCAAACAACTGTGTTTACTCTTTTTAAATCAGAATCACTACACAAACTACCCAAATGACCCTGATCAAAAGTTTACATGCCCCAGTTCTTAATACTGTGTATTGCCCCTTTTAACATCAATAACAGCTTGAAGTCTTTTGTGGTAGTTGTGGATGAGACTCTTTATCTTCTCAGACGGTAAAGCTGCCCATTCATCCTGGCAAAAAGCCTTCAGTTCCCATAAATTCTTGGGCTGTCTTGCATGAACTGCACGTTTGAGGTTTCTCCAGAGTGGCTCAATGATATTGAGGTCAGGAGACTGAGATTGCCACTCCAGAACCTTCACTTCATTTTGCTGTAGCCAATAACAGGTCGACTTGGCCTTGTGTTTTGGATCATTGTCATGTTGGAATGTCCAAGTACATCCCATGCGCATCTTCTGGGCTGATGAGTGAAAATTTTCAATTCTGACCAAATTTCTTCCTTTGTAACTCGCACATCCCCAAAACATCAGCGATCCACCACCATGTTTCAGAGCAGGAATGGTGTACCTTTCATCATAGGCCTTGTTGACTCCTCTCCAAATGTAGCGTTTATGGTTGTGGCCAAAAAGTTCAATTTTAGTCTCATGACTCCAAATGACTTTGTGCCAGAAGGTTTGAGGCTTGTCTCTGTGCTGTTTGGCATATTGTAAGCAGGATACTTTGTGGCATTTGCATAGTAATGGCTTTCTTCTTGACAATACAGCCCATCTTTCTTCAAGTGCTTCCTTATTGTGCATCTTGAAACAGCCACACCACATTTTTTTTAACCTTTTCCCACAGATCTTTTGACAATTCTTTTGCTTTCCGCATTAATTAGAATCCAAAAAACCTCAGTGCAGCACTGGATGAAAGATGCAAGCAAACAGATCAGAGGTGAAGATGGTTACCTTTAATGGCCATTCTAACCCTTATGTGTCAAGTTGTTTGCATGATATCAGGCCAAATCACCAGGGTATGTAAACTTTTGATCAGGGTCATTTGGGTAGTTTGTGTAGTGATTATGATTTAAAAAAAAGTAAACACAGTTGTTTGACAATAAATGGCTTCAGCCAACCACTAACCATGAGTGAAAGAAAAGTTTTTGTGTTATCATTAATATTCTCTGAAAAATGGTGAAGAAATCATAAATTCTGCCAGGGTATGTAAACTTATGAGCACAACTGTATTTTGTAGAGAAACTTCATACTAAATCCATTTTTACTTGAACACCTGTAACCGCATATACCTTTAATGCCACGTTTATCTGTAACAGCCAGTGTAGCTGCTCAAACTTGATTCTGCTTTGACCATTAAAACCAGGGAAATTCTAGTTCTTGCTGTAAGCAGCAGCAGGCCTTTACTGTGAGTGAGAACTGCTGCAAGGGAAATGTATTTGCAGATGCTCTGCTAGACCTTTATTGGCTGAAAAACACAAATACTGGTGTGTCAGCTTCCTAAAAAAGGCCCTGTATGCAGTCAGCCATATTGACATATTTGAACTGATCCATCACAATATTTCCCTTCATGCTCTTTTCTTCTCTTTTCAACCTGATATACTGTATTTTACACAGAAGTGTTTAGCAGTATGATGATGCTTCTCTGAAATAAACTTCCAATGCTTTTCTTTTTTGTTCCCCACAGGAGATGCTAATAGGCAAATGAGCGAATATAAGTTCAAACTTTCAAAAGCAGAGCAAGATATAACAACGCTGGAACAAAATGTATGTTTTCTGTTGTAATATATTTTTAGTTCCTTGAATATAACTTACCTAGTCTCAATAATTTACTTCATTCACTTAATTGCATTTCTTGTTCTTTTTCAGCCCGATTGCTCCTCAGAAAGTTCATTCAAAATAGACTGTCTGTCTGTGTTAATTGCACCAAGCCAGACTATGTTTATTGTTGTAATGGAAACGTAGATGTATATGCGTCTTTTTTTCATTTAGTGTTCTCACCTATGAAGTTAGTACTGGCAGTTTATCTTTTCTCTGTAGACAATGAGGATACAGGTTAAGTGCAAAAATGAATGTAACTTCAATGTTTATCCAGAATTCCAGCCTTGTTGTGTTTGAAGTTTGGTGCACGCTATGTTAGAATGCAAGAAGCATATTTTGCATGATTATAATGTAATGCAAGATGAACCTGGGTCATTTTAGGTATCATCTAGTAAGGGAATGGGAACTTTCCATTTTTGCAATAGCAAGTGACTTAGAGGGTACAGTGCGCAATGGGAACCCTGTACTTTACCCCCTGGTCCATGACAATGCTAAGAGA
>CM044442.1:52387368-52405348 GCA_024363595.1 Xenopus borealis | reverse complement strand
TGAGCAGTTTCAAGTTATTTATAAATCAAGACCCCCACCCAAGCAAGTTCAATAAATACCATCAACATGACCTGCAGATGGCTGTAAAATGTATTTGTTTCAGTTCTCTGATTTGTTTTTTAGGTCATGAGGCTTGAAGGACAAGTAGTGAGGTACAAATCTGCAGCTGAGAATGCAGAAAAGGTAGAAGATGAGCTGAAAGCAGAAAAAAGAAGACTTCAGAGAGAGGTATTTCACGCCAGCAGAAATCATTGTTTCATTGCATCTGCTTGGTCACAAAGTCAAAACCTTTTCCGTTGTCTTTTCTTATAAGACATAAGCAATATTCTTAATAATTAGCACCCTCTGTTTTAACCACGCACTAACAAGCACTCCCTTTCTTGCAAAAAACATTGTTTCTCCCATCTGTTAATCTTTTGGGGAAAGAAAATGTTACTGGTAGGTTCCCTTTAAGTATGTTACAGAAGTGTTTCTGCAGTCAAGCAAGCAGTGAAAAGAATAGCAGTAAAGGCTGCTATTGATTTCAATATCTGAATTCTGAATGAATTTATTTTAGAAAGTTCCTTAATATTTGCTTTCATTTGATGGCTGTACCCTTTAATACTTGTGACTCTAATGCCTAAATCATGTCTAGAATGTTTAAAACATACTGAAAGTTACGTAAGATGAACTTCCCTTTTATCCAGTTATCTCGATTGTATTGCCTATGATGCTTGTTGTAAAGTATCTGACTGCTAATGGTGGCAGGTGGAAAAACAGGTTCAAGTGTAAATGATAAAAAATAATCCTGAGGATAAAAACTCATTGTTTCCCTTTTCACAACAGCTTCGAACTGCTTTGGACAAAATGGAAGAGATGGAAATGACAAATAATCACTTAATGAAACGGTTAGAGAAGATGAAAGCCAACAGGACTGCACTTCTATCTCAGCAGTAATGAGAATCCAATGAAAGAACCTAATGCACTGCTCCTATAAACCAACACCCTCGCCTTGTCTTACTAATAGGATATCTTCACTAGCACAACTAGTGCAATTGCTGCCTTGTCTCAAGGGCTAAGCTGCATTATGACAAGTTGATCTTTAATTTATGAGAGGATGAGACAAACTGACATTGAATACTGTGGTGATTTCCCTCTTCAGTATATTGATTGGAGTAAATTCTAAGGTGAAGCTCAACACGCTGGATCTCCGGTTTTGGACACATTTTATCTCCACCCACATTATTTTAATAGAGTTTACTCACTCCCTGTTTTGTTTTTTTCCTCCTGCTGATTCAACACCCACCTGAAAAAGATCAAATGCTTTGCTGAGACACAAGACTTTATCCCCTTTCCTTCTTCTGTTTAAAGAGAAAGCTCTTTTCTTGCCAAATACGGAGTCTGACTTTTCAATTCACTTCCTTGCTTAATGTGTCATTTACTCTTCTGCAGCTCTTTCTCTGCTTTCTCTGCAGTTATCAAAAGGGGAAATAAGTGACCAATGTCTACAGTATTGTGAAAGGCAACTGCATGGCGACTGGGAAGAGGTTAAAAGCAAAGTGCCTTCCTCGTTTTCGATTCACCTTTAATGCTGTTAAACTGCACAAAGTTATTACATCTAATTGCTCTAACATTTATACTTAGAAACGTTACATTTGTTTGGGGATGAATAATGCATTAAACTTTATACCTTTTGAACAATAGAAAAACACTTTTGTAAAATATTTTAATTTGTATAAGAAATGTTTAAGAAAAAACAGGGATTGTAAATACATTGTGCTTTTATTGCATGGGTGATGACACAGTTTCGGAAATAGACATTTTAATGAGATTAATTCGCAGAAATGATAGATATGACTAAGACACTGAGTATATTGTACAACTGTATAATCTGCTGCTTGTGTGTGAGTGCAGTCCTCTGGATAAAGCTGAGGGACCTATTAAATGGACACTCTAATGAACACACCATTGTAGTTACTCTGGAGTTTGTGCTTTTATTGCAGGCTGATGCTTTGATGCATGGAAGCTGCCAACATGTTTACTAAATGTCTGCCTATAATGTAACTAGATGAACCTTCTTAGTGCCAGCTGATTTGGTATTTTTATTGCCAGACCATTTTTGAACATTTTGCGCTCGTTCACTTTAAGGGGGAACAAATCACAGCCAAAATTAAACACATATTAACAACCTGACCAGTACAACCTAAACATGTTTAATCAAACTACATATACAGTTTTTTGGGGGGAAAAAAACATAAAAAAAAAAAATTCCATACTTAGTCACATAGGTTCTCTCACTGAGGGAGTCCATACTGTGACTACAACATGCAAATGAGTTCATGAGCACACTCAGATTGTAGCCCTGCCCTGTGTATTCTACCCAGAATGCCTAGCTTTAGTAAACTCTAGAAGTATCACGAGAAGGGCACACACACCAACTTCAAGAAGGTGGCAGCACTAATACAGAAGTTCAAAATAGCTTAGAAGGTTTATTAGGCAACCAAGAAATTTTAACTGAGCATGTGTGAGATTTCAGAGCTACAGTTGGCTGTGAAGATATAGGTAGGAGGACTCCGTGAAATCCAAGATGTCTGCCTCAGTTAGAACTGCAGTATCCAAGTGAAATAACAGATTAGAGAAGTTACAAAAGTTACAAATGTATAAAGTTGATGAGATAACAAAATAGAAACATATGTTACAATCGATTGGGGTAAACATATGGTGATTTAGCATTCTGTTATGCTTTTTATTTCACAGGATGAAGCATGCACCGATTTTAAGAATAGTTTTAGTGAATTGATGGGGACATCGACTGGTCACGTGATATAATGAAAAAAATTTTTTAATTAATAGACATTGCACATTTACTCCAAAGTGCCAAGCCTTCCTAAATTTGCTGATTGTGGTGACCTTTCCGAAAATCATCTCAAAACTTCCATTTTGAAGCATCTTATCTCCCATATATTATCAGGTACCAAGATAACACAGCTTTAATATAAACACCTGGGGTCCACCGAACAGTTTGATACCCAATGTACATAGGTTTATCAAACTACATGGCATGTAAAGACCCCAAAATCTATCTTGTGCATACGTATTTGCTGCCTTACATTTATCTTGATTTATAAACACTGCCAGATTTGTGTGGTCAAAGGAAACAATTATAGTGACCCCTGCAAAACATATATTTTTGTAAAGTATACATTCTGAGAAATCCAAAATGGGTATTTACTGCATGCCTTTCTACTCCAATAACAAAATAATTGATTTGATTCTGTGGTTAGCAGTCTGAAATTTTTGATCCAAAAGTCACGCGGTCAAATTAAGTTTTTAGGGGAATAATAAGCCACATCTCTTTTGAGGGAGTTCTTTGCTTGTCTTTCATCAGAGGAAATCCTGCAAGCTCTCAAAAACTGCCCTTGTGGGATAACTCTAATTACACTTGGTGGGTGAAAACTGGATACATGTAACAAGTTATTGTTGTCAGTTTCCTTCCTGTACTAATTTTACCAAGCGTATAGCCACATCCAGCATGTTAAGAGTATTTTATCCTACTTCTGTAGTAAATTTGATGGTTGGATGCGATTGGTTAGCTGTATCCACCATCTCATTAAATACTGCTATAGGACCATTCCAGATAACCAGTATATTGACCAGAAATCTGTGTTAGCCAATTATATGCTGTTTGTATGGGCTTTCAAGATATAGCTGTTTTTCAATTCTGTGGACAAAAATATTTGCATAGGATGGAGCGACCACTGCACCTGCGTATCTGAAATAATTTTTCTTTAATACCATTGTGAGGCAATCCATCAGAAAATAGAACAGTTACCCCTATATGTAATATAAAGCACTAAGTTTGCCATGGGGCAGTAACACATGGCAACCAATAAGATGCTTGCATATAAACAGGTGACTAGTGAATGCTACCTGCTGATTGGTTGCTATAGATTACTGCCAGGCCAACTTAGTGCCTTTTATTACATAACCCCATTGGTGTGGTATATTTGCCTCTAGTAGTGCTTCATCTATATATTGAATACCTTTGTCCTGTGGGATGGAGAATTGCATTATGGTACAGCTCAATTTAATTTCATTAAATCTGCAAAGCAAAGCTGTGGTGTCTTTTAAACAAGTGGAATTGTTATTAACCAATGATTGTAGAAACCCATCAACAAATTTTGACAGGCTCCAGTACTGAACCAATACGATAGGTCTACCCAGTGGATTCATTAGGGTTTTATGAAATTTATGAGTAATACTGGTATGTATGGCTATTAAACACATTAAAAATATTTTACGTGGCATAATATGACCTCATTTTCATGTATGTAGACATATCATTTTACCAAATATGGTGATTGCTATTATTATGATTAAACTTTTTTTTTAAATTAAACTGTACTTCTATGGTGATGAGGGCTGGAATTTTTCTGGTCTACATGGTGGAGGGCCGATAATGGAAGCCATTGTTAGCCACTCCCTGTTTATAGACCACACCCATGTCCACTTTAATAGCACACCATAAATAATGGTTGAAGCTCACTGCAGGGATGTCACTCATATGTGAAAAAGTGAAGTCATATTAAGACATACCCTTAAATCCATTTGCCACCTCCTCCTCCCCTGTGGATAACACAGCACCCCCAGCATATGATTAAACACCTTAGGGTCCCCTAACAATAATTTTCAAATGCTAATAAATCCCCAGAACAAATACCAGACTAGATTCCACAGGCAGAGCAGTGAAGGCAGAATGTGGCCCACCCAAGGACAACAGGGCAGGCAGAGTGGCACACCCAGAACAATCCCCAAGGTCCTGGTCGCAGTTCAGTCTTCTGTCTATAACAACCACCTTTCACTTTGGGAGGAGCCCTCTGCTACTCAGATGCTGTCTTAGCGTGAGAGGAGACCAGGGCAGAGTTCTGGGCAGGCAAGGGATCCCCACGTCATATAGGAACAACAAGAAGTGTAGTCTGAGTCACAGGCCAGGTCAAAACACCAAACGGGTAGAGCAGTACAGTTTTAGGAAACAGGAGCGTAGTCAGTCACAGGCCGGGTCAACACACCAAACAGACACAGCGGTACAGTATCAGTATATGGAGTGTAGTCGGGGTCACAGGCCGGGTAACCAATAAAACAGTGTCAAGAAAGAGTGGTCAAAACAGACAGAGGTCAGCACATGGTCAGGGTCAAGAACAAATTAGAAATCGCACCCAGAAACTATAAATAGACCACCAGAAATAATGACTTTTTTCCAATTACTGTGTATTTTCTATTTGTAACCGTTTTTCTAAAATTGAAGTGTAAAGTGTCATTTTTCAACCTTCTAAAGAAGCTCTGGGAGGGGGGGTCACCAACCCCAACTGTTCTTAACCGATACATTTCTTATCTTTGTCAGAGGTGGGTCTGCACACTCCAAATAAATAGAAAAAACACAGTGGTATGCAAAAAAATATTTTACTTTATATAGAAATTCTGATCATCTTAAGCATCAGTATTACAACCAAATTCAATACATAGTTACATAGGTGTTAGCACAATAGCAAAATACATACCACACAGTGTATAATCAAAATGTTGAAAAGAGAACCTACAAGCAGCAGATACACTCGCCAAAGATGACAATCACCCCAACGTTTCGGCGTGAAGCCTTTGTCAAGGGGAATTGACAAAGGCTTCACGCCGAAACGTTTCTATATAAAGTAAAATTTTTTTTGCATACCACTGTGTTTTTTCTATTTATTTGAAGTGTGCAGACCCACCTCTGGCAAAATTTCTGTTGTTTATGCTATATGAGTAGCATTTTAGGGTTAATATTCCACCTCTTATTTACATATTTGAATACTGTTTAAAACCTTTGGAGTGCCCTCCATTTACCGATATTATTTCTTATCTTTGTCCCTGCTGAGCAAATCTCTGGGTTTCATTACAGGCAGCTGTTATACTCCAGGGGGGTTGTGGGTGTGATCCAATTAGGTTAATTAGTTCAGCTGTAAGTCCTTTTAGTGAACAAATAATTAGTCCATAACCTCCAATGGACTTATTACATTATCACACCCACAACCCCCCTCCGTGATTTCCCTCCCCCTTCACACACTATATCACTATGTGTTATACAGGTCACATATAGGCTTGAGAAAGGACCCAGTGGGGTCCGAAACGTTGCCTTGTACTTATCTGCACTATTGGGGCCAATAAAACAACCTTGATGCACTAGAATACATTGAATTTATTGGTGTGCTACAGTATACCTGGCGTTAAACAGTACATAATACTGTCATAAAAAAAAAAAAAAAAACTAACTTTTTTTTTTTTAATGTTCCTTTAAACCCTAAAATGCAACTTACAAAATGATGGTCTTCTTAATAAATGATTAAATCCAGGTTATCAGACAGCTTTTATTAAAAAGTGGTGGCAACTGGAAAACAGGATATCAAAAAAGATGCAATTAACAAAAAAAGCTGAATTAATATTAGAAAGACAAAGAAATAGTGGGTGTATATTTACACATATATAGGATAAGTATAAGTGCAACTCTTTATTGATGATGTGGTGTGACTAGTTAGAAAAGACTCACTGCTCAGTTACTTGGAGCTGATGTTACTGTACTCATCATAAATAGACTGTTATACTTGAAGTTTTGAAGTCAGAGTTGGGCTATTTGCTAACACTCAGTTGCCTCGATTGAATTATTCCATATTACAGAATGAAACATTTAATGTGACGCAGGGGGGGGGGGGATTGTGGTTGCTTCTGTTTACTCTGTTTAGTCCTCTGGAGTCATCTGCAAAATTCTAGCACCTTTCAAATACTTTATATAAGTCGGGGAGATTTGCAAGTTGAAGGATGCTTCCATCTTCTGTGAAGGGCTTTGGAGGTAGTAGGTGAGTCCTGAAGGCTTTGTATAGAATGTGTTCTGTAGTCCAGCGCCACGAGGAGGACCCTGTTAAAGATTCATTGTCCTAAAAAGAGAGAGAACATTATTTAGTATTTTTTCAGCCTTAACTCTGTGGTATTTGTAAACCACACTCTAGTATACAAGCTTTAATACACCCTCTTGGAAAAAATGATGAACTAGGGAACGCAGAAAATGCAGAATTGGTTTGGGATTTTTTTTTTTTTTTTTAAGAAGGAATTGGATTTGGATAACTCCAAGGGCCTGGCTGAACTGAATCAGAGTCCTCAAAATCATGTGACTTTTTTTCACACAGACAAGAAAGTGAGATAATGTTTACCCGCACACACAATGCACTTCACTATTACACTTCCTGTATATACAAATTAGGGTTCAGATTTGGTTTGGTATTCAGCTGAATATTTCATAAAGAATTGAGGATTTTGAGGAATCCCAAAATAGTGGATTTGGCACATCCATGAATGCAATGTGTTAACTGCTTAGATTCATCTCAATTGGTTCCCTCCATAGGGTGACACACCAGCCGGCCTAGGGGCAGAAAGGGGTACATATGAGAAATATTACAGACATTTTATGTAATGAAGAGTTGCCACTAATCTCTGCAGTTTTGTTCAATTATGTACAGGTATGGGACCTGTTATCTAGAATGCTCGGGACCTGGGGTTAGCAGATAACAGCTCTTTCCATATTTTGGCTCTTCATAGCTTTTAAGTCTACTAGAAAATCATGTACACATTAAATAAACCCAATAGTTTGGTGTTGGTTCCTACAAGGATTAATTATATCTTTGAATCAAGTACAAGATACTGTTTTTTTTTCCATTACAGAGAAAAAGGCAATCAACTATAAAAATCAGCGTTATTTTATTATAATTATTATAATGGAGTCTTTAGGAGGCGACCAATCCGTAATTCAGAGCTTTCTGGATAACAGGTTTTTAGATAATGGATCCCATACTTGCATTGAGATTTGTTGCTCTACTTCTCTCTGACATACATGGCCCTGCTGAGGAATATTCATCTAGTGAATTCGGTCTAATGCAGACAGTTAAAATACTCTGGAATTCTTCTATAGAAACACTGAACTGCCACCAGTGAAAAGGCAAAGACAATATTGCTTTTACCAACACTGACAGTGTCTGTTGCTAGAAAAGTATTAATACCTTCAAGACTTATGTGCCCTGACTTTCAACGGACACTGAGGACATTAGAAAACTGGGGAGGGACTGATGGGATGAAATAGAAATATTAAGTATAAATGCTTTCCTTCATACTCAAACTTACTAACATCAGACAAAATAAATGTCTTATCATTATTTTACTGAGGGGACTTATATTGTACCGTTTTCCTCTTAAAGAATCAGTAAATCCAAAATAACCCCTATTCAAAACAGATTTAGGGGGTTATTTTTTTTAGAAGTCCAATCTTTTCTGGTAAGACTTTTCTCGTATAAAAAAAAAAAAACCATGATGGTGTTTAAAGTCCGGGGGGGAAAAAAAGTATTTCAGCTCAGACCTGCTGAGTGCATGTAGAAGTCAATGGCAGATGTCCCGTTTATATCTTGATCTGTGCTGGGTTTCATTCAATAATACAAAAATGATGTGGTTTTGGGGCGTCAAATCCAAAAATAGTGCAGGTTTCTCTGACAAATCTAAAAACTTCTTATGATTTGGATTTTTTCCACCATTTTATCTATGTTTTTCCATGCACAAGAATATTTTTTGAAAATTTGATTGATGGGGGAAAAGTCTGTGCAGTTTTCAGGAAATAGTGAGAACGTCAGATTTTGAGAACGCCCTTATTTTTCAAATTACCGCATTGTTGGAAGATTCCTCTAATATATACTGCTTCCGAATGGAGTAAAAATTGGAACATTCCTTGCTAAAGCTTTGAAAGCACTCCTTCTCATCGTCCCAATTGACCTAATAAAAAAAACAAAACAGAAAAGCAGTAAAGTTGCTGAATAATGAGACAGAATAAAAGAGAGGGAATTGGTCAATGCACATTTTACTAGTGAATTATTATCTGTCAAAGATCATAAAACGGGCAGCCATTTGTATGGTTTGTAGTATGGCTTCAACCCATGTCACCCAAGAGTTAGTTGGGGTTTTTTTGTTTTTTTTTTAAATCAGAGGCAGAACCAGAAGGACAAAATTGTGTGTACCTTATGGCAAAAGTCAGAGAAAGCCTCTGATTATGTGTCTGTTAGCAGTAGCACCTATTAGCCACACGATATTACTTTGGAATCAATGGCCAACTAATTAACCTACTTGGCAAATAGTACTCGGACCTTAAAGCCAGGATCCTGGTCAGAAACAGGCATAGCTAAAAGGAGGTTCCCATGAGTACGTGTGGGTTCACACGAAACGTGTTGGGAAGTTCACTGTTTGGGAAATAAAAAGCTTTTTAAATTCACTGCTGCCTACTGAGTTGCAGAGTGCGCGCCCAAGGGTGGTGTTTTGGCCGTGATAGCTATAAGGAGGCCAAGACAGGGCTGCCCTTTCTATTTAGCTTACCCCAGTCAGGACATAGAAACCATCCCAAGTGAAATGTATAAAACAGTCAATGAAAGAACACCCCTATAAACAATAATATTGGTAGACTATGGGCTGCTAATCCAACCAGTCACCTGGCAGTTTTGTACATTTTCTGGAGACAAAGTGAACACTCAGAAAACCAACACTACAGACAATTGCTTTATATTACATCCATTCACCTCCATTCTCAATTCCAAAATCCAACACACCCTGTCTTTTTCTGTCTACACAGCCATTCAAGCATACGCTTTGCTTACACTGTGCAGGTACTTGCATATGGTCAGGTCTGCGTAATGTAGTGCATTAACTGAAGGAACAAGGCAACAGATTACCAAACACTCAAGGCCAGTGTAGCAGGGCAGACCCCTGCGTGTTTATTCAACGTCAATGATGTTCCGTTCGGGGGCGTGCCCCTTCGTCAGACATGCAAATCCCTTTATAAAACAGGTCTTTATAGCCAATAACATTAGTGATTAAATTAAACAACCTGTGTAAGCAAATTTACCCCACATATATAGTAATACATAGTAAAATGAGGTACAGAGGGTTCCCAGGGATGTCACATTGCAAAGGAGTGTAAGGACAAGTAAGGTGCAAGATAAAATACCCTTTATTACCAAGTATGACACGCTAAAACGATTGGTAAAATTGTGTTAAAATACTGGGATATTGTAAAATCAGACCCAAAATATGGTAAAATATTTACACGGTTACCATTGTTTTCATATAGAAGGGGGAGAAGTGTAGGGGATAGTTCTAATATAGTATATTGTATCAAATGCCCTTGTGGGCTGGCATATATAGGTCAGATGAGTAAGAACCATTAAAACAAGGTTGAATGAACACAAGTCAGTGATCCGTAATTATGTACCTACAAAATGAGGATAAAACTAGTACAGAGAGAAAGGAAACCTATCTGGAAGTCATTTTCATGAACAAGGGCACAGAATTAGCCAGTTAAAGTGGCAAGTATTGGAAAATATCTATGGCAGTAACCAGAAGGACATAAAAAGAAACTGTTGCAAAGAGAATGTTTCTGGATATGGTTACTACAAACAAAGCAACCTCGGGTTGTTATTTATAATAAATGTTGCAATTTTACATCCAGTGGAATAACAAAATGTAACAACTTAAAGGGTGTTTCATTTTCTCAGATTGTTTCTGTAAACGAGCAACTGTCCAGGGAAAGCTTTTGAATCAGGGTAAGGTAGCCGTTTGGCAGCATTTCAGTTGTTAATGCGGTCTAAATATTCTGTAAGTGTATTTAAAAAATTTTTTTTATAACTTTTTATATTTAAGTATGTTTAAACGTATTGACTTATTCACTGGTTTTAGGAATTAAAGGATCTGTATCACAATAACTGGAATTTTCAAGCCATGGAACTAATTATACGCATGGACACAAACGGGACTTATTTTATATTTATTATATTTATTTTATATGCAGTATTATCAGAAAAAGTGAAATATTACTATGTATGTGGGGTAAATTTGCTTACACAGGTTGTTTCAATTAATCACTAATGTTATTGGCTATATAGACCTGCTTCTGACGAAGGGGCACGCCCCCAAAACGTTACATCATTGACATTGAATAAACACGCAGGGGTTCGCCCCGCTACACTGGCCTAGAGTGTTTGGTAATCTGTTGCCTTGTCATAGTTATTGGAGAAGTGCTGACCTCTTATCCAAACACCAGGCTGTATCGGTTGGAGAGGCTGGGGAAAATAGGAAACTTTTGCTTTGTACGTATTAACTGAAGGAACGCCATTTTCAGATCCACTGAACTCAGGGGTGCATGAGAAATAAAATGAAGATGCTGGGCAAACTTTCACTTTATAACAAGTGAGATGAACTGGGTAAAAAAAATTCGAATCAATCCCATTAGAATTAGAATCCAGTTGGAAGATTAAAGGGGTTGTTCACCTTTAAGTTAACTTTTAGCATAATGCAGAGAGGGATATTCTGAGACAATTTGCAATTGGTTTTCATTTTTTATTGTTTGTGGTTTTATAGAGATTTAGCTTTTTATTCAGCAGCTCTATATTTTGCAGTGTCAGCAATTTGGTTTATAGGGTACAAATTACCCTAGCAACTCTGCATTGATTTGAATAAGAGACTGGAATATGAATAGGAGATGGACTGAATTGAATGATAAGTAATAAAAAGTGGCAATAACAATACATTTGTAGCCTTACAGAGCATTTGTTTTTAGATGGTGTCAGTGACCCCCATTTGAAAGCTGCATTTTTTATGTAAAGTTTGTATAAAATACCTACCTTGGGGTGAGGGTATTGTCCAGCCCCCAGCAATAATTATCTCTGAATTTCAACTAAATCATTGAATGGATGACTAATACATTGAAATCATGGGTCAGCTTTCCAGTTGGACCCATAGGTTGGGTACATCTTATAAAAATGCTTATATTACCAAAGCTCCTATCTGCTCTCCAAAATGCCCATATATGGGTACCCAAATCTTATTTCTCCAAAGTGAATGCCATTTTCGCCAGCTAATATGGACTCACTCCAGACCCAGATTAAAGTTGGAAAACTAATGTGCCCTAAATTCAAAGCTGGTCTGGCTCTATTAGATATATGCATGTACTACCTGTCAGATTAGTTGAGGCATTTAGCTACTTGGGTAGAAGGTGCTCACCACAGGGTCCTTTACTCCCTTTGGGTCTAACTTACTTGTTTTGATACAAAACCGATAAGCTGAATCTTGGGGAAGAGAGTGGACTCTGCTTTCTCCTATTTACCTCACAATGTACAGTTGTGTTAGATATACTATGTTTGTTTGCCATTAACCAAAGTAACTCAAAACAACCAGGAATACCCCCATATTGCTAAGCTAGGCCCCATGTATCTATGGGTAAGATACAGTATTAACACTATGTGAAATGTTTGGCAAGATAACAAGCTGATCTCCTTTGCACAACTGAAAGACCAGTAGCACATCTACTCCAGAGGAGTTCACAGCTGCAATCTTCTCACGAGTGGTCTTCTTCCTGGATCCATCTGTGTCTTCTGGCGCATCATCAGTTCCTGATGTACTGCGCATTCGCCCGAAGGTGTCGAACTCGTGACCTTCAGGCGCATGCGCAGTAGATCAGGAACCGGCAAATGCACACTACTGCGCATGCACCAAAAGACTCTGCTCACTACAGGAAGAAGACCGCTCATGAGAAGATGGCAGCCGTGAACTCCGCTGGAGAGCACCTAGAAGGAGGGGTAAGTAACAAGTTAGGGGCATTTGCCCCAGGGGGAGGAAGAAGGTGGGTCTACAGGGGGAGGTGTTTGGGGCCGACAGGGTTTACTTCTCCTTTAAAGGAGAATTCAACCCTACACTTAAAAAAAACCCTACCCCCCATCCCCACCAAGACCCAAACCCCTCCTCCCCCCAGCCTAAGTGATATCCCAGGCAGATTCAGGCACGATGAACATAATAGTCATAGTATGACTGGATCTACATTGTAGTAAATGGTACATATTTCATATTACATTTTATGGGGAGCTTATACATAATGCAAGCATATTCCCTGCCTGTAATACAGTGGAACCCTATTATCTTGCCTCCTGACCATCTCCATTGCTGTACTAAACACATTGTGCACGGTTACTGGCATAGTAAACTGTACTAGGTCTTATTGGTTCCTTCTTAATGAACGGCCTGAATTAAAAAAAAAAAAAAAAGTTTGTACCAATGATAACTTTACCTCTGTGGCTAAGCGCAAAATAAACAATGGCAATCCTTCCATAGGAGGGATGTAGTTGTCCAGCAGTAAAGGTAATCCTAGAAGGTTTCCCTCCTGTAAAGAGGGAGAGATTGATAGTCACACGTCCCATTTTATTACTGAACAGAATGGAAACCATTTCATTTTCATTAGAAAATATCACCTAATCTTAGACCTGATCTCTTAGTTCCTAGTAAGATCTGTAGTTTACCCAATCAAGATTCCTTTTGTAATTTAGAAGACTATGCCTAACAATCTACATTGTCAATCAATCAAAACACATTAAGGGGCAGATTTATTAAGGGTCGAATAGGGAATTAGAAAAAAATTTCAATTTTTTCTGGTGTCAGAATTCACACATTCTATTTTAAATCCCCTTATTGTAAATTAGGGGTGTGTGAGAATGTGAGATTTATCAAACCTCAACCATGGAAACAGTTCTAATTAGAATATTCCCCACCTAAAACTGAATTCTTTTAGAAGTCAATGGCAGAGGTCTGTTGCCCAATTTGAATAAGTTAATAGCCTTCCTGACATTTGAGTTTTTTGGAGGACAATTTGATTTGTGTTTCGTTCGTATTCAATTAGAATACAAATGAAGTTTAGGATCATTCCAATTCGATCAAATTTTAGACATTTGTATTTTTTCATAAATGACCTCATTTGAGTTTTGAGTACATTCGAATTTATTAAAGTAAAAAAGTAAAAAAAAAAATCACATCAATTCAAAATTCAACCTTTGATAAATCTGCCCACAAATGTTAAAAGTACGGATTATTCAAATATATTGTGGGGAATAGCATTTCTGGTTTTGAAAAAATTTAGTTTCTGGGATCTATTTGGAAACGTTATTCAGAAAGCTCTGAAGGCAATCTCCCACATATTTACATTTTAGTCAAATTTGTAAAAAGTATTTCCTTTTTCCCTGCAATAATACAACAGTATTTTTTTTTCAACAATTAAATACCCTCACCTGATCAATTTCAAGCGAGTAGTAATCTGCCAACATCTCTGTCTTCTTCTTCAAAAACTGTACAATATACTCCGCAAGACCTTCTTTGGGACCATCTTCTTCTGTCCACCCACTCTCTGTACTATCCAAGGCTAGCATTGCCAAGTCATAAAGTGGAGCTGGCTCCTGTCACCAAAACAAATGTTTTTATATATACATATATATGTGTCTGTGTGTGTATTCAAAGAATGGATCTATCTACATCAATATAGTTCTTCATATTATCAGCGTACTCCAAAGGCTTGTAACGTGTATAAAGCTTTAAAACTTACAAGCTCTAGAAAAGAGCTTGCAGTGTTGACATGGCTTATTATTAAATTCGATCACCTACTTCGCCAGATTTAACCTACCGAAATGGGGATCATTCCCTAAGATCAAATTTGAAAAATTAAAAATTGTTTGAATATTCGATCGAATTTTCCCTATTCGATCGATTGAATTGCGCTAAGAAAATTTGAATTAAATTTTTTTTAATTCCCCACTATTCCCTGGTCGAATTTCGAATTTTTCATTCGAAATTCGACCCTTAGTAAATCTGTGTCAAAAGAAGAGATAAAGCGTGAATTAACTGCTAAAGTGTTTTACTACTTAAAACCATCTTTTAAGTGTTGGTTTTATCTACTGGTAAATTATAATTAAGTGATATAAGGTCAGTCTACCTGTTGTGTCATTACCAACAATCATTCTTATTTGTCCATATATACACAAGATAAATGTATTGGGAGGAGGGAAAGGATTGTAACAGATGCCAGAACAAATTAATTAGTTAATGAATAAAAACTGGATTTCAATACATCAAAGAATATATGTACATACAAAAACATATTTCCCAGGATCCAGTCAATTTACCAGTGGAAAAATAGAACAAGGGAGTGTTGATCTTAGTTAATTTCTCAGGGAATATGATAAAGAACAAATTGCCTGGAACTGTAGACAAACAACTCTCATTTCTGGGAATGACAGTTGGCTTGGTGAATACAGAGGTAACCATAACTCCAAAACTTAGAGAAGTTTTCTGACAATAATTTGTCTTGTGGTATGAAGATGGTGTTTCTCATTAAAATTTATGGGAAGTTATTAACAGTTATATGAAAATGTTTGGAAACCCCTCTTCATTTATTGGAGTTTTGTTTATCATTTGCGGAGCTTTCAAAGTAGCAATAATATATAACATGCCTTATGGAAACTTTAGTATTTCAGCAGTGACATAAAGTTTATTGGATTAACAGAAAATATGCACCATAACAAAATTAGACAGGTGCATAAATTTGGGCACCCCAACAGAGATATTATATCAATACTTAGTTGTGCCTCCTTTTGCAAATGTAACAGCCTCTAGACCCCTCCTATAGCCTTTGATGAGTGTCTGGATTCTGGATGGCTCTTCAGATTGAAACACACCTTGCAGCTGACCACCTTAAATAACTTTTATCATGACTGGACACACCTGCCTCTGAAGTCCAAGGCTTAACGAGCTAATCTAACCAATTTGTATTCCGTA
This sequence comes from Xenopus borealis, assembly GCA_024363595.1. Taxonomy (NCBI): domain Eukaryota; kingdom Metazoa; phylum Chordata; class Amphibia; order Anura; family Pipidae; genus Xenopus; species Xenopus borealis. Next base: position 52,389,664 of record CM044442.1, on the reverse strand, counting down.
TTGAGCAGTTACATGCATTTTAATTCGCAAAATTACAAAGGTACCCAAATTTTTTGCACAGCCAGTTTTTCCACATATGATTTAATTTTATACAACTGAATACTGCTTCACTAAAACATCTTTGTTCAGAAAACACCCTAGCACTCAGATGTTCCTGGGAAATGAAAGAAATACCACTGTTATCTTTTTTGTTGAAAGTGGCTAAGAGGGGTTCCCAAACTTTTTCATATGACTGTATAAAGTCTAAGTATTGACCGTTCTTATTGGATTAGAAGATAAATCTACTTTGGAGGTTTTTGCTTTAAAGGGTTACATATTAGTTAATTTTTAGTATGCTAGAATTCTTATACTTGGCAACTTCTCAATTTGGCTTCAGTTTTCTAATTTTCTCACTTACTCCTCACCTACCTATTTGTTTGGGTCTCTGACCCAGGCAACAAACTTTTCCTTGTTTGTTATGGTTCATGTAGGAGCAGTGACCAGCTCCATGCTGTAGCTCCCACCCTTTGAAGCTATAGCCAGCTGATCCAACTAGAGCCAATAAAAGGGGCACCCAAGTGTGTTTGGGAGTTTTACTTTGAAAGCAGCAAGTAAGTTGCAGGTAAAACTTAGTCCCTTTGTAAAATGTATAGTGAAGCAATAGAATTCTTAATAAATCAGATTCAAGTTGAGCATAGGACTGGCCAGATATGGGATGACTAACGTGGTTGGCCAGCTTAAATATATTGCAATATATGGACAAACAATCCCGGTCTTGTTTAAAGGGTAAGGCATATTTAGTAGCTTAAGGCACAAAATGTTTAATTGTCCTTAATATACTGATAATGGGTTGAGTGCAGCGGACCTACTGTATTTGCCTATGTGAATTTTGTTGTCACAACCTCATTGCACCCCCACTTAATGTTTTTAAAAAATTAGTAGGGAGTACAACTTTTTCTTGTTTGTTATAACAAAGATATAGTTGTGCTGTGTGTGAAATAATTGCTCTGTGTGTTGCTACCTGGTTGTGAGAGTTATTTGAACCCTAGCAACCAGATATATGCTGCAGTTTCAAATTGGAGAGTTTTATGACAAAATGTTATATATAGTTAAAACACCACTTGAAATATTAAATGAAAATCAAGTGCATCACTTTTTTTTTTAAAAGGTAAGATACACAATCTGTGAAAAGCCTTTTTGAAATCTTTACATACTAGCCACTCTGGTTGTTAAAATGTTAATAGCAAAGGTGGTCATACTCTGGCATATTTAAGGTGTTTTGTGTCCTTCAGACCAATTCAGCAGCTTATCTGCCTTTCCGATGGGCCTCCCCTACAGATATTTGGCCAAAAATATGCCTCAGCCTCTGCAGATGAGCAAATCTTATAGTGTATGGCCATCTTAAGGCTGCATCATCCATTTAATCACTTTGGATTCCTTCGACTCTTCTACTACACTGGTCCCCCTCCCTCAGTAATTTGCTTTGGCTGTTGCATGTTCCATTCTTCCCAATTGAGATTACTGAACATGACCTGCAGTCTAGCAGCCAATGAATAGCTGACATTACTGGTTCCAATAGAAACTCTGCTCTAGCTGGTCTGCTTCTATATTTTCTCCTGAGCTCAGCTCAACCATTACAGTGCTCAATTCAAGCAGGACTTTTTATAAAAGCAAGTTCTGCCTGTGTAAACCTGCATTCGTGTTTGCATGAAGTTCACACTGAATGAGGGTAACTGTCACTAATCATGCTTCAGAAGAAAATGGCAGGTGAAAGCTGTGAACTGGGGGGATGTATACAGTAAAAATTATTGCGGATTGAGTGGTGGGAGATGTGCCTTTTATACACAGTAGGCAAAGGTAGTGTTTGCATGTCCTTTAAAACACTGATGTCCCCCAAAATTTCCACTTCAGCCAAAAGTTGTTAAAACTAATGATAGTTCACTCCATACACATGTGAGTACTTACTGATAATTTCATAATGCCGAAGTTTCCAAAGTCATAAATGAGTATCTGATAAAATAATTCCTGGCTGGAAGAAACAGAAAACATGAAATAAAAGCCAGTCATATAGGCAGACACAGTTCAGTCCAAACACGTTTCTCAAATACAAAAATACATACATATTGAAAAAATGCCAAGTGTTTCTTGTACAGAATTCCTAGGGGAAAATAAGTATCAGGTAATAACATGACTTGTTTAAACTGGTCCTCTAGGAACACAGTGCTTCTCCCTGAGAATCAATAAAATGGTTTCCACAATATCTCTATATGTAATTTAACTCGGCCGTGTAGCTTTCCCACAGCTCCCCTGGCTGTTC
>CM044442.1:52356355-52369210 GCA_024363595.1 Xenopus borealis | reverse complement strand
AACAATGGTTAAGAAATCATAAATTCTGCCAGGGTATATAAACTTATGAGCACAACTGTAAGGCTGCTTTAGATCAGAAAATTCCACAATTGTAGTGAAACAATATGAAATACCCAAGAAAATATAATCTAGATATGGCACATTTGAAGCCCCACGCTAGACCAGGAGGTTAGTGCAATGAGCTAGAAATTTCTATTGATTATGTAGAAACCACTGCAGGCTGAATGCTAGGACTAAGATAGGTTATTCTAGGGGGTTACTTAGAGCAATATGAGAGATAGTAAAAGAAAAAAAAAAAGTTTACTTCTTCTTTAAAGGGAATATCCACCCAAATTTTTTTTGTGTGATAAAAGAAAACATAATTCTAATCAACTTTGCAATATACATTCATTACAACGTTTCTGTGTTTTTTAAGTTATTTATATATGTATTGCTATTGAAAGCAGTGTTTTTTGTCCCTTTCTATTCTCTGTCCTGATGGCTCAGACATTTGAAACAATATAAGACAAGGTAGCTGATTAACAGACTGGTGTTTGATTGGGAACCAAGACTTTTGCAACATTGTTTAAAAAGGAACAACCAGAAGTTAAGCAAATGCTGCTTTCAATAGTAGTTGTTAAATAACTGTAAAAGCACTGAAATGTTTTTGCTTAGAATTGTTTTATTAGGCACATTTTATTTTGGGCTGACTTAACCTTTAAAGACTTTTTGATAAAATTAATACAATAAAAGTTTCAATAAAACTAAATCAAATAGCTTACCATTAATGAAAAGTAAGAAAATACACTTTTTCATAGAATAATTGGCATTAGTCACATAGCCTTTCATTTTAAATGCAAGTTTATCCTCTTCACAGCCAACTTCTATAAGTTCCCTGTGACATAATAATAAACACTTTTTTCAGAATTGCATAGAAGGCATAAAAATACTGCTGAGTAGCCTATGAAAACACTAATTGGAAATATATGATCTAGTTCAGGTATGTGACTTGTTATCCAAGATGTTTGGCACATGGGATTTCCCAGAAAAGGTCTGTCTGCAATTTGGATCTCCATAGCATACTTATTGAATCATTGAAACATTAGTTAAACCCAATAGAATTTTTTTGTCCTCCAGTCATTTTCTAGTTGGGATCAAGTACAAGATACAGTTTTAGTTACAGAGAAAAAGATATATTTTTGATTAAATCCGTGTCATGTTAGTTGCATGTAACAATAGAGTTGGATTCCACAGAGAACGTTACATTTCTCCTGTGAGCTCACATTCATACACTTGCTGTACATAATAATCTAGAGACATTGCTTGAGCACCTGTGGGCTAAAGAGATTCAAAAGTTCTGAATCCTCCAGCCAAGCACAGATTATTCTACCAAACCATCAAGGGGTAATATGAAATGTGCACTCTATAAACTTTATATCATTTTCATAAAAGAGCTGTTTAACATGTATTAGTCTTTGGCTTGGAGGTTTTATTTAGTCAATATCCATTTCTAACTTTTAGTAATATGTTCTTTCACTAGATTACTATATTACTCTGTTATATGCAAGCATGAATACATCGTTTGACATGTTTTTATAACCCAACACAATTAAAAATTATCAATTCCATGTATTTAGAACAAGATAAAGAAATTGTAATGCACCTGCTGACTGCATTTCCAAAAACAGTTCTGATATTGTCCACTGTAGTTGCATAAGATAATGTTCTTACATCTGCCATAGTTTCACCTTGCTGTTTACAAAAAATAAAAAAATGTAAAACAGATTTATTTTAAATAATCTGTATTTTCATGTGTGAAAAGTTATGTGAAAATCTTCATGCATAAAGGAACTGTCTCATGCACAAAATTATACCATATTCAAGTGGGTTATAAACATATATATTACATACTTTTTTGACCGAAAAACTGATTCCAGAGTTATGGATAGCGTACCTTTGAAGAAAAATTACAAAAAATTTAAATTAAAAGCAAAGAACCATTATTAGAATTAAATCATCCTTATTGTGACCCTACTACAGTCACATAAAGCAATTTTAGAATCAAAGAGGCCGTCTAAACTCCTAAATGGAAAAAGAGTGCAATGTTACATGGGGTGAAGTAGTTCCAGGTGCATGTGGAGATCTTTATATATCTTATTTGACTTAGAGGCCGATAGACTTCAATTGTGCGGCAGAGGAAATGTGGCCAGCAGCTCTCATGAGTTACTATATAGCTGCCAAAAATTTTTATTACATAAACTTTAGAGCAATTCTTCACAAATTGACTTTTTACTGTAAAATCCATTGCATAATGTGTAATTGCACCTAAGTCAAAATAGTTTTCTCATCTAACAATATAAAATCCTTCATCCTTTTCACTATGATTACACTATCAACTGAACAGTTCAGGGTAAAATTAAAAACTGGGTAAATAGAAAGGCTGTGCAAAATAAAAAATGTTTCCAATATAGTTAGTCAGGGAAAAATGCAAACTATAAAAGTTGGAGTGACTGGATGTCTAATATAATAGCCAGAATCTAACATCCTGCTTTTCAGCTCCCTAAATCTGAGTTAGTCAGCGACTTGAAGGGGGGCCACATGGGACATAATTGATCAGTCAGTTTGCAATTGATCCTCAGCATTCAGCTCAGATTCAAAAGCAACAGTTATGACCCATGTGGCCCTCCCTCAAGTCACTGATTGGTTACTGCCTGGTAACAAGGGTAACCAGTCAGTGTAAACCAAAAGAGCTGAAAAGCAAGAAGTTGTGTCCTGTTCTGTTATGTTAGACTTACAGTCACTCCAGCATTTATACATTACATTTTTGGCTAACTAACTATATTGAAAATATTTTTTATTTTGCACAGCCTATCTTTTTATCCAGTTTTTACTTTCATACTGAACAATTCCTTTAACACCACAAACATACTAGTCTGCTTGGTGTTACCTGCTGACAACTTCAACTATTCGTGCATGCTCTTCACTTGGACTCTTCAGAGCTTTTCGCCTTGTTGAAATATTATAAAAAAGATCTTCGACCTGCAAAACAACCAAGGCAATCTCTTAAAGCTCACTGTACAAGCCACCTTTAAATAAATGAGAATGGTGTAATACTATAGTGCCTACAGTAACCAGACAGAAAATTTGAAAACAAGCTATACTTGAATATTTACACCAGAAAAATCAACTACATATATTAAAATATTTATTAAAATATTCAAAATAAAGCCTCACTTTACCCGGTACAGCTTTTTCTAAAGAAAATGATGTAACCATATGCATACTAACAATCTATAGAAAAAAAGTATAAAAAACATGGAAAAGGCAAAAAAAACTTTTTCCCAAAACATTCCCAAACATCTTGCTTCATGAAAAAACAGATTTCTTTCCCAAAGAACTTACAAAATATTCAGCCAGTGTGAACATGAAGCAGTGCACATGCACAGTGAGGGAGTTGAGAAAAACAGGGAGTGGATTTCACCCAGACTGAAAATGTAGAACGGATTAAAGTACTGTAACACTAAAGGGTAGATTAATCAAAAGGTCAACAGTAAAGTGTATTTCGATCAACAAGAAAAAAACTTTTTTTTTTAAACTAGCCTAAGGACTAATTGGAGAAGTTAAGTACACTGGTGTCATGGCACCATCTGGAGACAGGAGTGCATTAGTTCTTTTCCTTGAAAGCAACATTGACCCAAGGAGAAAACTAGTGACAGAGTTTACTGGAGGTGCCAAACAAATTGGCAACCCCACATCGAGTCCTAGTTTCCATGGCCTAATAATTTTAACAATATTAAAATTCTGAAATACCGAAATCTGGGTTCCTTGGTTTCCAGCACAAGGTTTTGGAGGTGCTTTTAGCTTGCCATCTGCATAGTTTGCTCTAGAAGGAAATAATGTATAATAAAATGCGATTCTTTATAGCATTAATCACAGATATTTATAAGACTACTTAAGATATATTAAGTGGAAAAGGTTAACAAAGAATTTCAAGTATCTTGAAGACCCTGACAAATATCCTAACCAATGGGTTCAGTGAGTAATCACTGACCTGACTAACCCAATGTTGAGCGTCCCTAAGGTCACTAGTGCCTCCTTTAAGGGGCAATACATATACGTAGAATAATTTCAGAAAACTGAATACACAAAGGCTACTTGTAGAAAGTAAAAAAAAACAGTGAAAAAGAATGGTCACAATTTTACCTGTAGGCACATTTTCCATCTGCTGTTTTGGTAGTTATTGTAACATGAGCCACATGACTTATGCTGGCCAATGCCTGTTCAGAATACAATCAGTTATGCATTTCTGTAGATGTTACATTATTAAAAAAAACACATCTGACTAATAACAGCAGCTTGCAAAGGCAAAGACAGAGACACAAAGAAACAGAGCGCGTGCGAGTGCTCAAGTAAGAATTATCTACGGATTGCAAAATAAGAGAAAGCAAAGTTTATGAACTGTGTGCTATACTGCACAGAGAAACATTACATAACTTTAAAATTAAACATATAACAGATTTGACTACAAACAAACAGACCAATTCCTTACTTCTCCTCGAAACCCATAAGTGGAAATATTGGACAAATCCTCAAATGATTGCAGCTTGCTTGTAGTAAATCTCTCACATACTATGTCTAAGTCTTCCCTCTAAAAAGAAGTTAGATTTTATTTTCAAAAATGTTAAATTATATACATAACTTACTTGAGACATATGAATAAATGTCTATGAATAGTAAGTCAGCCTGATGGAAATAGTTTTTACATTTTTAAAGTGGTCGTCCACCCAAAACCTGTTTTTGCATTATGAAAGAAAACAAAATTCTAATCAGCTTTCTAATGTACTTTAGTAGACAGATACCGCTTTTAAACAGTAATTACGTTTACAAATAACAAGGGTTTTATAAGGCACAATGGGACCAGAACATATTCCGTCTGTCCAAACTTCAGGGAAAGCCAGTGAAGAGGCAGCTAAGAGTAGTGACACATGGGCAGATTTGGGTCGCCTGTTCTTCTGGGCAACAATCTCCCTGAATTGCCAAGCACTCGCGGCCCTTCGTTTTCCAAAGTAGCCCAAAGTTTCCTCATGAGGCATAATAATAGCAGTGTGGCATTCAATTAGTAAGGTCGTTCATTCTGGTAAAAAACAGGTGTTAATTACAGTCGTTATTTGAAGAAGGAAGGTAGTAAATTGGGTTGTTCCAAACATTATCCAGTACTTTGCTTAAAAAGATGATTGGAGATAAGAAAACAAAGACAGACATTTGTCAGACATCCCGAAAACATTGAATTCAAGACAAAGTACACTGTGAAAACAGTGAAGCATGGTGGTGCCATCATCATAATATTGGGATGTTTCTTATACTATGGTGTTTGAACTATTTATCACATTATCACTATTTATCACATTAACAGAGATGTGGGGCAGTTCTCAGAAACAGTGGTTATACAACTAAATATTAGGAAAGCACAATCAAAAATACACGGATATGCTATTTTTTGGAACAGCCCAATATTCGCTTTCCTTCTCTTTCTGTAAAGAAATAACACAAATTTTAATACATTTTTGCTACATGTTTTGATTTGGAATAGAATGTGCAGTGTTCCCAATGCATTTGCATGTATAAATAAAGGCTATTATAAGGATTTTATTCACTTTTATAAACACACTATTATACTGAACACAATTGTATAATACAGTATTTTGTTATAGTTTTACCGAGTTACAGGATATTCCTTTTTTTGGTTTTATGGTCAAGCAGAAAAAAATCCCTACTGAAATGAACATTAAAGCTAAAAGGTTAAAGATTGATGCCTTAAAGTGTAAAAAGTATAACTGACTTCTCGCTGTGAAATTGTATTTGCAGTACAATATTTACTTAAAATGGAAATGGTCTTTCCATAATTTAGTTTCCTGGAAAATGGGTTACTGCATTAGGAATCTCATACCTACACTGCCTAAGACAGTGATAGTCCAAACTGTAGCCCAGGGCGGGTATGAATGTGGCCCGGCTTGAAATGCTCGGTTCCCGAGGAAGGGGGACTCTGCCCATTGCTCAGTTGTTAATATGCTAAGTCTATTTAAAGGGGACATTTTGCATAACATTTTGGCTGTTTTTTTTTTTTTTTGTTATTTAGTTAAAATGCCAGATTTAAAACTGTATTTGTCTCAACCTAGATTCCAGGGCTTCAGCTCTATTAATTTGCCTTCAGTATTTTTTTTCCTTATTAATTACAAATGAGGGCAACACACGAGGTGATAAGGGAAAATATATTGTACCCTCCATAGCCCCATACAGCTGATTAACAGCAGCATGCCAATTAAATAATAATGGTTCAAAGAATGTCAGGCTGAACTCCATGGACGCATGTGTTTTTGCTCAGAGCTTCGGATTGCGCACAAATCGTCCGTTGAGTTCCACCCTGAATGGTCGGCCCCCACACATTTTCACCTCACCAAATCCGGCCCTCGTTGCAAAAAGTTTGGGCACCCCTGGCCTAAGAAGAGTATAAATCCTGTACTTTTGCAGCACACAACAAATGATTTCCAAATAATGTTAGTTATAAGTTTATGAGCAAAAATGATAGAATATTATAACTGTACAAATATTTTTCAGCGGCGTTCAAGTTAAAACAATGTTTAAATTACATATGTAATGTGTATATATTTCTGTTTTCTGTCAGCAAGTTTTTTATAATTTGGTATGAATAACTTTAACCAATTTTGAAGTATTTAAAATACCAGTTAAAATTTAACAAACCCTGATGCCAGTTCCATTGTCCTGAATTTGGATCAGTTTCATCCCTCCATCTTTCACGGTCACCTGGATGGAGGTAGACTTGGCATCTAAACTGCATAAAACAAAAAGAATGATACTTCTTCACAAACTGTAGTATGGTTTGTCAATCACATTTAGCACTTACAAGTTATTAACAGCACAACTAATTTTTTCCACAACACACATAGAGAAGTGAAAAATAATAGTAAACTAAGGTTCACATGGTATCACAGGATGTCATTTTTGCAGGGAGGAGAATTAGTTAATAAATAAAAATGTATTCTTCACTAAAGTGCTATGGGGAAGGAGTGCACAGGCAGACAGAGAGAAGAAAAAAATAAACAGATCCTTGCTTAATACTGTAATTGTTAGGGGCAAATTTACTATTGTTCCCCAAAATTAGCTCGATCAAATTTGAAATTCGATAAGCATTCGACCATCGAATGCTTATCGAATTGTTTTAGGCTATCATTTTGCTATCAATTGGTACGATCGGATACCGATCGTTCGATTTCATGAAAAAATCTTAAAATTTAATTTGAGCATCCGAAAATTTTTTACAATTCGAAGGATCGAACGCTTTGATCGTACGAAAGGTATTCGAGCAGGACCTATTCTCAGAAGCCTATGGGGGGCTTCCCATAGGCTTCTATTGCAATTCGGTAGGTTCAATCTGGCGAAGTGGGCAGTCGAATAACGTTAAAATTTTGATTCCTTCGATCATCGTATTATATAATTATCAAATATCCGATCATTCGATGATTGAAGAGGCCAAATTTGAATATCCGATTTCACGAAAACATTTTTACGATCGGTATTCGATCGAACTTCAATCATTTAACGTGAATTTTGTAAATCGGCCCCTATATATCAGAGACTATTGTAATCTCAGAAATTAAGTGCTCAGATCACAGTTAAACTTTGCGATTCCACTAGGAAGAAAACGATTGTTCTGTCAGCTGTAATTTATAATTTGTTGATCACACAGCCACATTTTTAAAGGGGTAGTAAACCCTGCTGCACTGATCACTGACTACAAATCCCAGAATAATGTAGAATATATAATGAAGGTTGAGGCATTCTGGGAGCTGTAGTCCATCAACATCAGGGTTGTATTTTTAAAGCAATATTGCACAATAAAAGTTTTCCAAAACTTTTCCCCAAATCTCCACAACCAGAGGCTGTATTAAAATGCAAAAAGATCCTCCAATGAGAATCCCAGCTGATCTGTATCAATTTGGCTCTGGTTTCCTGGTATTTGTTCCTGTAATTGAACATGGAAGCTTTAAGCATTATTCCCCAGCACTAAAGACGTCTGTCCTTTATCCCCATGTCTGATTTGAGTGTAATATAATGCAGAAATAAAATGACATAATTAGCTCTATATGTAGGATAACAACAAGATGCCTGACATTGTGCTAGGAAACAGAATTCTTGATCAGTAGAATTCTCATTGGTAAATTTTGTGGAATCGATAATTATGGTTTTCAGTAAGTTCTATAGAAAACTAGGAGGCGCTGTGGGGCGGCATTACATTTGGGTTTACAACCTCTTTAAGAAAGAATTAATATGTCTGACTTTATCACATCCAGTAAAATGGCCATTTTAATACCAGACAATTTCCTACAGTTGGTATTCATCAGTATACTGTGTTTCTCAAGCAGTATAGCACTCCAACAATGAGACCAACCTCGCAATTTCCCTTGTAGTTAAGCCAAATGAGAATTCAACCCACCTTGATGTTAAGTTCCCACCTTCCTCCCCTCTGTTGGTCCACCTCCCTGCACAGGCTTACCCCAGAATTTGTCTCCGTCCAGAAATAGCGACTGCAAATCTTCATATCCTCGGTAATCTTTGTGCCTTCTTTCTCCTCTTTGGCAGTTCCCATCTCTTTCAGCACATGCGCAGTTACCATGCGCCAAACTGCTGCCTCATTCACAAAGATAAAAAGATGGTGGCTGTGAGCTCTGCTGCACTCACTCTGCATTTCCAGTCACTATTTCTGGAGGGAGAAGGATTCTGGGGTAAAACTGTGCAGGGGGGAGGCAGGAAGGGGGCCCTACGGATTGGGGCAGATGGGGACTTAATAACAAGCGGGGATGAATTCTCCTTTAAACACATAACTGAATAAAGGAAGAAACATGCACCCTTAAATCAACATGATTCATTTTGGGATGTGTAACGTACACTCCTTTCCACAAACCAAAGATGGCAATACGTATGTAATATGTACAGATTCACTCACGATGGCCTAACAATTGAATCATAATTTTTGCTATGCAGACCTTGGGATCAAAGCCGCATCAATGTACAGGTAAGAACCTTGATCAGATGGGAAAAATTAAATCTGCCTGGTGGAGATCTGGCCAGATATTAGTCAGACAAACCTGTCAGCTGGTTCCACACATGAGCCATGAAGCTGCTCAAGGATGGTGTATGGTCTCCTTTACAGATAAAGTCCTTTGCAGACAGTAACACTTTACTGAATATCAAGCAATCAAGATCCTAAAAAAGATCCAGCCATTTGAATCCCCTGCTACACTACATTTGTAAATAAATCAGAGGGTTACCTGTAAAAACATAGGGGCATATTTATCAAAGAGTGAGGTTAGAGATTGCCAAAATCCACTAGAGTGAAATTCCACCACTCATTCATTCATTTCTATGGGATTTTTAAAAGCGTATTTATCAATGAATGTAAGTGAAAGTTCACCCTTTGATAAACATGCATTTAAAAATTATATAGAAATGAATGGAGAGTGGTGGAATTTCACTCAAGTGGACGTTGGTGATCTCTAACTTCACTCTCTGGTAAAAATACCCCATAGTGCAGGGTCCCACCACAGCCTGTGTGCAGTTGGGTGCATTTATGAGTATATTGTATTTATTCAGCGTTGTCCCTCTATCCCTTGCATCCTGGCTGGGGTAAAATACAGGTATGGGGCCTATTATCAAGGATGCTTGGGACCTGGGGTTTTCCCGATAACCGATATTTCCATAATTTGGATCTTCTTACGTAAAACCCACTATAAAATCATGTAAACATTAAATAAACCAAACAGAATGATTTTACATCCAATAAGGGTTAATTATATCTTAGTTTGGATCAAGTATGATGTACGGTTTAATTATAAGAGAAAAAATAATGTTTTGAATAAAATGGAGTATATGGGAGACAGTCATTTGCTAATTCTGATCTTTCTGCATCATGGGTTTCTGGATAACAGATTCCGTACCTGTACTGTCTGTTCAGAATTGCGGTGAGGGACAATGGGCCTCACCCCAAACGCCAACCCTTTCCTATCAGTCCTGGCCACTAACAGGATTCCTGTCTGTTTCCTGCTGATATTCCACCAACCAGTTGCTCCCCAGGTGTCTACCCCTAATTATGGCCCCGACACCAGTAATGTAAATACTGTACATCTATAACATTTTAAACCAGAAACATGCTGCAATAATGACAGAATATAAAAGTAAATCAGTTGTGGCAATTTCTCAGAATGCATACTGTTGATTGTGTACACACTCACATAAACTGTTTCCCTTTCTTGGGAGACCCACAGCCCTATGATTTCACATACAGATATGGTACCCTGAATGCTGGGGGCCTGGTGTCCTTCAGATACTGAAACATATTTTATAAATGACAATATGGATGAGAGTTGCAGTAATTCACTTCACATACAAAGTAGTGTTGTATTGATACCTGCCCTAGTGGGAACATTTTTGAAACTGCACTTACTAACCCAAAGATATTTTTAGCCTCCCTGGAAAGATGGATCTTGAATATGCAAAAAGCTCATCATTTGGCCTGGGAGGGGGCCCACTTATGTTAGGAAAGGTTCGAAAACCTTTCCCAAAATTCCAAAAACACAAAAATAACTGAAGCTCATTTAATCCTCAAGTCACCACATCTATGGAATCCTGAATGTGCCCATATTTACCAAAAATCTTATTTGTTAGACATTAAGGGGCAAATTTACTATTATTCCCCATAATTAGCTCGACCAAATTCGCAATTGATAAGCATTCGACCATCGAATACTTATTGAATTGTTTTAGGCTCGCAATACGATTTCTCAATGAATTTGTACGATCGGATATTGTGAAATTTCCTTCGACCGTCCGAAAATTTTGTGCGATCGAACGCTCCGATCGTACGAATGGTATTCGAGCAGGACTTAGCCTCAGAAGCCTATGGGGAGCTTCCCATAGCCTGCCCAAACCTTTTCTACTGCCCCAGGGACATAATTATTAAAGCAGCAGACCCCGAGATTGTTGGGATAGGATAACCAGATCACACAACCAGAACTAAAATTCAACCAAGGGCTACAACATAATTTAAATGTAATTTAAAGGAAATGTTAATCGTTTGCAAAGTCCCACTAAAGAAAAAACATGTTGTTTGTATTACTAGTTGCCACTTAAGGTGGCCATAGACGTAACAATTACAATCTTTATTGGAAAATATCTTTTCAAAAAAAGATTGTTCTTTTCAATACACGTGTAGAGCTGAATCGTCAGACATAAGTAGGAGCAATGTAATACTACCTGTATCTGACGCTTCAGCATTAACAATGGAGGCACCCTATCAAAATTGTCCAGCCAGATCGAACAGCGATATCCAAGCTTTCTGCCGATATTAGTCAGCTCGTTTCCCACCATACATGCACCAAATATTGTAGAAAATATATAGATATTATCTGTGCGTCTATGGCCACCTTTATCCTAATCACAAATGCAGAGATCGGCAATGGCTAACAATCTTTTGTACAATATGCCACAACTCCATGCACTACTTTGCACACCTTGGTTACATTTCTTAATAAACACAGCAAATATCCAGCTGGCAGCACCTAGAGCTGTGCAGTCTTGTACAGATTGTTAGCCAATGCCAGTCTGTATTACAGAAGATACAGAAGATTGTTATCCAATGTTGATCGCTCCATTTACACAGTTGAAGAGGGGGTTGGTGGTTACTTTCTTCCTAGGGATACCCCAAAGCCACCTTACATTAAAGTAGAAGGAAACCAGCCACAGTCAAAAGACCCCCCCCAATCTGTAGGCCCCCCTACCTGCTGCACACTGTTACGCTAGAATTGTGTCCCTTAGAAATTCTGACCTGCACAATGCAGTGGAGCACAACTGCGCCATGTTCGTCAGCCTCGGGCTTCTCCGTTGAGAAAGCCATATATCCATATACGGCACATTTGCAGTTGGAGCTCTATAAATTAACAAACGGACCCGGAAGAAGCCAAGGCTGACGTACATGGTGCCCCCTGTGCTCTGCTGTTCTGCATTGTGCGGGTCAAAATTTCAAAGGGAAAGTGTGCAGGGGGGACTTTTGGCTGTGGAGTGTTTCCTTCTCCTTTAAAGAACAACTACCCCCAAAATAAATACTTAGGCAACAGAAAGTTTATATCAAATGAATTAAAGAATCTTACCAAACTGGTATTTATATTGAAGTAAATATTACACTTTAACATCTCAATTCTTCAACCACCATTTTGCAATGGTCTGTGTGCTGCCTCAGAGATCACCTAACCAGAAATACAACTCTAAGGGGCAGATTTATCAAGGGTCGAATTTTAAAAACCCTTGAATTCGACCCTCGAATTTAGGTCAAGGTAAGATCTGATGAAATCGAATATCGAATTCAGAGGATTTTACTGCTATTCGATTTTTTCGAGAAATCAACTGAACGAATAGAAATCATCCGATTTCTCAAAAAAAATTGTACGAATCGTACGATTTTAGCGAGAAATCGAATGATTTCTATTTGATCAAGAAAACTTCAAAAAAAAGCCTTGCCCATAGGCAAGTATAGCAACTCGGTAGGTTTAATCTAGCAAACTAGGCAATCGAAAAAAAAGTAATTTGACCATCGAATAGTCGAACGATTTATTTGAATTATTCCATTCTATCAAATGATTCATTCGAATCGTTCGATTTGATCGAATTTTGCCCCCAAAAAAATTTGAAAATCTTATTTCAGCATTCAAATCCTTCGCCTGAGCTTAGTAAATCTCCCCATAACTGTAAGGCTAAGGCCAGACGGGGAGATTCGGGGGCATTTTGTAGCCTGGCGACTTCTCGCCG
>CM044442.1:52334662-52345774 GCA_024363595.1 Xenopus borealis | reverse complement strand
ATCCTCATCGTCAGGTTCTGAATCTGAAACTTCACCCTCGGATTCCGAATCGGGAATAGCTATTTTGCTGCGAATGCTTGCATTCCTATCTTCACTAATCTGAGGATCTAGGTTCCGCATAACATTATCAGTAACTTTGGATACCATGTTATCCATGGATTGATTGAAAGCATTCTTCATCCAAGTCATAAGTTCCGTAAATTGTGCAGGCGCAGTTCCGGATGCATCTGAAAGGCACTTTTCACATAGCCTCTTATCTGGCAAAGCCGTTCCTGTACATGAGGCACACTCTCTTCTTGTTCTTTTCCTCTGACTTCCTCCTCCTATAGGAGAACTCCTGAAACAGAAAATATATCAGAGTTTCCTTATGAATCAATCTCTATTGCATCTAGATCCATTAGAAAGAATAACAAACGAATAGCGGGGGGGAAAAAAAAAACTTTAGTTGACATCCCATAACCTCTCTTGGACTCACCCCCTTGAGCCTGATTGAGAGCGTCTAGAGCTCATGATGTAAGCAGGTTTCACCCACAGATATCCATCCTAAAAAATGTTAAAGCGTTAATATCATACAGGCTCTAAGTAAAATGTCAGAAGGTAAACCAATCCATGACTTATACTGTACCCTTCTGAGAAGCAAAATTGGCATAAGGCAGCTTGCTTGTATCTTACCAGCACCAGGCAGCTTAGGGGAAGAACACGCCACTATAGTTAGGTTTAAATGGCTTTTCTGTTCCATTTCGCGCTGTAATTTCAAACTTTGTGCGCCATTTCCGGGTTCGCGCAAGTTCGCGCAAGTTCGCGCATGCTCAGACGCGTCCGCGCCATCTTGGAACCGATGAGACTCTAGGTGGCTTATTGCGCATGCGCCAGATAACCGGCATTGCGACTGACTGCACCCGCGGCACACATGGCCTTAGTCCTTCACGAACTTCCCAGAGACACGCATAAGGATTTACACCTCGGTCCGGGACCTCAGGAAAGGAGAGGTACTTCCCTGGCACATCTGGGGGGAGCGACAGGAGAAAAAAAGATGGTGGCCGGGGGAGGAAGTCAGGAATTTATTAGGTATTTCCTGTCCCATTTGCATGGCAGGAGGGATTAACCCATTGTTGCCCACTGCCATGTGGAAGGAACAGGAAAAAGAAATACATTTATCAAAGAGTGAAGTTCCGCCACTAGAGTGAAATTCCGCCACTCTCCATTCATTTCTATGGGATTTTGAAAGGTGTGTTTATCAATGGGTAAAATGAAAGTTCACCCTTTGATTATATGCCTTTAAAAATCCCATTGAAATGAATGGAGAGCGTTAGAATTTCACTCTAGTCGCAAAACTTCACTCTTAACTTCACTCTTTGATAAATATACTCCTAAGTGTTTTGGGTTGGGGTATGTTGGCTCAGGAAGGGGGGACAGAAGGTTGGACCCAGTGGCGTAACTACCAGGGGTGCAATTGCACCAGGGCAGGCAGTTATCTAGGGAAGATTTTACAGCCCATCCTGTACCGGTTACACCACTGGTTGGACCTCCATTTATGCATACTAAAAATGCAACTGCTTTTAATTTCAGAATTCATAGTAAGTAATCAATAAACTATATTTTTTTTTGTAAGAATTTGTACTGGCTTTGGCTGTTTTCACACTAGAAGTTTTTCCCTGGAAAAGAACACTATGGGGCAAACCATGACATTGTTTCTTATGTCTTATCTGAGACAGAAATCAATGAGTGAGTCACTGGTAATTAAACAAGGCAAACTGTGCTTACAGGTTGTTATGGTAATGAATGATTCTGACATTCTAAACATGTTACAAGAAAGGATGAATCACAAAGCATCACAATGAAGGCATTTTCTGAGTGATGAAAAAACCTGGATTTTTGTATTTAAATACTGTTGTGAAAATGAAAATAAATTGTTTTGACCCATAATTGCCTGATAAATGCATTTCTGTGACAGGGATTTTAAACAGTGAACAAATTGTGCATAACACAGAGTGGGACATCTTTGGGTTAAAGCCTGTTGATCCACACAGTGCATATGAGGTCTCCATTGACTAATTTTGTCCATTAGTTCATCCTGGGCAAAAATAATGTTTATATCTTTAAAGCGGAACTATCACAAAAATGAAAATGTAATATAAGCTTAATCATACTAAAATAAGAAACCTTCTAAATACAATAAATTAAATATGCTGTATAGTTTCTGAAATAATACATCTCCACTATGCATCTCTCTGCTTCTATTTGTCTCCATTCTGTTTTCATGAAGTAGCTGGGTGTCAGATATTCATTGACAAATCTAATATATCTTATATTCCTTTTCTAGCAGCTCTGTTAGAGCTCACTCAAATAACTGATTCCAATATAAACAAAATAACTGCCTTTTGCACAAATTCTGCATGTAGAGACAGGAATTCTGGTGATTTTAATGATTGAGATCTAATTCACTTTCCACTACTCACACTTAAGGAGAATTCAAACCCCTTTAATGCAAAAATCCCTCCCCTGTCATTAGAACTCTGCACCACAGGGCGAAATGTGTGGCATCTGATACAGAGTCCAAGGACAAACTTCTCAGAGGAGCTTTGAAAGTATGTGGCTAACCAGACTGGACCTTTATCAAAACAGCAGCGACCAAACCCAATAGGAACACCAATAGAAATAACCACCCAGAGACTCATAGTAGGCAAATCATATCCCATATGTAACCGGAGTGTCTGAGAAACTTAGGAGTATTTTCAACAAACACCACATCCCTGTGTTTTTCAAACCTTACAACACACTGAGAAAAAAATGATTACACCCAAACAATCCAACCAAGACCAAATAAAAAAACAAAGCAATGTGGTATATGCAGTCCTGTGTAGCGAGGAGTGCACCGATCTATACATTGGGGAGACCAAACAACTGCTCAACAAACAAATGACTCACATAGGAGGGCAAACTCTACAGAGCAAAACCCAGCTGTCTTTCTACACCTAAAACAAAAGGGGCACTCCTTTCAAGATAGCAATGTCCACATCTTGGATAAAGAAGACCACTGGTTTGAAAGAGGCGATTCATGTCAAGGTGGAGAAACCATCCCTGACCCGAGGCAGGCACTTTGACACCACCATGTCTGCAACATACAAATCTGTTCAAAATGCACCTCACACATCCATTCATGTAACTCTCATAAGTAACACCTGTTTCTAGGAGTTGCATGACACATTGGTAATCCTTTCAGAGTAACTACACAGAATCAACACCTCTGTAAATTCAGATGTCACCTCTATGAAGAGTTACAATGTGCCATTGTGACTGAATAAGTGGAAAAGTTTATATGCCGAGGACTACCCACACATTCGAACTGAAGAAGCTGCTTGGATGATTAGTGAAATATATTCAATGAGGAATCTTAGGAATCCAAGTTCATTTAAAGTGGATATTTGTCAGGTGTGATTAAGTCTGATCTTAAAGGGACACTGACACCTGATGACCTTGCTTGTGGTTCTCCAACAATTTCCATTTAAGATGCTTTAAGTTTCCACACATGATCATAAATCAATATAGATACACACACACATATACTCACCCCCTCTGATTTGGTAAAAATTTTGTACTATTCAAATAATGTCTAGAGGACCTTCCTTAATTAATAGCTTTTCTTGTTAGCACTGCACACTTTATAAAATCATCTGTAATTTCAATTTGAAGACAAACGTGTGAATATATAACTTTAATTCAGAAGAAAATGTACAGCTTTACAATATATTAAATAAGCTTGGAAGGCACTTCACACACTTTTACAGACACACAAATATATATGGTACTTGAAAATGTCTGTTTCATAGGATCTCATTTGAGTAAACTTATGTTTCAGGGTTGCGTGTTCTATTTGTTGACAAGCTGTATAGTATTTTGGGACCAGACTCTCCTAGATCAGGCATTTAAAATAAATATAGTTGTAATGATTACATAGTGGCATTAAAGACATATCATTCAAAGGGTTCACTTGGATAGACTAGTTACCAATTAAAAATGCCATTATCCTTGACCAGGGTTGCTTCCTGGCTAGTAATTTAGCAGTCCAGCCAGTAAAATCAAATCAAGACTAAAAATATATTTGTTTTGTTTAAGAAAAAGTTTGATTGGTAAATCGGCGATCTACAGTAGACACTTTAGTTGATATCCTTGGCAATATGGGCATCAGCCTTTCTTCGTTTGGGAAGTGACTGCCTTGGCCCTGTTTGCATGATAAAAAATGTACATGCCATGGACCCAACAGACTTAATTTACAGCATAAAAACAAAATGGGAAAGGGGCAAATTAATGTAAACGCAGCAGACAAAATGTCATGAAAATGTTATAATATTCTTTAGCAACACTTCTAGTTCATTTGGTAATGATGGAAATGTGATATTTTCATTCTAATTTAGCAGTTGTACTTAGTGTTGAATATTCTTGACTGTATGACATGATTTCATTCATTAGATTTTTATTTAATGTGCATTCTCGCCTATAATGAGTGGTTTAGCAAAAACATCTCCACCATCAGTTTTGGTTCTTTGTGTGTTTAACTGTACTATAAAATATTTTTTCTTAATGTATGTAACTCACATTATATTCGGTGCCTCCAACTGGTCGCCTGCGTTTCCTCACATGGTAACCCAGCGCACCGCATCGCTTTGTGGAGTTCTGCTGGTTTCTGTCATTTTAATACTTCAGAAAAGTATTATGTTTTTTGGAAACAGTTAATTCCTCTAATTACAGAAAATGGCCTATGTTACTGAACTGTGTACAGATACTTGGACTATACAGGTACCAAGATCTGTCTTCTGAATTTTGAAAACATTACCATTTTCCTGCCTATAGTTTTTACATGAAAATTGGAATTTCAACTCTGATTCCATGATTGTGCTATATAAAGGCGAAATGTGCATAGACCCCTGGCGAAATAATTTGTAATTTGTGTCTTTATTGTAGTAATTTGTAATGTATATTTTTTACACTGTGTAGCAAATATAGGCAAAAAATACTGGAGCAAAAACTATAATATAAGCATAAAATGCATTGTGCTATGCCCATTTGCCATACAAATTAAGTTTTTAAAAACAATGGCTTCCTTCTGAATATACAGTATATGATGATACTATCTTTGTACTGCTTAAATCAAAGAACATTTGAGCGCTCTAAAACCTTCCTCAGATTCTGGTGCATTTTTCATTTGCATTAAATATACTGCTGAAAATGCAAATTGCTGAATTCCGCAAACTGAAAGCAATTTTAAAGGGTATCTCCAACCAAAACCTGTTTTTGGATAATGAAAGGAGCAGCAACTTTCCAATGATACATTTTCAGTTGTTTATTATTTTTTTTTTTGTGTAAATGAAGTTGCTATTGAAAGTAGTATTTGTCTGCAATCTAGAAGAAACCAGCAGATTAACAGTTCTAGAGGGGAATCAAGTTAATAAACAACAAAATACTTTGAATTGTTACATATATAGTTTGTAACGTTTATAAATAACAGCATAAATTTAGGGGGAAATTTACAAAATTCACGTGAAATGATCGAAGTTCGATCGTGGAATCAAAATTTAAAAATTAAATTTATTCGACTGCCTACTTCGCCAGATTGAACCTACTGAATTGTAATAGAAGCCTATGGGAAGCTCCCCATAGGCTTCTGAGGCTAAGTCCTGCTCAAATACCATTCGTACAATCGGAGTGTTCGGACGCTCAAATGAAATTTCACTTTTTTTTTTTGTGAAATTGAATTATCAGTTGCCGATCGTACAAATTCATTGAGAAATCGGATATTGAGCAAAATGATGGACTAAAACAATTCGATAAGCATTCGATGGTCGAATACTTATCGAATTGCGAAGTTGGTCAAATTTATTTTGGGGAATAATAGTAAATTTGCCCCTTAGTATTTTATGTATAAAATGTAAAAAGTCTAAAATAGTTGCTCAGAAAAACATTTCTTTCAATAAATAAAACTGGTTTTGGTTGTAGCTCCCCTTTAAGTTGTCAAACTAAAGACTATCTGACATACAAACTTACAAAAATCCAGGAAAAAAAAAAAAACCACCATAGACACAATGCATAGAATTATTTGGTCATGTACATTATGCTTTTGGGAATTATGGCGGGCTTGAAAACCCATTATATTGCAACAAGAAAGATAGAAAGACAATGAGACTAAACATGTCATTACACATTAATCAGATGGGCCCATAAACTAATATTTGACATCACTAAATTACAGATAAGTGGTAAACAATACTTAGAGAAAATGAAATATACATATACACATATTCTTCTTAACATTTACCTGTGCAAAAAAAAGTTCTTGCAAAATTTCAGACCTCTGACAAAACTATAAAAACAAACAGAAAATTGTTTACCTAAAAAGGAGACAATATTCATGGTTACTGAGCCTTGTCAGCATGTGGGATATGCAAACTGAACGATTTGGTCTTCACTTCAAAAAGTAAGGTTTATTCTACAGAGCTTTTGCCAGTTTTGTCTTAATGCAAGTTACTTTCAAAACCAGCTCTCGATTTATTTTGCCACTTGGGAGAGGGCCATGCAGAGATATTTTATCCCAGAAGAACAAAGAGTACGAAACTTTAAACCATTGATTCACTTTAAAAAGTCACTTGAAATCCTCTACATTATATATTTATCTAATTCACACAAAAAAACATTTGAGTAGTTTCTTTTAAGCCATAGAGATGGGTTTATTGCATTTCCTTATTGACTTCCGATCACTGAGCACATCTTTGCAGCTGGTTCTGATTTCTTTACCAGTTATCAATTAACCTATTTATATATTGAAATAGGAAAACCAGTCATTTGGTTTCTTCTCAAAGAAGGTCTCCAAGTAGGGGTTCATCTTTCATGTTGCAACAGAATCCAACCTGCATCCAGAGAGCTTGTCCCATTTTTTACACTTGAAAGCTGGTTAGATATTTTCCAGCACATCTGTAGGCACAAAGCCATATTTCTTCCCACAGCTCACTCTCAGATAGCCATTATGTTCAATTTCTAAACTTGTACAAATCTAGTTTTGAAAGAAAAGACAAAATAAATGACATTGATACAAAAGACATGTTTATAATAGGATGTAATTAATTTTACACAAAACAATTATGAAATGTGTTGAAATTAGTGTTGGGCGACTTTGACCTCTTTCACTTTGCTGACAATTTGCTGAATTGCATTGAAGTCTATGTTTTTCATATGGGAAAAATTTTCTAACCCATTACAATCTACAGGCATTATTTTCGTGACGAAACTTGAAAATATAGTTTGTATTTTTGAGTTTTTGTGCAAAAAAATTCAAATTGTGGCAAAAATTCTAATTCCAACTTTGATAAATCACCTCCTTAGTGTGTTTTTATATCCTGGTATGCTTAGAAAAGTGGAAACATTTTCTGTATAAAAGTTGTGATATATTAAGTGGCCTTTTTTTTTTTTAATTTTAAGAAGTGTGATTATTTCCTAAATTTTCATTAGCTGTTGAGGCCTCTGAAATACTTTTAAAAAACAGAGTAACACTCATAAGTGTAAAATTTTAAAATTTGTGGAATTTGTTTACTAATCTACTTTCATTGTCCGTACCATAACCAATATCTTGCCATAGAACTGATTTAAAAAAATAAAATGTATTGAGTCTTTCTAGCTTTTTGTGAAAATGGTAAACAGTAAATATAATTCATTGCTCACAGAGATCTGTTTTTCAGTACAGTTTTTCAGTAGTACAGGCGTGGGATTCGGTATCTGGAAACCCATTATTCAGAAAGGTCCAAATTACAGTAAGGCTCTGTAATCTCCTATAGACTCCATTTTAATCAAATAATTCAAACTTAATAATTATTTCTTTTTTCTCTATAACAATAAAAATGCACCTTGTGCTTGATCCCAACTAAGATATAATTATTCTTTGTTGGAGGTAAAACAATCCTATTCGGGGTTATTTGATGATTTTAGTAGACAAAGCATAATGGTCCAAATTACAAAAATATCCCCATTTCCCAAGCAGTCTGAATAATAGATTCCATACTGGTGTTTCCATTATACTTAAAGGAATCTTTCAGTATAGAAATAAAAAAACTGGTTAAATGGATAGGTTGTGCAAAATAAAACATGTTTCTAATATAGTTAGGCAAAAATGTAATGTATAGAGTGACTGGATGTCTAACATAACAGTACAGAACACAACTTCCTGCTTTTCAGCTCTCTTGGTTTTTACTGATGGGTTACCCTGGTGACCAATCAGTAAGCCATCAGTGACTTGAGGAAGGGCCACATTGGTCATAACTGTTGCTTTTGAATCTGAGCTGAATGCTGAGGATCAATTCTAAACTCACTGAACAGTTTTCTCCCATGTGGTCCCCCTTCAAGTTGCTGACTCAGAGTTAGAGACCTGAAAAGCAGGAAGTTGGATTCTGGCTATTATATTAGACATCCAGTTATTCCAGCCTTTATACATTACATTTTTGCCTAACTATAACTTTTTTATTTTGCACAGCCTATTTATTCAGTTTTTATACTGAACTGTTCCTTTAAGTTACTGTACTGTACTTGGCTTTGGAGTGCTCCCACCACGCATATTTAACACCATACCATGTTTTTACCATATATTGGATATTTATTTGCGGTCTATTGAGTTTTTTTTAATCAAATATACCTTCATACCATAAGACAATAAACAAAGGGGGATCTATGGCACTTCCACATTGTTCTCCTTATTTCAGAACATATTAATAGAGGATAGATTTTAGTCAAACCCTGCTACTGTATAGTGTTCATAATCCATTCTCAGTTTCATAAAACTGTCACAATGAATGTGCATCTTAAACAGTGGGACTCTCATTGCAGTGGCCCAGCTGCAAAATTTGTAATATTAATACATTAGATGGCACGTAATAATTTGGCCCCATAAAATAACATGTGCAGCCTTTGAGTAATCAAAAGTGACATATCCAAAAGTGACGTATCCAAATGGAACTATCAAATGGTAACACCCTAGTTTGTCTGGGCAGACTGAATAAGACAGCTACAGTATGAACCATTTCTCAAATAAACAATAATAAAAGATTGATGCAGCTGCTCCTACTGCAATTTTCAAATATAGGCTTAAAATTTGACTCAAAATTATATATGATATACGGTCAAATATAGAGTGTAGATTAAAAATACTGAGACTAAATTAAGAGGATATCATTTACATATCTCACACTTTAACCCACTATTCGTGTCTGATTTACCTTACTCAGCATCTCGGTAATATAAAATAAACACAAATGTATCTCTACTGATGTACCAATGAAGTACTATACACTTCTGGAGTCACCAACTGGTTTGGATGGATCATAAATTGATTGTATTACAAACATTATAAGGTACTGATAAAAGTATACTTTAAAGGGGTGGTTCACCTTCAAGTCAACTTTTAGTATAGTAGAAGGGCCAATTCTAAGAAACTTTTCAATTGGTCTTCATTATTTTTCATAGTTTTTAATGATTTGTAATTCACTTCTGTTTCTTTGCAGCTTTCAAATGGGGGTCACTGACACCATCTAAAAACAAATGCTCTGTAAGGCTACACATGTATTGTTATTGCCACTTTTTATTACTTTTCATTCTATTCAGTCCATCTCCTATTCATATTTCAGTCTCTTATTCAAATCAATGCAGGGTTGCTAGGGTAATTTGTACCCTAGAAACCAAATTGCTGACACTGCAAACTAGAGAGTTGCTGAATAAAAAGCTAAATAACTATAAAACCACAAATAATAAAAAATTAAAACCAATTGCAAATTGTCTCACAATATCACACTCTACATTATACTATAAGTTAACTCAAAGGTGAACAACCCCTTTAACTCATTTAATGCATTTAAACTTTTCATTAGCATTAATTGGATGGGGTGCAATGTTCTGTTAAATGGGATAAGTGGGATATATGTGTTTAGTTATTCTGTGTTGCTGCTGTTGGGACAAGTTTGAAGTCCTGATTCACTGCTGCTATTGACATGCTGAAATTTTAGGCTACTGCAATAAGTTTAATATACAACTGAATTTTCCTTTAAAGGGGTTGTTAACCTTTTAACACGCATTTAACACACATCCAACTGGCTTCATCTGTAGATGTGCAAGGCCATTGTCACACTTGCAGGCCATGATTCCCATCAGCACTGCACTAGAGGAACTCTACTACACAAGCCAGCTATTGTGAAAGCCACCCTTGGAGACAAGGCCACCAACTGCACTGGCACCTGACACAAAAGTCAATTTCTACACATGTAACAACGGAGCACAAGCCAGTTATTGAACTTGAAAAACACAGGTCCACAAGCCAGCCTTATTGATAATAAGCAGTGGCATACAAGACCAAAAACAATGCATGCAAGGCAGAAGCAAAGGTCAGCTATAAAACTGACAACATGACCAACCACAGCTGCTGAATACCAATCAGCAACAAAACTAGCTATGGGCTGTGAAACTCAGAGCACAGCCGCTGATGGTATGACCTATGTTAGATCCAACCAAAAAGCTATTCATGCCTACTGCTGGTGTAACCAGAACCATGCATGCAAGGATTGTAGAAAAGACAAAACCAATGGCTACAGCAAAAAACAGTAGCCATGCCTACCACCAGCCACTGCTAAGCCAGTGGCCAGTGCACCATAGGTCACAGCAAAGGCTGGCTGAAAGCCAGCAACCACAAGCCCTCCAAGAACTATAGTAAAAACTAGTGGCCACCTTAGCCTAGGGCCACATAAAAAGGCCAACTGCCAAAGAACACTGGTAAAAGGTATTGTGTTTTGGTAGCCGAGGATGAGGAGGGTATAACAATGCTTTATTAGGTTCATGCAGCCATTATATAACAGCAGTAAGTCTTACTTTTACTTTTAAGCTGTACAGAAAGTCCTGTGTATGCACCACATATTTCCCCTATAGTAGGAAAGCATTTGGACAAATATATAAACAGTAACAATTAAACCATATGTATCTTAAAAATGGCATTAGGAGTAGGGAAATGTCCTTCATTAAATGGAACACCTCCAAAGTCATATCTAGCAGGAGCAAGACGACTTGCATTCCATATCCGTCCATCAGACA
>CM044442.1:52278457-52332361 GCA_024363595.1 Xenopus borealis | reverse complement strand
TTCATCAAATGGAGCTTCTCCAAAGTCATATCTAGCAGGCACAAGACTACTTGCATTCCATAGGTCGTCAATCAGACAGTTCATTTGTGTATGGTCCTCGCTGGTGTCTCCCTTAAAGTGGTGTAGTAAATTTCGATTGTCCTTGTTTCAGTATACCTGGTTTCTTAATTCTGACTAAAGATCCAGGCTGAAACTGCACTTATCTTGCACCATGTTTTCTGTCAGTATAAGCCTTGCATTTGGCTTGTTGACATTTGGCAATGTACGCAGTAGATGATTTTGTAGGAACAGTGTTTAGTGGAAGTTTGATGTCTGCAACATGTAACACAGTGCACATATGTCTTCCATGTAATAATTCAGCTGAAGATGCTTGGGTTGTTGCATGGCATGTTTCTCTTTAGTTACGTAGTTCCTGTGAGACAGCCTCACTTATAGAGTAGGGCAGTCACCTCAATTTCTGGTGTACTGGTTTTACATTTGGTCTTAGCTTAACTTTGTGTACAAAGTTCTTTGCACAGCCCAGTGAAGTGTTGCTTTGTAGTAAAATTTTAGACACAGGCTGTGTGGCAGGCACTGGTGCTGTAGTAATGAGACCATCAACTAATTGTAGGTTTAATGCAGCACAGAGATCCCTTCCAAATATAGCAGTACCCTCATTCACATTGTAAAAGTCACATTTTGCAGTATTTGATTCAAATTGTACAGTAAATGGCAAGCAACCAAGCGCACAGATTTGATCCTTTAAGTAACTAACCAGTCTCAGCACAGGTGCAACAAGCATGTCTTTTGCAAAGTATTTCAAGAAAATATATTTTGGTAGTATAGAAACTGCTGAACCTGTTTCAAGCATCAGATTAATAGAGTGTGTCTTGTCAGCAGAAGCAGTATTGACATTGACAGTACATATAAACTGTAAATGTACCAGCTTTATCCACACTTAATACTGTAACATTTCTAGTAGTGAGTTCATGAACATCTTTAGCAGAATTATGGCAGACCTTGGCAAAGTGACCTACCTTTGAGCATTTGAGGCACAGTTTTTGCAGGACATGTAGCATAGTTTGCAGTGTGTTGAACCACAGTGGAAGCAGTATTTTTTATTTGTATTTGCTGTGAATCCCTTTCCTTAGTACTGTATTCTTCCCATGACTGTGCATTATTAGGCCACAGTACTGGATTCACATTCTGTACATTCTCGGCAGTTTCCTGACTGAGAGATTTAGTTTCTGCCACTGCTGTTTCAATTTGGCTAGCAACTGCAATAGCCTTTGCAAGGGTTAAGTCTCTTTCTAATGCAATGTGAGTTTGTTTTTTTCAACTATTGGGTCTCTTAGCATTTCATCTGTTAGATTCCCAAACTCACAGGTAACAACCAGCTCTCTCAAAGCTGCTACAAAGTATTTGGTGGATTCGCCATTACGCTGTCCACGTTGGCGGAATTTATATCTTCCAGCAACCCCATTTACTCTTGGCACTAAAATGTTCTTTATAGCAGTAAGAGCAGTTTCATAAGTTTCATTAGATGATGGTAATGTATAGAATATATGCTGTTCCTCTGCTCCCAGGCAGTGAATAAGTAAAGCACGCTTTCCAGCAGCAGAAATCTCCTCTTGGTCAGCAGCAATAATGTAATTTTCAAACATACAGATCCAAGCAGTAAAAGGTATGGTGGGCTCACCAGGGTTTGGAAGAAAAGCTGCGGGCAGCTGCAGAGGTAGAAGAGACATCTCATCGCCAATTTGTTGTGTTTTGGTAGCCGAGGATGAGCAGGGTATAACATTGCTTTATTAGCAGGTTCATTCAGCCGTTACACAACAGCAGTAACTTGAACTCTATTACTTTTAAACAGTCTAGAAGGTAAAGTGTATGCACAGTATAACTCATGTGCACAGTGACCTATACAGGCCATTTGTATAAACACCACAATTTGGATTACTGTATTCAGATAAAATAGGGTATATGCAGATCAACTGAAAATTGCTTAGAATTCATCAGTCTACAACATGCTAAAAGTTAACTGAAGGTTGAACCACCCCTTTAAATGCACTTATACTAGGTTTGCATTAAATAGTCTGCAGTTCTTTTTACATCTGTCTATGAGATCTGCGAGTGCCTGTTTTTCCATGGTATGAAATTTGAAAACAAAGATAAACTTGAGCTTTATAGATGTAACTAATCCGGAAGTTTTATTTATTTGTTATGTTCTTGAAAGCACCTGACTATTTGCTATTGTCTACTAAACATGGTGCCAGTTTTGCAGATTTATTACATCACCCATCTAGAGTTTACTCAAATCAGCAATACCCCAAGGGTCACCTTTTTGAAAGCTATTATATGCCATTAAATGATAAAATTGATTGGTAATGATGTGTAACTGCACCAAGGCAAGCAATGAGACTACTGGCTAGGGAACTTAACTCCAAGACAGTAAGGTTGAATATTGAGCAAATTTGCTTGAGATACTCATGGAAGCCCTAAGTTAAGGATCAGTTAGGTAAGGTTTGAACTAAAAGTTGGTTTAAGCTAGGGCTAATTGTATTTAATTGCAGGGATAACACTGTCTTATAGATGTTACACAGTTGAATGGGTTTATAAAAAGAACAAAGTGTATTAAGGTCAAGTCTTCCAAATGAACCCAGGCCAAATACCAAACCGAAAAGGAACATTTTTTTCACTTCCTTGTTTTGTAAAGAAAAGTCATGTAATTTCCCACGTGCATTTACATAAGCAAATTTGGTTCGGCCTTCTTCCTGCTGAAAAAGGCCGAAATCCTGACCGAATCCCGAACAGAATGGTGGATTCGATGTATCCTTAATATACACGTACCTACACAGACTTATCTATTCACTCACATATATTAACTACATATGGTTACTACAGATACCTATACTAACTGTGTAACTTAAAGTGCTTCCAAACACTTTTTTCTGTTCGGTTGTTTTCAAATTGTTCCCCAGAAATAAAGACTTTTTTCAATTACTTTCCATTATTTATATTTTACTGTTTTTCCAAAATCGAAGTTTAAAGTTGAATGTTGGTGTCTCTGGTGTTTGAGTCTGGCAGTTTAGTAATTCAGGTGCAGTACAATTTTGCAACATTTAATTGATACATTTCACAGCAACATCTCCGGAGTATTAGCAACTATTGTATCAATTCTAACAGCTGCCTGTAATGAAACCCAGAGATTCTGCTCAGCAGGGACACATATAAGAAATGTATCCATTTAATGTATCAGTTTAGAACAGTTGGGGGGGGTTAGCCCCCCCTCCCAGAGCTGCTTTAGAAGGTGAAAAATTACACTTTATACTTCAATATTAGAAAAACGGTTACAAATAGAAAATAGACAGTAATTGGAAAAAGTTGTTATTTCTGGTAATCTATCTGAAAACAACTAGTTGTTTGAAGGTGAACAACCCCTTTAAGATTACAAAAGCCTTGTATATTATGCTTATTTAAGCAATCATCCAAGTCACAGTTAAATGCATTACTAGAATCTGCCATCACAGCCTCAAAGCACTCACTGTGAATAACCATCTATGCTTAGGGTTGCCACCTTTTTTAGTTCCTGGAAACTCGGCAGCGGCAGGCGCCCCTACACCGCACGGTCCCACTGCTCTAGCGAGAGCAGGAGCACTGGGGAGCTGCACATCCCCAGTGCTCCTCAACAAGCACTCCACAGCAAGTGCTCCTCAGCAAGCGGCTAGCAAATTGCTCTTTGCCCAGGGCCCACCAAGGCCTTAAAACAGCCCTGGCCACAAAGCCAGGTATGATTTTGTGTAAAGGCTATCAAGGCCCGGGCCTAGGGTGGCACGATTTTAGGAGGCAACATGCTGCCCAACCATACTCACACTGGGGATGCACAGGAGATACAAAAATCTTTTAAAATTTCCTGAGCACCAATCCCCATTTGCACAAATAAAGGGGAGGGGAGAGGGGCAATGAACAGCAGTGAGCCTAGGGGCTCCAGCTATGTAAATCCAGCCCTGCGCAATTCAGGCCTGCTGGGCAGGGGGTGGTGATGTTGAGGTTGGACCATTGATGCCAGTAAAAATTCAGCTTGATCCCAATGTTATTAATAGAGGAAATGTGTAAAACTATAGGAAGGGTGTCTGGTTTTTAAACCGAAAATTCAGCTCTTCGAAGTACCTGGCCCTGCCGCCTGAGGCGAGCGATTCAGCTCGCATTATTGGCAGAGCATCACTAGGTATCATCAGCAAAAAAAGAGTCAATACTTTCAATGCCTGCGTTCAGGTCATTAATAAGTTAAAATGCAAAGGGACAAAGACAGACCTCTGCAGAACTCCACTAGCAACACTGGTCCCATTCGAAAATGAATCAAGAATGAATAAGACAAATATCAGGGGACCTTTTTACCCATAAAGAGGATCACCGCACCAGAGGCCACCCCTTCAGACTAGAAGAAAAGGACTTTCATTTGAAGCAGCGTAGGTGGTTCTTTACAGTGAGGACAGTGATGTTGTGGAATGCACTGCCGGGTGATGTTGTGATGGCTGATTCTGTTGATGCTTTCAAAAGGGGCTTGAATGATTTTTCGGACAGACATAATATCAAAGGCTATATTGATACTAAACTCTACAGTTAGTAAAGCCATGGGCATACAGTATATGGTTTGTGTGAAAGAGTGAGGGTGTGTGTATGCTGGGTTTTAATTTGGAGGGGCTGAACTTGATGGACTTTGTCTTTTTTCAACCCAATTTAACTATGTAACTATGAATCAAGGAAGGGGTGGGACCTTTATTATCAGAATGTGGTCAATTAGTGGATGAGAGCAAAGCAGATATTTTGAACTGTTATTTTTCATCTGACTACACTATGGAGAAACCAGTTAAAGGGGTGGTTCACCTTCAGGTTAATTTTTAGTATGTTATAGAATGGCCAATTCTAAGCAACTTTTCAATTGGTCTTCATTATTTATTTTTTATAGTTTATTAATTATTTGCCTTTTTCTAGCTTTCAAAAGGGGGTCACTGACACCCTCTAAAAACAAATCCTCTCTAAAGTGTCACATTTATTACTATTGCTACTTTGTATTACTCATCTTTCTATTCCAACCCTCCCCTATTAATATTCCACATTCTCATTCAAATCGGTGCATGGTTGCTAGGGTAATTTGGACCCCAGTAATCAGATTGCTGAGACTGCAAAATGGAGAGCTGCTGAATAAAAAGCTAAATAACTCAAAAACCACAAATAATAAAAAATGAAAGACAATTGCAAATGGTCTTAGAATATCGCTCCCTACATCATAATAAAAGTTATCTCAAAGGTGAACAACCCCTTTAAATAAATGTTTAATTTTTTAATAAGCCCAATTCCAATTATTTAACTACTGACGTATGGATTGAAAACATGGAATCTATATATAAGAGGTACAAGCACAACCCCCACAATAAAATTTGTGCAAGAGAATAAGTTGAGCTCTTACATTTTGTTTCCTGTAAGACTGTATTTTCCAGGAACACTTCCTGCTCTGCTACTGCAGCGAGAACTAATGTGCACAGCCGATGTAGGAAATTTTACCTGATGCACCAGTTCCCATGTGCAGGATTAAGAGAATGTTCCTCATGTCTTTCAGGTAGTAATCCTTAGCCTTATTAATAACTGTTTGTATGCCACTGTAAACTAGTTTTATACTGTCATCAGCGCATACTCCCTGCAGTTAGCTACAGTAGACAAGCATTTACACCCGAAGAATCAGTGCACATTGCACAGTAGTTAATACTGTTTACAGATTACTTGTGTTGCAAAATGTACAGTTTACTATTTTATATAAGCCACACTATTATATTATATGATTGCTAGTACAGTACTTGTTAATATACTGAATTACTTGTATTGAATTATGATTACTTAGTTTAGAAGCTGTTACATGATGTGCCAGTTCCCATGTGTAGGGTTAAGAGAATGTTCCTGTTGCCTGCAATACATGGAATTACTTTTCTTTTACCCTACTCTCACACTTTTCATATGTGCAACATATGCAATAGTTATGAAATCTACTGCTGATTTAAACTGCAGAAATACATAATACAGTGAAACTTCAATTTCAAGTCCCCTGATTTTAAGTTTTCCTGCATTTTATATTTTTTATTTGTGGTCCCACCAATTTATAATGCATTTCAATGGGTGTAAGTAATGTTTTCCCAGATTTTACATCAAAAATGTGTTCTGATGTTCACAAAAACTGCTTTTTTTCCTACATGAATGTTATTATTTGTGAAATAAAGAGGTTTAAAATACTAAGCAGATGTATATTTCTCCATGGTTCTGCCTGTAAATAATCAATTCCAATTAGTCTGCCCCTTATACAGTCCTGCACGAATCACTTATTGACAGTGAGACTTTGCACAGGCCCCCATAGTGTAACATTAATACTGCAATGCTTAACCATTGTTATTGTATCTTAAAGTAAAACAGGCTCTGGTGCTTATATCATTTCAGTACTTGAAGAAACAGTTATTTTAACACATATCCCTGATTTTATATTTTCCTGGATTTTACATAATTTTTTACTGGTCCCCTGAAAAATGTAAAATGGGGGTTCTACTGTTTACATTAATCATACCTCCCAACATTTTTGAAATAGAAAGAGGGACAAAAAGATTTGCTGCGTGAAGTGCATCAAACATTTTTTGACCATGCCCATTTTTGTGGCCACACCCCCTAATGACCATGTCCATTTTGAGAATATTTGGCAGGTTATGGAAGTTAGAACACATTTGTGTGGTTTTTATGGTATTACAGTTTTGCTGGTGAAGATGAATTGCCTTTAAGCGACGGAGACCTGCTTATCTTAAATTGTTTATTTTGCTTCTTTGCTTGTCTTAAATTCTTACAAACATATCTAAGTATCTCTTCTGGGTTCTCTGTCAAAGCCAATTAAGTTAGAAATGTTGTATCTTTTTCTTGCTGTTCAGGAAATCAAAGAGAAAGTCAGGACTTTTCAGTAACAAACCCGGGACTGCCGTTTGAGCTGTCAAATTCAGGACTGTTTCGCAAAAAAAGAGGCTGTTGCGAGGTATGCATTAATTAGTAGTAACATAATTAAGTTGGCTTGATTTTTCTTTAAAGGTATGAATATTGTAATGATATGTGCAAATTTTAATTGAACCCTCTGTAGTCACTTAATGAAAAACATTGATGGGTTAAATTATATACATTATGCAAAGCTTTCCCAGAATCCATATACAATTTACTTACTCTTCTTGCAAATTCTGTTTAGAATTTTCAAGAAGAGTACTTAGAGGCATTGCTATTGCCTTTATCCCAAAATAATTTTTTACTCCTATACAAATTCTCCTGATTAGCCATTAATTTTTGACAATCCACTCAAAATAAATCAGTATAGGGCATGGTATGATTACATGAGGATTGTGGCCACAATAAACTTCTGAATACATACAGTATCACAGCGGATAAAAGGCAACGGAGATGACCATGTACATTACATGGTGCAGTTAATCAAAGAACATTTTTGAGGTAAACATGCTTTTAAAGGAGAACTAACCTCAACTGAACCAAATTGTGTAACATTTATGAAACCGATTAAGCCATTTCCATTTCCATGCTACCACCCACAATATAACTGCATTTGAAAGTTTAACTGTATGCTGCCCTACCACAAAGCTTCAGAGTTGCCCAGCAGAGTTCACAGGCACCATCTTCCTCTGTTTATGAATTCATTTCCCCAACTTGGATGTTGCAAGAGAATGGAATAGATGTTTTAGGTAGGGCTGGGGGCAAAGTAGGTGGTGTCAGATTGGAGGGGGAGATAGTTCTCCTCTAAGTCCAAATTGAGAAAGGTCCTCTACCTATGGTATTCAACTCCTGCAATTAATTGCATTACATACAAGAGATAAACCTCATATTCTGCTGGATACTGTGATATTTTTACAAACCACATCTGACTGACAATAAGAAACATAAATTATTATAAAAATATTTGTAAACGGATCAAAGTTTTACAAGAGTAACACATACCTTCCACCAATCTTCATTGGAATCATCCAGGACAATGATTTTATCACCTGGTCTGAAATAAAGGTGGACACATTTAGAGATGGGGGAATATTATTAGAGAGGCAAAAATGGGTGTAACGTGCACTAGTCTCTTTACACTTTATACTTTACTTGCATTTCCAAACTGATATATATATATGTCCAGTGTATAGTTTTCATTTAATGCTTTGCGCTACTACAGTTTCAGTTTCAGTTAAAGGGGTGGTTCACCTTCAAGTTAACTTTTAGTATATTGTAGAAGGGCCAATTCTAAGAAACTTTTCAATTGGTCTTCATTATTTATTTTTCATAGTTTTTTAATGATTTGCAATTTTCTTCTCATTCTTTGCAGCTTTCAAATGGGGGTCACTGACACCATCTAAAAACAAATGCTCTGTAAGGCTACAAATGTATTGTTATTGCCACTTTTTATTGCCTCTTATCATTCTATTCAGTCCCTCTCCTATTCATATTCCAGTCTCTTATTCAAATCAATGCAGAGTTGCTAGGGTAATTTGTAAATTGCTGACACTGCAAAGTACAGAGCTGCTGAATAAAAAGCGAAATAACTAGAAAACCACAAATAATAAAAAATGAAAACCAATTGCAAATTGTCTCAGAATGTCACTCTCTACATCATACTAAAAGTTAACTCAAAGGTGAACAACCCCTTTAAAGAGGATCCTTGTTAAATTTTTTGCAATCCAAGACAGATCTCTTCCTACCAGCCCTAAAGGTCTTCCATTGATTTTCTGACTTCCAATATATTAACTGATTATATAGTGTAAATTCCATTGTCCTCCCTTACTAACTACCTTTTCTGTCTGTACCTCAAAATTCTCAGTAAAAGCTTGTTTGTCCTTTCACACAATTCTCTGTCAGACTGACAGACTATATACAACTTCAGGCTTTGTCTAACTTCAGTTGCCTTCCATGTTTGTGTTGTAATCGACTCCTTTACTTTATTTCTGTTTGTATCCCAAAAATTGCTTGTATTCCTCCTACTGAATGCTGATTAACTCTTTGCCATTTCCTATTGATTTCATCAATCTGACCTGACTCCCTCCTTAGTCCTTTTTAGGCTATGGGTCTGCCCTCATAATGGGGTGTAAGGAAATAAATGAACAAAGGACTAAAAAGTCATATTTGAGATGAACGCAAGTAAAGGGCAAGTTAGGAGAACTAAACCCTATATGCAAAAATCCCTCCCCCCCACCCCCGCGTAGGCCCTCTCCCTCCACCCACCTCCCCTCCCCCCGAGCAAATGCCCCTAACTTGTTACTTATCTCCTTCTAGGTCCTCTCCAATGGAGTTCACGGCAGCCATCTTCTCCCGAGCATTCTTCTTCCTGTATTCATCAACGTTTGGTGGTGCATGCGCAGTAGGAGGCATTTGCCAGTACGGAGCTACTGTGCATGCGCCCAGAAGTCACAAAGTTTACAATTTCTTCATGACTTTCTGTGCATGGGCAGTAAATCCGAACTGGAAAATGCCTCCTATTGCCTATGCACCACCAAACACCGATGAATCCAGGAAGAAGAGCACTCGGGAGAAGATGGCTGCTGTGCCGTGCCGCTGGAGAGGACCTAGAATGGGAGGTAAGTAACAAGCTAGGGGCATTTGCCGGTGGGGGGGGGGGGGGGGGGTGTTTGGGGTAAGCCAGGGGGGAGGAGGTGGGAGAGGGCCTACACAGGGGAGGAGGGAAGGATTTTTGCATGGATGCGGTTGAATTCTCCTTTAAGGTGAATGTTTATTGACTGTTTTGGAGACCCCCTGAACATAGTACGCATACAGTTAAACACTAGGCTCTAATTTAGGACTGTAAATAGGTGCTTGACTCCTTTGGAAAAAAGCTGAAAGTCTCTCTCTACAGACATCATGAACTTTTATATGTGATCAGGGAAACTAATACTATAATACATCAGTAAGTTGTAATAAAACATTTTATAATGAAATACCTGTATGATTCACCTGGGGAATTTTCCCTAGCTACACTGTTCCTACCCAATATACCATTGCCTTACAGTCTGGCATTCCTTCCTTTTATATTTTTGTTCTCCTTTTTCTGTAAAGTTTCATGAGCACAAAAAAAGATGTCAAGTATTTTTTATTCTGCTTGCTCTATTAAAGCAACTTTCATTGGAGACGTTTGTAAATCAGATTAACTGTCATGGATGTATTGTTGGGACTATCAATAATCTCTGGAAAATATAGATTAATCAGTTGTCTGCACCTGGGAAGGTTTTGTAAAGATGGATTTAGATAAAACAGAAACATACTAAGTTTGCAGGTGCTAAGCACACATTGTATATTAATTGATGAAAAGTGTAAAACAGCCTCCATGACTCATATATATCAACCTGCATTGATGGAATGTTAAAAGGGGAAGGAATGGTAAAATACAAATACAGTTATATTGTCCCTTGAGTGAAGAGCTACTTATAGAAATTTTGCCTCTATACGATTTCCCCTTTAGCTGTACTTGGCTGATCCAAATCTACTATATAAGGGCTCACACATGTGCAGAATCAATCAATGCCGTACGCATGTGTCAACAGTTACTGTATACCTCCCAGGCAAGCGTGGCAAGTGTTTGGGAGCACTGAAAGCATGATGCAAGGGGTCATGGGGAGGAATACATTTTGAGCATGCACACTTTCGGAACATAGGCACAGGATGTGATGCGTATGCATCACCAAGATGGGGGCGGCAAAGACCGCAAAGGGGATATAACTTCTATGTGACGATACAAGAAATCCACAACGAATTGGGTAATTAAAGTATGACGTTTCAGGAGGGGGGCATGCAACAGTTTAGAAAAGCTATTCAAAATTACCTTTCCTTCTCCTTTAACTAAATTGTGTTTTGGGCTTAAAAATATAGAATGAACTGGAGAAATTATAAGGAAGAATCATAATTAAAAAAACAGTATGGACAGTGTAGTAAAGGTATGATGATCTCCTTCACTACATCATACCAGCACACATGATTACTGCTTAAAATATATAGAATACTGTAGAGATTTAGAGATGGTTCCAACTGTGATTTTGGAGTGAAATAAAATGATACCTTTTGAGATCAAAAAGTTAATCGAGGGGCAGATTTGTCCTTTTCAGTAACAGTTAGTAAATTTATGAAATCTGATGTGATTACTTACAGCTCAGACTGCTTATTTATGAATGCAAGTACAAAAACCACTGCAAATATATTTTTTTTAATATCCAAAGTATTTTGTCCTCAATTCCAGCATAATAACTGGTGCCCACAAAATGTTAAAGAACTAAACCATAACAATGAATATGGTTAGAAATTACATATTTTATATATTGAAGTTATTGAACCAGGCTAAAGGGTCATCATCTCTATTGTAATAAAATACAGGCCTTCAAAATTGTCACAGAAGTTTCCCATCTTGGATTTTGTTAGGAGTGTCATGCTCATTGTGCTTTGAGCAGCTGTAGGGGGCCATTTACTAAAACTCAACATTTATTCTAACAGATTGGACAAAACTCCCATACATGATTTAACTGTATTTATCCATAAAATAACTTGACAAATTTCAGTACAGAAAAGACCCAATAAAATCATGAAATTTTTTTTTCACATTTTTCAGATTTGACAGGCAAATATTTTTTAGATTTTCATACGAAATCCATAGCCGATCATGATATCTTCCAATTGTTTTAAGGGACTTTTACATGACCTCGACAGGACTTTAAGCAGCTTCAGGGTATAATAAATATCGAAAAATTTGTTTTATTTTTCCCCCATTTAAAAACCCCCAACCAGAAAAATTCTAGTGCTAGCAGATAACCCCCATAATGTACAAACATTTAGCCTTTTACGCTTTAGTTCTCCCTTAAGAACCATGGCACTACTTCTCTTAGTAGGTGTTAATTCCAGGGCTTCCCTGCATTCAAGAGCTTTGACGCATTTGGAAAAATGTAGGCCTTATTTTGTGCTTGCATGTGTAAATGAGCGTTTATATCATTAACTTTAAAATGTTATGTTATTAAACATAGCTCATGAGAATTCACAGTTACCTCATTCCTAAGTCTTGAGTCTCTTGTGGAACAAATTTGTACAAAGCCACAAAACTATCTATCGAATCCTTATTTTCAGGCAACTGCAAATAAAAAAGAAATACAGGTGTAATGCTTTGTAAATAGTCAAAGCACATAAAGTACAGCATTTTTCACAAATTTAAATACTCTTATCTCCTTCCACTTCATCACCTGGGCACAATCTACTGTTTGTAGCTTTTTCATTTGTAAAATTTTAGCAAAGTAAATAGATTTGTCCTTTTAAATGCTATTTGCAATTTGGATTCATTGCAACAAAAATGCACAGTTTTTATATGCCTACTCTAAAATGAGAAGGTGAGACCCTTGCCTCACGTGGCAGGAGCGTCCGTTGCAAGGGACAACAAAAAGTTGCCTTTCATAACTGTACGAGACGAATTTCCACAGGAGCAGTAGCCCCTGAATCTCCCCTGTCCAACAGTTACAGCTTAGAAAAACAGAGATATATTAGATGGTGGAAATAAAATTATTAAAGGTGAACCAGTGGCGCAACTACTCCCTGGTGGGCCTCTACAAGATGGGCACCTGGGCCTGCCATAACCATTTTCGTGGCTCTGATGGGCCCCAAGTGGGTTGGGGCCCTGGTGCAATTGCACCCCCCTGCAACCCTGGTAGTTATGCCACTGAGGTGAACTATGTTATATTAAATTAAAATGTAATATAAGCTTCAGCATACTTGTCATGCCAAGGCAGCATTGCTCTGCCATCAAAAGTTGGTTGCAGTCTCACACAGAGACAATTGATTGTATATCTCACCAGGGGGGCTGTGGAAAGGTGACATCCATATCTTGTCTTCTGAGACGTTTTGGAGCCACACCATTTGGGCAAGGAAGCTGGGCCAGTCTGTTCTTTGATCGGCTGATCAAAGAACAGAGCTGTGGACCTAGAGCAGCAGGGGGGGTAGCTAGTAGAAAATTATGGATTATAGGAAAGTATCCATATCTCCTGTGTCATAGGATTCACAACCTCATATCTTACATATTGGTTATGAGGAGGTCACATGCTTCCTAACAATACCAAACAGGGCTAGCCTATACCCACCCGTTAGGTGTAATATCATTTATATATATATATATATATGCACTGTTTCTTTTAACATCAAATATCATTTAATACGTTAGTCCTTGTGCTCTAAACGAACTCATTGCCCATATAAATGCTTGTGCCTACGTGTATGAACTCTTTGTATGTGTGGAAAGGGAAAGTTGCCTATTTGTATGTTTGATAACTAGTACGGCTAGCAGGAAAGTGTGTTTTGAATGTGAATTAACCCTTTGGCTGCTGGAGTGCTTGTTAGACTAGTAGGATCTTACCCTGAGTAACTACCATAGGAGAGAGTGTTTGATGTATTGTGTAGTGTGAGTTATTACCTGTTATAGAGGGCAGGGGAATAGTCACATTAGGTTTCTATCGCCTGTTAATGATAGATGGTGGCAGCGAATTAACTTTGTGGGTGTTGGTGTGTTTTTGGGGTGTCTGATGTTAGTCTAACCTGTGTGTAAGGTGATTGAGAGACTGGTTGTAACCCCTTGCAGCCAAACCCAAGAGTTAAGTGTGGTTGAGTGACGCGTTTCCGTGACAATACTGAAATAAGAAACTTTCTAAATACAATCAATTAAAAATTCTGTACTGTTTCTGAACTAATATGATATGATATATATTAGATCTAACTGTCAATGACTATCTGACACCCAACTGCTTCATCAAGACTCAATGAAGAGAAATAGATGCTGAGAGAGGGATAGTGAATATAAACTATTATTTCAGAAACAATGCAGAATATTTAATTGATTCTATTTAAAAGTTTCTTATTTCAGGATGCTGAAGCTGAAATTTTATTTTTGTGATACTTCCCATTTAAAGAAAAAAAATATTAAACCTCCGTGCAAGTTCTCTAAGTTGTAAAAGCTGCAGCACATATGAAATATAACATGCATTCCTTAACATCGTTGTTAATTTCTTACCACTGATGATGCAATGTTCTTCTGCTCCAATTCTTCCCTGAAGCTGAAACAGTCTGTGCCATTTTCTAAGTAACTAAATACTACAAATAAAATAATAGCAATGCAGAGTAAAGCTATGGCATTTATATGCATATTTAAAACCTAGATGCATAATAATATTTCAACTCGGTGATGCCCATTTACAAAGACCGGGGGCAGAAGTGTAAAAGCACTAAGAGGAGCAAGGATTCTTCCCTTAGTGCTCATTCAGGCAGCAGTTCTTCCTCAGTCTGGCTGTGCTCTGCACCTTGCACTGTATGAATAATCCAGAGTGAGGTGTAGACCACAGCTCATGAAAGAGCTGTCCTTGCTGCTTGCCAGGCAAAAATATCCAATTACAGCAGTTTCTTGCACTTTGCAAAATACCTTTACAAAGTAAATAACTAGGGATGCACCAAAACCAGGATTCGGTTCAGTATTTGGCCAGGATGCAGCCATTTTCAGCAGGATTCGGATTCTGGCGAACCAAATCCTTAAAATCATGTGATGTTTCGTCACAAAACAAAAAAGGAAAAAAAGTTTAGTGCACGGCTCTCTTTTACCCCTAATTTATGCAAATTAGGGTTCAGATTCTGTTCGGTATTCGAACGAATCTTTCACAATAGATTCAGGGGTTCGGCCAAATCCATTAGGTGCATCCCTACAAATAACCCCAAATTGAAAAGCTGAAATCACTACCAAACTACAATAATGTAGTTAAGCAATTAGTAAGGCAACTTATACATATTTTAGGAAAGGGTCATCTTTTGCAGGTATAGGTATAGCGAAAATGTAAGGAATAATTGTCTGAAGCTACTGTACCTTAACAGACACTGTACCTTTTTAATCTGTTTATTTTGACAGGCTAACTGCCAACTTCTCGAGTGTGGGAAAATGTTACGTAATGGAAATATGAAAATGTTCTTGGCAAACAAAAAATAAATTGTCATACCATCAGAGAAATACTTTCTGCTTCTAATGTGCATCTTGTGAATGGAAAAAAAGCATTAATTCTAAAATCATTCTACTAATGGATATAGAGGAAAAGTATGTCACAGAATATACAGTGTCCTCTGTTAAGAAATGTAGCTGTATGTCAACAATTTCTTTACTCCGAATACCAAATAGTATCATCATGGAAACTTTAAATAAACCCAACAGGCTGGTTTTGCTTCCAATAAAGATTAACAGTATCTTAATTCCTATCAAGTACAAGGTACTTTTTTATTATTCCAGAGAAAAAGGAAATCATTTATTTTTTTAAATTTGCGTTATTTGGATAAAATGCTGTCTATAAGAGCCTTTCTGTAATTTGGAGCTTTCTAGATAACGGGATAATAGATGCCATACATGTATTGCACTTAATTTCCATGACAAAAATTGCCAACATAATTATTTAATGCAATTTTTTTGCAATAAAAATAAGGGTTATTTTTCTTCTAACTGACTTTGGAGTCATCAAAGATGTCAAATGCATACAGTCAAGATCCTAGTGCCTTCTACTTTTTTTTACAGTGGGGGGTAAAGTTTTTCTTTAAATAAACATTCTATTTTGAAGCATGCCTTTGCAGTTTTATTGGTGTGTAAAATGAGTAGTAGAGTAATTTTTATAATCTTAAAGGAGAACGAACACCTAACTAAAGAAGTAGGCTAGAAATTGTGTACATTATGTTTTGGGTTTCTGCACCAGTCCAAGGCAATAACAACCCTTTAGCAGTAAAGATCTGTGTCTCCAAAGATGCCCCAGTAGCTCCCCATCTTCTTTTCTGCTGATTCACTGATTCACAGCTTAGGAACCAGCTCAAAATATACTGTATATATTGACTATAACTGTCACAATATAAAGCTGATTAGTAATTAAAACAGGTCATCACAGAAACCAGTGCAGCTAGGGAGAATTTAATAATCTCTCCTGTGGCATCAGCTTATATCACAGGAGAACCTTATTTTCTGCTTGATAATTTGCAACGACCCCTAAGCGTAGCTTCTCAACAACTGATCAGAGCCACTTAGTATTTGAGTGTGACAGACAATCTTCAAGATGACGATAGCTCATTATTTAATATATGGCAATTTTGACCATATTCATTTTTTAGGGTCTAGTTCTCCTCTAAAGGAATTGTTCAGTATAAAAACTGGATAAATAGGCTGTGCAAACTAAAAAAAAGTTTATAATTTATTTTAACAAAGAATGTAATCTACAAAGGCTGGGGTGACTGGATGTGTAACATAATAGCCAGAACATTACTTACTGCTTTGCAGCTACCTTGGTTTTCACTGACCAAGCAGTAACCAATCAGTGAGTTGAGGGGAAGCCACATGGATCATAACTGTTGCTTTTGAATCTGAGCTGAATCCTGAGGATCAATTACAAACTCACTGAACAGTTATGTCCCATGTTGCCCCTTAAAGTCGCTGACTAATTCAGAATTAGAGAGCTGAAAAGGATGAAGTTGTGTTCTGTTCTGTCCTGTAAAACATCCAGTCACTCCAGTCTTTATAGATTACATTTTTGGCTAACTGACTATATTAGAAACATTTTTTTTTTATTTTGCACAGTCTATCTATTTACCTAGTTCTTATTTTTATACTGAACTGATCCTTAACATGGTAGCTGCTGCCATAAGGCAAACTGAGAAATTCTCCTCTGGCAGAAGCAGCATGTTAACAGCAAAAAAAGACACTCATGGCGAGCTGAAATTTCCAATTTTTTTTCAAAAAGAAATTTGGCTCTTCTAGTTCAGAAAGTTTTATCGCATTTATCCCAGGACATGTAAACATAAGTTAGTTCTTAACTCGCATAACTAGATCCTAATATTATAGTAATTTTAATTAAAACAAAAAAGGGAAATTTGACTTACCACTGTTACTGCGTTGCCTGCTTGTGTTTGGTAGGTATGCACTATTATTCTCTTCTGGTACTTCAAGTAGATCTGTA
This sequence comes from Xenopus borealis, assembly GCA_024363595.1. NCBI lineage: Eukaryota > Metazoa > Chordata > Amphibia > Anura > Pipidae > Xenopus > Xenopus borealis. The sequence continues at coordinate 52,315,340 of CM044442.1, read as the reverse complement.
GTCTGGAAAAAAATGAATGAATAACGAAAGAGAAGAAAAGTAACAATGTGAGGGGGACATAGATAGGAAAAAATCTTATTATGCAAGAAAAAGAAGCAAGAAAAATAAGTAAGTTCACATGGAAACGTTAATTTTTTAATGACATTCAGTAGAAACGACATATGGGGAAGTAGCGGAAAAATATGGGAATAGCAGAAGCAAGTATTAAAATATATATAGTAGCATATTTTCAAGAATGTTTCTAATATCCTCATACAAACAGATTTTTAAGGTATAGTGTACTAGATACATAAAAAGGCTGGTGGAGAAAATGTCAGGCGTAACCAAGAATGCCAGAAAATAAAGAATAATAAATGTTTATAGATAATAAACAATGAAGAGAAAAGATGGAGATTCATTATAATCAAGGTTATCATGGAAATAAACAGAACTTGCTGCTATGTGGGTAAACTCTCCAAAGTTGGCAACCCAGAGATGTTAAAATTCATTTGATTATGTTAATTCTAAAGAGGCCATTGTGAAAACTGTTGTTATCCAGTGCCAGGACCATAACTGCATATGATTTTACACCTCAAGTGATTGGCAAGCAGTATTCTAATATTTTTTTATTATTACTACATTTATTATTAAGGGGCAGATTTACTAAGGGTCAAATTTCGAAATGAAAAAAATTCGAAATTCGACCATGTGAATAGGCAGGGAAGTAAAACCCTTTGACTTCGAAGGATTCTACCACATTTCCATTGGTCGAACGATCGAATAGGAAATATTCAATCGATCGATAAATCGTTCGAATCAATCAAAAATCGATCGATTTTGATCAAAAATAATGAAACCCAATTTGGTAGCTTTGATCTGGCGATCTAGATGGTCGAATAAAAATTTAAAGGGGAAGTACTTTAACAGTCGAATATTCAAATGAAATTTTATTTGATTCGATCGAATTTTCAACATTCACTGGTCGAAGTGGTCTTCAAAAACAATCGAAAATTTTTATTCAAATTTTTTTGAAAATTCGATCGAACTTCGAATCCTTCATGTGAATTTAGTAAATCTGCCCCTTAAATCTAAAGCTAATTACAAGGGACAGAAGATTAAGAAAGTGGGCAGTACTTTCAGATTGTTCACTATAAACAAAGACTTTTTACAATTGCTTTCCATCTTTTATTTTTTTTTACCATTTTCCGTAAAATTTAATTTAAGGTTGCATGTTCCTGTCTCTGGTGTTTCAGTCTGGCAGTCACGAGCAGCTGAACTGTTACAATTTGCCACTTTTAATTGATATAATTGTTTGATACATTTCTCAGCAACACTTATAGAATATTAGCAACTATTGTATCAATGCTAACAGCTACATTTAAAGAAGCTCTTGGGCTTCAGCTCAGCAGGGCTAAAGTTAACAAATTAATTGGCAAATACAGATATGGGACTTGTTATGCAGATTTCTTGGGGCCTGGGGTTTTCCGGATAATGTGTTTTTCCATAATTTGGATCTTTTAAACTTTAAATAAAACAAATAGGCTGGTTCTGCCTCCAAAAAAGGATTCATTATACTAGCTGAGATCAGGTACAAAGTTCTGTTTTATTATTACAGAACTATTTGGATTAAATGGAGTATATGGGAGACAATTTTTTTTATTACTAGAACAACGTATTGCTTATGGAGAAAATATTTAATATAGTGGGTCATTAAAACTCTTTATAATTAACCATTCTGTCCGGAATCAAACCCTGGTCTGTGCAACAAACTGTTCCTGCATTATCCTCCTGACCCACTATGGGCTCACAGAATTGGCACTGGTCTGTCTTCCAGGTGTACACCTGCAGAAAATGTAAAGTTTGGTGATACCTTTTATTGGCTAAGTGAATAAGTAAAAAATGCAAGCTTTCGGAGCACACGGGCCCCTTAATCTGGTAAAATACAGATGAAAGCTGGAAAGGCACACCATGTATACATTATTGAAAAAGGGTTTATGGGAAATAAATTAGAAAGTTACAGATAGACAGAGAACTTATAGAGATAATAATAGTATTTAGAGTGAATTGTAAATAGTCAATGGCTCTGGATTCAGTCAGGTTACATTGTTTGAACTAGACCAAGACAGAATAGGGTAGGGATAACCCAACAGTGAACAATTAGGAATTGGAGAAGAAAAATTGAAGATACAGGTAAGGGTTCCACTGGGTAGGATAACATATGGAACCAGAACTTTTCCACTTCACACAACCATACCAGACTATACCAAATAAGATACAAATAGGAATTATGATCTGTAAAAATAAGACAATATTTCAGCCCAGATATTAAGCCCCCAGGTAAGATTCACACCTGTTACCTATCCCTGCTACTCTCTATCCTCTGCCTAACTCGTGCCAAATGATCAAGTAATTATAGGCCTCCCCCATGCTACTCACAATAGCTTGATCATCAAAGCTTTTGCGCCTGATCTAGCCTCTGATTCCTGGAACCTGTGCCCCTCTTTGATTCCTATGACCCCACCTGATTCATGCCTGGCTGTTTGTGCCTGCTTTCCTCTTCCCAATGGTACCCAATTACTCTCTTCTGTGGATTCCCATGTTTGGCCTCTGACCTTTTCCTTAAGCTTGTTTGCTTACTTGTTATCCAGCAATTAATGGGTGTTTCCTTGGTTACTCTTACATGCTGGTTGCTCAACAGTAGCCAGACCTGGCAAATTATTATTTTTTTTTTAAATGGGGCCCTTCTCTTTTGAGTCTATTTCAACAGACTCATATAACAAAGTTTGCTTGTCTGTCCCATAATATTTGTATTTACCTTCCATTACTGGTGTACTCGGTTCCAATCCAGATTTTCATAAACTTCAATTGGGACTCTAGACATTAAAAGTGTTACATACAGATGAAGCCATTTTGTATTGTGCATTTGACACAGAAAAACTTAACTCATCTATTCCATTTATCCCACTTAGCACAGAATATTGTGTCACAGCATCCCATCCAATTAACGGTTCTTAGTGAATTTGCCCCTTTGCTCCCCTGCTCAAACCGACCTAAACAGAATTTTCCAGAGTCAATATTAATTACTCAAAAACTTTGGCTATAAAACCTATTTCTCCCAACCAGGGCAGGAACTAGGGGTAGGCAGAAGAGGCACTTGCCTAGGGTGCAACCAAAGGGGGGCGCTTGGCAGGTGCCTGTCTTCTGCCTACCCCAGGATTGCTGCTCTCCCATCCCGCTTGACCCCCCCGCCGGCGCTCCCTCCCCTCCCCTCTGTGCGAAAGTCGCATGCGCATGCTCAGCGCCCGGAGGGTGAGAGCGCACACCGTGCGCACCCGGAGGGTGAGAGCGCACACCGTGCGCGCCCGGAGGGGGACAGCACACACCGTGCGCGCACGGAGGGGGAGAGCGCGGGGGAGTGCAGTGGCGCCTGGAGCGCCAGGTACACTTGGCCCGGCACTGCTCCCAACTTCAGAATTCCAAATACTTTGAGATTTGATTCATACATGGAATTAATCCCTTCTCTGGAAAATATGTCTTCTTTTAGGCTTTTTCATAAGCTACACATGCCATTGTTTGTATTTGGAGATATAATTAGAGTTCATAAAAAACTTGAATTGTGTTATAAGCCCACATTTTAATGTTTGCTAAATCAGCCCCAAAGAGCTAGGAGGCAAAAGGATCAATGTGATCTTATATGTGTATTATCCAAATGACTTAATGTAATTACAGGCTCCGTAAGATCAAATTGATCTTCCTAAATTCTTTCAAAATCTGTAGCCTTTTATATTTTATTACCCACGATAGCTCTCCTTCAATGATCATTTACGTATCTTTAATGATCCATTAGAGCTACTTTATAGCTATAGTTAAAAGAAAAAAAATGACTACGATCAAAGCAGTCATTGTCACCTCTTGAAAACTATCATGATTAGTTTATGCAGCTGCATAAGGATTCATGCAGATAGGTGGCTGAAAGAAAACTGTAAACTTTTCCAGCTTTTGCCAAATTTTGCAAACTTGCTCCACCAAATTTTTCACTTCACACATACCACAAATATTTTTGTATTGAAATGAACATTTGTGCATTCGTGGAGACGATTTGCAATTGGTTTAATTTTTTAGTGTACAAATTACCCTAGTAACCTTGCATTGATTTGAATAGGAGGCTGGAATATGAATAGAAGAGGCCTGAATAGAAAGACGAGTAATAAAAAGTAGTATTAACAATACATTTGTAACCTTACAGAGCATTTTTTAGATGTTAGTCACCCCCATTTGAAAGCTGGAAGAGTCAGAAGAAAAAGGCAAATCATTCAAAAACTATAAAAAAATTATGAAGACCAAAGGAAATATTACTAATAATTGGCCATTCAATTACATAATTGTGCCTTGAAGGTGAATCACTGTTGAGAAGACAAACTGTGTGTATTTTATAGTGTATTGTATAGTAATGCACTTGTGAGAAATCAGGAATTCAGCAGGAAACAAATGATGAGGAAGTTCTGGACAAATACAAGAATACTGGTAAAACTGCTAATTTTTTTGCAACCCACAAAGCATGTAAGACCTTTTCTCAAGTGGACCTGCAATGACTGAAATACAGTGAATTTTACATCCCCAGGTCTGTTTTTTCAGCATTTATTGGTGGTCCCACCACACAAATTTTTTTTTTTATAAAATACCAGGTGGCAACCCTAGGTGGTGGTGGGGTGCAGGTTGGAGCTGATTTCTTTGCCACAGCCTCCAGAGATGTTTTTGCAGGGGGCACTACACCACTGAATAAGATTATTGGTGCACAGGCTCCCTACATACAGGACTCTTACTAACAAAACAGTTTGAAGGGAGGGGGTTGTATACTGGAAAATCTAATTATCTACCTCACAAGGACCAAACATGGAGAAGCTTCAGTTTCCTTGTTTGCCCTATTTAGCTCTTTAATATCAAAAACCATAGAATTTGTATGGTTTTGTAAAATGCAACATATTAGGTGACAAGTGTATTTGAACAGCATATACAAGCTTTCTTGTGTGATGCTGTAGGAACATGAACAGCTGCTTTAACAGAAAAAAGGAGCTTGTCCTGTAAGGGGCATATTTATTATACTGTGTAAAAAACAGTAGAATAATACACCACACATCACCAGGTTTTGCCGTGTAAAAAGGCATACATTTTTTCTTTTTTTCTTACAGTGACGTCCGCCAGAAACAATGTCAAATCTAGTGTTTGCATGGCATAAAATTACACCTCGCTATTTATTTTACACAGCTTTTTACGCCTTTTTTTTGGCAAATTTTGTTTTATACAGCGTAATAAATATGCCCCTTAAAGTGATTATGCTTCCAGGACTTCTCAATACTTTATGCAATAAGAAAAGATTTTCAAATTTGCTTAAATATTATATTTTTCTATTTCTCTGATTGCAGATATGATTGCATATTTCTCTGATTGCATGCGGTTTTAAGTTTGTGGGGTAAAACTATACTGTATATAATCAGCAATAAGTTATACTTATGGATTTTTTTTTACTGTGGCATCCGTTTAAACATTAATGCACGCATACAGACATTAATGGGAATCCTCATAATGTGTATATTGTGGTATTGGTGAATGGTATACAAGGGTCAATATAATACATTTAAAAATCCTGACCACTTTCCCCCCCAAACCTTGTAGACTATACTTGACAAGTCTCACCTAAATGTGCTAACAAGTCCAATTGTTGCCCATAACTCTTGCTTTTGGAAGTTACTAATGTAAAAATACTTTCCTCTGTTAATCTCATCATCTTTACATAATGAAAGGGTGAGTGACTAATGAAGCACACGTTCATAACTTAGAAGTTGACACTAACAGGGGCATAACTACCGGGGGAGCAGGGGGTGCAACTGGGCCAGGGCCCGCACCTTGTATTTACACTAAGGGGGTAAATTATCAAGATGAAAATTTTTATCTTTTAAATATCACTCCAACCAAACTTCCACGCACTTTTTTTTATCAATACACTGGTGCGGGAAAATACTTGATAAAATCGTGAAAAATCCAAATTGTACAATTTTTTTTCGGATTTGTCACCTAAAACTGCAACTTTTTCAGATTTCAGGCCAGCTAATTGAACGAAACCCAGTGCATATCAGGATATCTTCCAGTTTTAAAGGAAATCTAAACCCTAAAAATGAATAAGGTTTAAAATGTGCCATGTACTTTATATACTGAACTTATTGCACCAGCCTTAAGTTTCAGCTTATCAATAGCAGCAATCATCCAGGAGTCTGAACTTGTTACAGGTAGTCGCCATCTTGGAAAGTGTCTGTGACACTCGTGATCAGTGGGCTCTGAGCAGCAGTTAATAAGCTAAGCTTAGGGGTTGTAGCAAATTATCAAGCAGAAAATGAGGTTTATCTGTAATATAAACTGATGCTACAAGGCTGATTATTAACTTCTGATGCTGGTTTCTATGGTGCCATGTAATAACTATCCATATTAATTGCTAATCAGTCTTATACTGTGGCATTTATATTCTACATGTACTGTATATTGTGAGTGGGTCCCTATGCTCAGTAAGTGACAGCAGCACAGATTATGTGCAGTGAATCAGCAGAAAAGAAGATGGGGAGCATCTTTGGAGACACAGATCTTTACTGCTAAAGGGCTGTAGTTGCCTTGGGCTGGTACAGAACGTAATATATAGCATTTCTAGCTACTTCTTTAGTTTAACTATACTTGTCCTTTAAACGGGACCTCTGCTATTGACTTTTTGGCAGGTTTGTGATGGAGTAATTTTTTATTCAGACTTTTAACACCATTGGGGTTTAAGAAATCCTGAAAAAAAATTTCTATGAAAAAATTGTGTTTTCCCTGACCAGAAAAAATTGGACTTTATTAACAGATAACCCCCTAAAAGTAGGACTTGAGGCGCCAATTATTCTAAAGGCTACACTGTATTTTCATTGTACATGACTTTCAGTGCAAGGTATTACAATGTCTTGGAGCGGGGTAGTGTCTAGGGAGTATAGTACAATGTTTGTCCTCAGACCCGAAACTTCAAACTTATACTGGAATACATAGGAAAAGTGGACGTCTAATGGCAGTCTTGATGTATTTATTTTAGCATAATACTTAACTGTGTTCCTAGATGTAGAGTTATGTGGCATTGAATAGTTGTTGTTGAATTAACATTACAGGTACTGGACCTATTATCCTGGGACCTGGGGTTTTTCGTATAAGGGTTTCCATACCTTAAAGTGATACTGACACTAAGGGGCCGATTTACTAAATTCACGTGAATAGATCGAAGTTAGATTGAATTCGGCAACGATCGTAAGAAAAATCCGATTGGTTGAATATGCAAATTTGGCTTATTCGATCATCAAATAGCGAACGATTGAATGATCGAATATTTGATTATTTGATCATCGAAGAATTAAATTTTTAAAAGTTATTCGATTGCCTACTTCGCCAGATTGGACCTACCGAATTGTAATAGAAGCCTATGGGAGCCTTCCCATAGGCTTCTGAGGATAAGTCCTGATCGAATAGGATTCATACGATCGAAGTCTTCGATCGTTCGAATCGTACAAATTATTTGAATAGCCTAAAACTATTCGATTAGCATTCGAAAATCGAATGCTAATCGAATATCGAGGATAATCAAATTTTTTGGGGAATAATAGTAAATCTGCCCCTAAATAATTATTATTCAAAATATTAATATACATCATAAGTTACCTATAGCTCATGTTGATCGTTTTTCACTGATAAAGATGCTTTTATAATTTTTAAGTTCCTAAACCTGACTGTTTTGCCAACCTGACTGTCCCTTCTCAACATGCCAGTTATAATTCTAATGGACTGTTGAAGCACAAATATGGCAGCCCCCTCAGAGAGCAATGTGGAGGATCAGATGGGTAATGTAAAATTATCTGTAAAAACTTTTATGGCAAAATTATAGATAGCATTCAAAGACAATATTATGATAGTATAAAAAGGTTTAATTTGAAATGTCAGTATCTTTTTAAGTCTACTAAAAATCCATTCAAACATTACCACCATAAAGGATTAAATATATTTTAGTTGGAATCAAGTACGACAACTGTCTGGTTTTTAACCATTTTTTTGAAGGGCTGTCCAGGTCAAACTGCCTGCCTTGTTTTCATAATTAGGAAAACCGGGCAGGATTCCCTATGATTGGCCAATCACCGATTGCCACAAGATAGCCCCGCCCCTGACATGACACCTACACCTGTCGCATCATGGCCCCTCCCCATTGCTCCATGTTCACAAGCCCTGTCCAGGGTTAGACTGGCCAAAAGGTGGCAATCCTATGTACAAGGTAGTGTTTTTTTATTACAGAGAAAGGCAAAATGTGTTAAAAATGTTTGAATCACTTGATAAAAATGGAGGTTGTGGGAGACAACCTTCCAGAGATTTGGAGCTTTCAGAACAATAGGTTTCCAGATAACAGATCCTACAGCATACCTATAATATGAGTGGACTAAAAAAAATTCCCCTGCAGCAATGTGTATTATAGTGGCTATTGTAATATAAAACAAAAAAGGTGGTGTATAAATGTGAAAATTGTTTAGGCATTCATATGTAGTATTGAATAATTATGCCAGTAGATTTTACAGACTAAATTTTCTGCAATTGCATAGGAATTTTCAGCAAAAACACTAAGGTTTAATTTTTCAGAAATGTTTTTATTTGTTTACATAAGGTAAAGTACAGTCTTTAAAACTACAAACAGCACATGCCTCTATCTTTGGCAAGAGTAAAAAAATTTATCTAAAGGGCTATTGTAAATAAACACTACAAAAATAAAATGTCTACATCTTGACATATGACAGATTGTGAACTACTGGACCGATATAATATTCGTTATGAGAAAAAAATATTTATCCTTTTGATACAGTACCAGAATATTAAGTATTATAGAGCCAGTGATAATAAAAAAAAATTAAAGCTAGTAGAAGAATGCAACATTTATATGTGTAGCAAGAACACAAACATTTACAAATGTAAATATTCATAAAGAAAAGAAAAAACATTTACCAAACATAAATAACATGTACTAGTAGCCACAAGACATTCATGCTTTCTCAACTGCTATGGAATACACTCAAAAGCAATATCCTGATCAACTAAAGTGAATGCTGTTCTATTAGCAAAGATATATTCCCTTGAATGGAGATGTTATAATAAACATTGATTAATGTTTTAGTTTGTAGGCTACTGTAGATCACATTAGTGACCAATGATTTCATTGGTTATTTGTGTGCAAAACAAAAGTTTTCTTGGGCCATAGCAGATTGTCCTGCCCTAAAGTTTCCCTGACTATTACTCTAAATATGAAAGCCATGCTTACCAGTGACAAAATTTTTATTTTATTTAAAATAAAAGTAATATAAATAAAATTTAAACATATGCAGCAGCTGCCAGGGCCTCATAAAGTCAGTGTAATGTCAGTCTATATATGTACTTTGTTCTCCATTACTTGCAAAAATATTTTGCAAAAGTAGGGTTTTTATTCTGCAGACAGTATTGTTTACTGCATATGATCTGTTTATCATAGAGATAATTAAATACCCAAACCATACCATTATATATAACATCTCTTTTTCTATTATACTAGATGGACCCTAAAACCCTCCATTGCCTCAAAAAACCTTAATTATTAGATATTAGAGTATATATTATTAGAGATAACCACTATTACATGTTGTGCATGATAACACAACATATTTAAATGTATGTGAAGTAGTAGTTTATTTATTTATAAGTGGCTTTTAATAAACCATAGCTAGTCTTATGGAATCTTCTGATAAAATGTGTGTATATATATATATATATATATATATATATATATATATAATAAATGGAGAAAGATACAGCACTACAATATGTCCTTTTCTGGTCACAATTTTATGTATAATTAGTTGATCTTTGGTGTGCATATAATTGTGCGTGTATTTTGACATACTTAGGGGCAGATTTACTAAATTCACATGGAGGATTTAAAATTCGATCGAATTTTCAAAAAGATTTGAATTCGAATTTCAAATACTTTGTTTGGAGTACGTCGACCATCAAATTAAAAAAAACGATAGAATCGAATGATTGGAATAATTCGAATAAAAATGTATTTGAATATTCGACCAGTTGAAGTACCCTTTAAAAAAAAAAATTCGATAGGCCAGTTCGCCAGGTTGAACCTACCGCATTGCTTTAAAAGCTGGTGTTTTAAAGCATTTTCAGATTGAATTTAAAAAAAATCGATCAAAGGGTTAAATTCATTCGGATTGTTTGATTTGAACGATTTAATAGTTCAATTGAATCATTTCTATTTGATTGTTCGACCAATCAAATAGCGGTAAAATCCCTCAAAATTCCATGGTTTTTTAACCCTTGAATTCGACCAATAGTAAATCTGCCTCTAAGTCCTGGTTTTATACATTGGATTTAAATAAGCAAAGCCAATTTAGATCTTGGCACAGATAGCTATTAGTTAACAGAAAAAGCAGCATTTTCAGCCATTGTCGTTCAATAAACTACAAGTTATAAAGTTATTTGCTTATAATGCCATAGTTATTTTACTAAATGTATGGGTCATTCCATTGCAAAGTGATTATCGCTTACATATTTGTACTTTGGTCTTTAAAAGGAGAGCAGCTACAATATATATAATAAATAGGTGTGGGCTATGATGCACTGAAGTAATCCATAAAGAAAGTCATCAGTGTAGCTTAAGATTTAGATATTGTATCATTTCAGTATCTTCTAGAAATTTCTTTTAAAGCCACACAACTAACTTTGTCTCAAATATCTCAGAATACCAACATTTTTGTCCTTCCTTTTTTTTGAGAACTCTACTGCATTTTCTTGATTGCCACAATGCAAATAATTGTTAGAATCATAATCATTGAATATTGATAGAAATATCACAATCAACCTGACTTCTCAATTTTTCAGTGAAGCTTGCTTATTAACGAAAAGTATTCAGGAGGCACTTTAAGGGTTAATTTGTATAACATGAGACAAGATTTTTAAGGTTCCTGAGCTGAAATACTTTTTGCTGCCTAATCTCTCTAAGTAAAAATTAATTGTTTAAAAAACAAACCTAAGTAAAACTTGGGTGTGTCTTGTAAGGTGGCTGGGCTGAATATTCAGTCTCATTTAAGTAGAAGATACTAGATATCAACAACAGCATTAATTAAAGCAAATTATTACAGAGTTCCTATTGGGAGAGTCGGACCCACTTCCAGAGCTGCTCTTCTTGTTCCTCTGCGCCAAAGATGTCCCAAACCGTAGTGTTTCATACACAGGGTCCACTTTATTGCCACATGCTGAAAAACATAATAGATTTCCAGATTTCATTTGAGATTGGCAATGTTCAGATTGAAAGACATTATACACCTTCTTCTTCTAGCCTGGAGTCCATAGTCCTTGTTTTTATAAGCTGCCATGGGGAATTTAAATATTGTTTTGACTGAACATCTCAACTATAACTTACATTTACAGTAAGCTGGGAGCTGGGGTTTTCTGGAATATTTCCATAATCCGTAAAAAAAATATTTAAGCAATAAACCCAATAGGATTATTTTGCCATGAGTTTGGATTCATGCAGATTAATTAAAATTAGAATTATTTGCTTAAAGAAAAACTATACCCCAAAAATGAATACTTGAGCAACAGAAATTGTGACATATTAAAGAATCTTACCATACTGATATATATATACAGTATATTTAAGTAAATATTGCCCTTTTACATCTCTTGCCTTGAACCACCATTCCATGAAGGTATGTGTGCTGCCTCAGAGATCACCTGACCAGAAATATTTCAACTCTAAGGGGCAAATTTACTATTATTCCCAGAAAAAAGCTTGACCAAATTCGTAATTCGATAAGCATTCGACCATCGAATGCTTATCGAATTGTTTTAGGCTATCATTTTGCTCGATATCCGATTTCTCAATGAATTCGTATGATCGGATACCGATCGTTCGATTTCACGAAAAAAATCGTGAAATTTTCTTCGAGAGTCCGAAAAATTCATACGATTGGAACGATTGAACACTCCAATTGTACAAATGGTATTCGAGCAGGACTAAGGGGGAAATATTCGAAATTCATGTGAAATGATCGAAGTTCGATCAAATTCGATCGAATAACGATCGTACGAATTTTTCGTGAAATCGTAAAGTGAATTTTGGCCTGTTCGATCGAACTTCGAACATTTCAAGTGAATTTCGTAAATCGGCCCCTAACTGTAACAGGAAGAAGTGTGGAAGCAAAAGACACAACTCACTGTTGAATCATAGGATCCCAGCAGGCTGTCCTTATTTTTTTAAATGGCAGTTTTCTATTTATGATTACCCAATGGCACATGCTACTAAAAAGTATATTATTATGAAAATGGTTTATTTACATGAAGCAGGGTTTTACATATGAGCTGTTTTATGCAATATCTGTTTATTGTTCGGGGGGGTATAGTTTTCCTTTAAAGGAAAAATTATAACCCCAAGGTTAGTACTTAAGCAGCAGTTTATATCAAATTAAGGGGTCCGTTTACTAAAGCACGTTAAAAATATGCACAAAAAATAGACAAGTTTATCGGCAAATGTTTTCGCCAGGTACTAACCTGCGTCTAAATAAAAATTTGCACATTTTCTTGCGCAATAATATTGTTCGCCAGTTATTGCATTCACTGAAACTAATGCTATGTACACATTAATGCCAAGTTTACTAAACATAAAATGTGTGAAAGACAAAATTTATATTTATGTGAGAATATTGGCAAAATTTTACGACCAACTATGTAGTGGCGTGAAAGTATTTTTTTTTCGCCAGAAAATTTTCAAGGGGCAGGAAATATCCCATAGTGATTTTTTAGCCTATCATTCTTTACTGTAGCCATTGCTGACAGGAGAGAGATCTGTAGCTATCACTGACAGGATGTTTTGGCATCTGCTTCTATCTGCTGTAACAGCAGCAGTTTCAGCTCAAAGGCGTATTATTGGCAGCGGACATCACAGTCCAAGGATTCTTCAGCCACAACTCTTTTGGCAGGGGGTTTGGTTTCTTTGTGATATGCTTAATTAAACTGTGCATTTTATGATGCAAAAATAGAGTGGTATGATTTCTTGTTCATATGATTCTATTGGCAGAAGGGTTTGTGACTGGATGGATGAAGTATCGTTTAATATGATGCATACATGTTTGGTGTTCCTCTGGTAATATTGTTCGATAGTATATCATCAGTCAGTAAAGTTTGAGTTTTGAACGTGCATGTCTGGCCATAAATGTCACAGAAAAAATTGCCATAATAACCGCCAAAAAACAAGACTACTTTATAGCATAAATATTTGCAAACTTAATTTGTTGCCAAAAATTCAAAACTTGCTAAAATTACCGCTAACGTAAGCTGGTTCGTTACCGCAGTTGATCACAATGACTTCTGAGCGCATCCCTGTTTAGTAAATTTAGTCACTGTGAATATTCTGGTGGAAAAATAAATTGCCCTTTTACATCTCTGTTCTTGAAGCACCATTTCATGACGTTCTCTGTGCTGCCTTAGAGATCAACTAACCACAAATGCTACAGCTCTAATGGTAAAATGAAGAAGTATGGGAGCAAACGACAGAATTCTCTGTTAATTGGCTTTGTGACCTAACATGCATGGTTTGGTTGGTTTGTTTTTGTGTTCCGTGAATCCTAGGATCCCAGGGATCGGTTCTTATTTTTTTTAAATGGCAATTTTCTATTAAGGATGACACAATGGCACATACTACTAAAAATGTATATTATTATGAAAATCGTTTATTTACATGAAGCAGGGTTTTACATATGACCTGTTTTATCCTATATACTGTATTTCCTATAAGGACTTTGTAGTAGATGGCTCTTCTAGAAACAGTTAAAGGTATGAAATAAATCCTTTTAACCTCTTAATGAATTGCCAGTGGTACAACTGCAGGGACAGACCTATATTTATGCCGAACCAGCATCACAAATAGCATATACACCTTAAGGTTAATATAATTAGTTTTGTTTTATTTGTTAATGTAAAATAATTTCCAGTGCACAACTAGGCTTGTGCATGTTGTACACTTTGCCACAGTAAATAACGCTGGGATTTTATTTTATTATAGCCAATAGTTTCCCTTTAATAATAGTGATTTTTTAAACAAATAAGTTGATTTAATAACTGCTATTGTGATATGATCCCATTATCAAACTCCAAACAATAGTTAAAGAAAAGAATGTATTTTCTGAGCAGGAACAGTCTGGAAAATGATTATTCAACTATTTCCTCCCAACATGTGATGTACATCAGTAAGATTCGGATGCAAATGTATAGGTCTCGATCGTTCGAATCGTACGAATTTTTCGAGCAATCGAAGGAAATTTAATGATTTTTTTGTGAAATCGAATGATCGGTATTCGATCGTACGATTTTATCGAGAAATCGAATATCAAAGAAAAAATAGCCTAAAACTATTCGATAAGCATTCGATAGTCGAATGCTAATTGAATTTCGGCCGAATTCGAGGGCTAAAAGCCCTCAATAATAGTAAATGTGCCCCTTAGTGTTGGGATTTGTGCTGTCTGTTTTTAAAATAATTAGTCTTTTAAGTGGAAATATTTGGTAAAGATTTCTGCACTGTATCTTAGTTCTACAAGAAAACATTGTTGTTTTTCCTCTACAACCTCTATTTATAAAGAACCATGGTGCCCTTTTAGATAAAATATCATTAACATTTGTTATGTAGTCCTGCTGCTTTGTCATGACTGCTATGTAGCCATGGGGGCAGCCACTGAAAACTAAAAAAGGAGAAAAGGCACAGGATACTCCGCAGATAACTGATAAACTTTGAAGCATACAATGGGATTCTTCAGAACTTATGTGTCATTTACTGTATCCTGTGATTGAATGGCTGCCCCCCATGGCTAAACAGCAGCTTATTTATATAAACTATAAGGGTAGGGACAGACAGGGAGATTCGGGGAGATTCTGTCGCCTGCTAAAAAGGCCAGGCGATAGAATCTCCCCAAATCTCCCTGTCTGTCCCTACACTTATAGAGTTTCTGAAGCAAACACACCAGTTGTACCAGTGCAGGGGTGTTCCTGTTCCTTTAAGAAAGCTTATAGCCAGTCATGTAGGGTGCATGTATACAAATGCAGTAATAGTTACTTTTTGTAACAAAAGAGAATATGGTAAAGTTTGTAAAATGTACACATACCTATTGGCATTACTTCTTTAATGCAGCCAAACTGTTCCTGTATGAGAAGAGGAGAGCTGTAGTAGCGACGAAAACCCTTTGGCTAAAACAAAACAAAAACAATTATTACAATGTTATATCAAAGGGAAGTGTCAGGTGTATTTAGAAGTATCTTGAACTGTCACATTTTGTTTAATTTTCACTTTAGCTGATTCATTCCAGAGAACCAATTATTATTACTGTGTTAAAAAAATCTTTGTTGTCTGAAAATCTTGGAATCAAAAATAGCAATCATCTGAAAATGCTAAACCATCACCATCAAGTTGTCTTTGCACCATTGTTTTACACAGCTTTGTTATGTTGAAATTTCCTTGCATCTGAAATCCACCCATTGATTTCAATGGACTATGCCAGGTCTAAAGTGGTGTCAAACAACATTGTACATTTGCTCTTGCATTGGGTGTGACCAGATAATCTTAATGGATGTGTGATGTAAAATCATGAATATGGTGTAATACATAATTCTATAAATACATAATTTGCTTTACACTCAGTTTTGTACAGTTTTCCAGTCTAAATCATTTTGCACAGCTTTGTAAATAGACAGCCTATTGGCTTCCAAAAAGCTTTGGAATTAGCTAAGAACACAACAATATAATATAATATAACAATAATAGTTATATTTAGTGCTCACAACAGAAACACTCATCCTCTTTCCTTTCATTCCTATGGGATGTTCCAAAGTCAAAGGACCTACAGTCCCTTCTGGGACAAATAATTCTGGACAGGATAACCTAACTCTGCTGTCATCACTCCTTTTACTTGTTTATTTGTTTTAGGCATTAAAACTAGTAATTTACTTGTCAAAGCTTTAATTTGTTTGCTTTATTAAATGAATTACTGTTTTGTTAATTTGCTGCAGTTAGTCAAGAGGGATGATCAAAATTAACCACCCCATTAGTGATGCACGGGTTGACTAAAACTCAACCCACACCCAAACCTAACCTGTCCTAGTAGTGCCCTCACCCGAGCCTTCATTTATTTACCCACCCAACTTACCTCTCTTTGGCATCATGGAAGAGGGCAGGGCCCATCGGATGTGATAATATAAAACAGTATGCACAGAGGCAGTAGAAGATTGCTTGCTGGACGTAAACTTGCGGCCCAAAGACATTGTGCGCAAGTCGGCCTGAAACCACCTAATCCATGGGCTTCAGACGAGCTTGCACATAACTACACCCCATGTATTTTTTTCCAACTTCCAGTAAAAAGTATTAGTATAATGTATATAATGTACTCAACAATTTTCACCAAAGATTACATTTAACAACACGCCTGCTGTACAGGCCATATTTTAAACTCACCAGCTTCCCCATGCATCTCTGAGAACTGATGCTTTCTGTACACTTGTGATGGATGCTCATCTTGCAAGCTTTGCATCGCAGGCCATGCTTTGTGTTTGTTCCTGTCAATGAACACAGATTTTTAATTAACCCAAATCAATAGTTTCCATGGATCCACCAAGGCATCTGTTTGAAAAAAAACAAGGATGATTCATTCTAGTTACAAAGCCTTTTTTTGACAATTTGCAAAAACAACTACATTCCCACCAAGAATTAGCTTATTATGGCTGAAGCACTGGGTATTGTCATTTAAAAAGGTGAATAAAAGGGATTAAATAAACATAGTTAAACAAGCCTTGCAACTGAAAAATCAAATCATGGAAGGATACAGGGATCTCTTGGGAATCCTTCCCTTGGACTATATTTCTATTTTCCTTTGCTATGTTTAACATTATTGAGGAGATCACTGCAATACATAAATAATTATAGAGCCAGTTTATATTGCCATGTAATTTATTTTTGGTGAAAGGGTGCTTACACTACAGTCATCCATTTTAGATATTTACATTAGACTGGATGCAGACATGTCATCACTGATGTCAAGCAGAGAAAATTACTGCTTGGGCTTTCTAATTAAATTTCTCAGCTTGCAGTACATTTATGGTCCATACATTTTTGAGGAAACATATTTGTCACTTTTTTGGGAGGAGGAATATCTAAAGGGTGATTTACAAACTTAAAACAGATTATTGCCATGCACTTTGGAATGAATATTAAGGAACTCATTTATAATGAAATAAAGAACCCTGGACCTCACACATGCAGCTCATACTGGACACCATTATCTTACAACTATAGTTAGAGAATACAACATTGGTGGAAATGTTCCTATGGATCTGTTTAATGTTTGCTATTTGTCATTGCCTTTGGCAGCGTGCCATCCCTACAACTCATCAGTGCAAATACAAGCTATTTACTACAATTTGAATCACTTGGTTGGGCTAAATATGGCAAAAGTAATTGTTGGTAAAATTCAAAGTATCATTAGCTTCATTCCATTACTCCTGCATATGGATTTAGCGTTTTACTATTAAGTGCACTATTAATTGTAAATTATAGCAATTGTCTTGCTAAATGGTGCCTTAACAAGTTTTAAAATGACATACAAAGGAAAAAACAGTTTTCAGTATGTCATGGTAATAAATATAAAACACGAACATTAGAAAAAAGCTAGGCCATAACTGTGTGACAGTTTAGTAGCCGCTCAAGCAAATAGGCAATAATTTCAGCACTTGTCAAGCAATACATTGTTAGCAATCAAATTTAGCTTTTTACTTAGCAGCCCTGTAACTTTTATTCTATTTACAATAAACACAATTGGTTTAGTAAGGAACTATAATTTCACTGGCATACACTGGACTAAAAATGGATTCACTTTAGAGTAAATGAATATTTAAAAATTAAATGGCAGTGTAAAAGAGCATTACTAAAATACAAGCATGACTAGGAGAGTTGTTCATTAACTTAGATAAACGATGGAGAGACACTTAGGGGCAGATTTACTAAATTCACATGAAATTCACATGAAGAATCGAAGTTCGATCGAATTTGTATCAAATTCAAATCTTCGAATATGCAAATTAGGCAAATTCGACCATCGAATATTCGAATTTGAATGATTCAAATAAAATTTTATTAGAATATTCGAAAATTCGATGGTCGAATACTTCCCCTTTAAATTTTTATTCAACCACCTACTTTGCCAGATTAAAGCTACCGAAATGGGGATCCTTCCCTGAGATCGAATATAAAAAAATTAGATCGATTTGCAGTAAAATCCTGCGAATTTGATTGTCGAATACGAAGGATTTTACTTCCCCACTATTTCCTAGGTCGAATTTCGAATTTTTTTATATTCGAAATTCAACCAATAGTAAATCTGCCCCTAATAGAAATGTAAAGGATGTGTTTGTGGCTGTTGGTGCAATGCATACATTTGAATTGTACAAGTGCTCTGGTGCTGCTAAATGTGGTCTGCGTGAGTCTTCGTTGCTTTTCCTACACAGGTGCAATACTTAGGGGCAGATTTATCAAAAATCAAATGTGATTCCAAGTTTTTGTTGCACCAAACTCATACATTTGAGTTATATTTTTTAAAATTTTGAATGTATTAGTTAATAAGAAAAAAAATGGAAAATTGAAAAGTTGATCAGTTCGAGTTTTCGGGACATAAATTCGACCAATTAAAATTTTTTTGGGACATGAACTTGATCATTGCAGTTTTCTCCCAGTCATTTTTCATGCAAGTTTTTGACATTCGGTTTTTCAATAAACACACAAACACTGGAAATTCGAGTTTATCCGAGGTAGAAAAACCCTCATACAACTCATAAATTTGATCCTTGAAAAATATGCCTTTTATTTTCATATTCCATGCACGCATTTGAGAAACTGCTAACTGACTCCTTCTATAACTATATGGCCACATGGTGATCCAGAGAGAAGCAAAATTGACACAAAGCTTTTGCCAATATACCATATGAAGTAAAGAAAATGCATCCAAATTTTAACTCAATTTATTTATTGTACCAGAAAAGTTCTGTTTGGACAGAATTGCACATTGTCTCTGTTCTAATAGATGGTAATCTCATGATGTTCTTATGCCTGATATTTACTGTATACTAAGGGATTATTTATTCTCAAAACTACCCTTGGTAAGTCAGAAAATACATTTGCCACTTTATCAACACAAAGAGGTTTGGTTAAAGGAAAACTATACCCTCAAAATGAATACTTGAGCAACAGGTAGTTTATATCATATTAAGTGGCATATTAAAGAATCTTACCAAACTGGAATATATATTTCAGTAAATATTAGCCCTTTTGCATCTCTTGCCTTGAACCACCATTTCGTGATGGCCTGTGTGCTGCCTCAGAGATCACCTGGCCAGAAGTAAATTCAACTCTAACTGTAACAGGAAGAAGAAGAGTGGAAGTAAAAGACAGAACTCTGTCTGTTAATTGGCTCATGTGACCTAACTTTATAGTTTGTTTGGTATGTTTGTGTGCACCGTTGTTGAATCCTAGGATCCCAGGAGGCTGTCCTTGTTTTTTAAAATAGCTATATTCTATTTATGATGACCCAATCGCACCTGCTACTAAAAAAGTATATTATTATGAAAATGGTTTATTTACACGAAGCAGGGTTTTACACATGAGTTGTTTTATGCAATATCTTTTTTATAGAGACCTACATAGTATGGGGGGGTATAGTTTTCCTTTAATAAAATATTATTGAAAATAAATTATTCATTTAATTTATAGCATTTCATGCTATAATACTATATACTTAGGGGCAGATTTACTAAATTCACGTGAAGAATTCGAAGTTCGATCGAATTTGCATTAGATTCTAATTCAGATCTTCAAATATGCAAATTAGGCAAATTCTACCATCGAATATTCGAATAAAATTTTATTCAAATATTCGATGGTCAAATAACTTCCCCTTTAAAATTTTATTTGACCACCTACTTCGCCAGTCTCAAGCTACCGAATTGGGGTTCATTACTTTTGATCGAATATAAAAAATGTGATCGATTAAATCGGTCAATCAAATTTTTTATTGCGGTAAAATCCTGCGAATTTGATAGTCGAATTCGAAAGGATTTTACTTCACATGGTCAAATAGTAAATCTGCCCCTTCTTATTGCACAGAAGTGCACAGAAGACCAGTTCCTAATGGCTGTCCTTCCTGATCATATGAATACTTGTTATTTAGTTATCCTCAGTTATACTGTGTTCCCTGTGATACTGTATTTGTAAGCAATTCTCACATTCATTCAATACAAATAGTATTGAATAAGCATGTATAGGTTTTAATCCCCTTTGATGGTTTACAGACAAGAAACCACATAATGCTGTGCTTGAGCACTTGACATAACAGTACCTCTGTCATTATTCTAAACCCTTTTAATAGCTTCCTCTAGTTCAGTAGTTTTTCCTCGGATATATACATACCATTATTCACCTTATTTTGCAAATATATTGATCTTAGTTGCATGAACTCCTTTGCCATGTAATTTAACGTTTAAGTTGTCCTGAATTATTTTATCAATTTACCCCATTTGCACAGTTATTTCCATCCAATATTAGGGAGTAATATAATTGCATATCTGTCTCTCTCAGTGGCATCTCTGCCATAGTGTCTAATTTCTCACATGAATTAATGTGCTAAACCTCGCTGCTTCATATTCAACACAGTGATATGAATACTATTCATAAGGCAGCCACTAAAATGCTGCCAAATGCAAGTCACAAACAATGCATATGGGTGGTTAAAGAGAAACAAGTATTTAGGAGCTTATTCCACTCTTTTTTTTATTAATGACAAAGTCAACATAATTGCATGCATGGCTACATTCTAAAACTAAGTTCTGGTTCATTTAAAAAAAAAAATGTCACCCTGTATGTACCTCTAGCACATATTAAATGGTCTTATCATTTACCTAGAGCTCTTAAGTCAAGAAGTAGAAATGTGTGTTAGGCCTACTTTCACTCCTGAACAAGTTTTGCTGAACTGTAATATATAAAGGCCACACAATGGGGCATCTGGTGCAAAGTGCAGAGAGAGAATTATGATTATATGGTAATCTAAATGATTTTTTTATTTTCTTTATTCAGTATGCTGATCTGGCTGCAATTGTTTAAGCTTTCAGCCTACAAAATGCGTATGAATAAACACAATTTTTTAGAACTAAATAAACCTTCATATAACAGGGAATAAGACAATAGAAAGGAAATAGTCACCCAGCTAGATAAAGAGGATAATACAGAAACTCTTATGTATGTGTCTAATATAGATAATTCTAAAGCTACTGGACTTGTTGAGTAATCATTGAAGATGTTTCACTGCTCATCCAAGCTGCTTCTTCAGTTCAACTGACTGGTGTGGGAAGTTCTCTGTATATAAACTCTTCCACCAATCCAATCACAATGGCACATTGCAACTCTTCAGCAAGGTGACATCTGAAACTATAGAGGTTATGATTGCTTTATAGTTACTGAGATAGTATTACCAAGGTACATACAACTCCTAGAAGTAGGTGTTCCTTGTGAGAGTTGCTTGAATGGATGTGTAAAGTGTTCTGAAACTACCGAAGTAAAGTTGTTAGAACAGCATTTTATGTCACAGACAGGTGGATTCGAAGGCCCCCGCCTCTGTTTCTCCAACTTGACACCTCTTTCATGCCTCTTTCAAACCAGCTGTCTTCTTTATCCAAGATTTGGACATTGCAATATTCAAAAGAGTGTTCCTTGTCTTTTAGGTGTAGAAAGACAGCAGAGTCTTGCCCTGTAGAGTTTGCCCTCCTATGCTGAGCCATTCGCTTAGTGAGCAATTGTTTTGTCTCCCCAATGTATAGGTCAGTGCACCTGCTACACTGGACTTAATTTTATATTTTTATATTGTACTTATGTCTTTAAAATGTCTTTTACTGTGAGTCTGTGACAAAACAGAATGTTTTATTACTATATTTTCAAATTTGAATATCTGGTATTATGGTATCAACCTACATTCAGCCATGGATAATTTCTTACTGGTTTTACATTGTTATTGGCTGCATTTACTATTTGACTGATCAATAATGGATGATCAATGAACAAGTGCTGGAATTTAAAAAATAAAAAGATTGTTGATGGTGCCTATCAATAATTCACAGAGAGCTTGCTTTTGAAGGTCATTGAGAAATATCTTGCGCAGAACAAAAAAAAAATACTGCTCATGTATATTATAAGGTCATAAATATAACAAGTGCCTGCACGAATAATAAGCAAAACATTCCTAATACTTGAAATAAAGCATAGCTGAAAACATATTTTTAAGGTTCAAACGAGTTCTTCAGTTATTTAAAAAGGTAACATTTAAAACACATGCAAAGGAAGTGCAAACAAATACAGGTTTGATTAAATTTGACACAAACCAAAATGCATATTTTGTTCCTACATATGTAAACCATGGGTCAAGTAAATAAATAATCCTTATAAATTATTTCTAATCCATGAATTCTGACAATTCGTTTGGCTATATTTATCATTCAGATCAAATGACATAAAATTTAGAACTCTAATTCTGATTTTTCATAACCTTCTATGAGGCATCTCAGTCCAGTCATTCTTTTGAGGTCAGGACTACTGCACAACCTGTGGAGCATGAATCAGGAATTTGGAGGAAACTTGGCATTGAAGAATAGGCCAATGGCCAGTACTGCAGTAGTGAAGTATTAAAATGTCTTTTTGGTTGAAGATGAGCTAAACTATCCCATTTTATTTTGCAAAATAAACTGTGAAACTGTGAAATTTTGACCAAATACACATGCCTGGATTTTATTGGCAGATGCCTGGAGGTGGGTGTTCTCCATCACCCTTTCCCATCTGCATGACTTGTTACTGGAGTAGCTCCATAAGCAAGCAAATTACTTGTGTGGCTGGGTGGCATGTCCCCCCTTAATTTATGCTGTCCCAGGCATTTGTGGTCTTGCTGCAAATCCGGGCCTGAAAATACAATGGAAAGTTGCAATTACAGTGCAGTTAAGGTGCATTTGTTTCTGGTCTGGATGGTGCACTGATTTAAGCACATAGTTCCTGCTCTGACACTTGGCAGACAGCAATAAAATACATGTTGGATGTGCTGATCTTGATGCAGATATGTCGGGTGAATCAATCGTGATGCAGGGATGACAGACAAGGGAGTCCAGTTTGATACAGGGATGTGGCACGAAAGTTGGTTGCCATGGGTTACTGCCCAGTGTTGATAAATGACTCCAACAGTGTGATGCTAGTGGTCACGCCAACCTCATTTGGTGACAAAAAAAGTAGCCAACCATGTATGACTTGCTTTTGAGGTTTTACAATTTGTGCTAAAACATACTATAATATGAATCTCTGATAAAAATATAATTCCATGTGTTGTATATTGTACATCAAAGTACAATATAAAATAAATATTGCCATACCTTTAACATATTTTGTTTTCATTGTATATATAGTTGTTAAAGTAATGGTATTTGTCTTTTCTTTTTATGTATTTAAGACATCTGGTTTTCATAAACATCTTAAATTTCTAACTGTTCCTTCTGGGTCAAAACACATTCACAATATCTTGGTATTACCAATTATATGGTCTTAGAAAAAGAAATTCCCTTGCAGGCTTACTTAAAGATCATGTTTAGGATTGTATTGAGGTGATTTCTGATCAATATTATTAAAAGAAAGAATGAATTGTGGGCACTTTTCTTCAAATTAATTGAAATATTGCATGCATTTTGAGTTTAAGGGGCAGATTTACTAAATTCACATGTATTCACATGAAATTCACATTCACATTTAAATTTGATCACATACTTTGCTAGATTAAACCGACCGAAATGAGGATCATTCCCTAAGATCGAATAGGAAAAATTTGATCGATCATTTAAAAATCGTTTGAAAATTCGATTCGAATTCCCTATTCGATCGGTCGAATTGGGCTAAAAAAAATTC
Source organism: Xenopus borealis (assembly GCA_024363595.1). Taxonomy (NCBI): domain Eukaryota; kingdom Metazoa; phylum Chordata; class Amphibia; order Anura; family Pipidae; genus Xenopus; species Xenopus borealis. The sequence goes on along the minus strand of CM044442.1, from coordinate 52,291,261 downwards.
AAGTTTTTTTAATTCCCCACTATTCCCCCACTATTCCCTGGTCTAATTTTCGAATTTTTTTTTCATTCGAAATTCGACCAATAGTAAATATGCCCCTAAATTCATTTATTAAGCACTGACACTTCAATTAATTGCCTATTGATAACTGAAATTAATTTATACTGTCACTCACATGGTTTGTAATTGTTATTTTTTACTCATAATGAACTGAAATAATTAATTAATTTGTGGTAAAAAGCATAAAACTAATTTAGTGACTAAATTAATTGGTAAATTAGTTTGCACACAAGCACTTTAAATATGCAATTTAATCTATTGAATTTGGATTGGGAAACTGTGAGAAAGTTTTCAAAAACAAGACTTTTAAGTTACAAGTTGTAAAGTTGCTAAGCCACCATACCATATGAAGATAAAATTCATATTTTTGTGAATGTATGCATGTATCCATTATTTTGTTCTCTGTTACAGATGCTTATTCTTCCACAATTTCTTTAATCATTAGACCTTTAGTGGCAAATGGCAGAAGTACCTGACTCAATTGCAATTTTGCCACCTTGAGTGGGAACCACATGGTATTGCAATGGGTGCTGCAGGAGGTAGTTATAGGTTGTTCTCCACCCAAAAGAATGTGCAATATAGAGAGTCTACAAATAAAGTATTACAGGACTGTTGCTTTTATGTTGTGTTACAATTCATGTCCCACAAACTAAGGTAGCCCTGTCTAATTAAAGATTATTAAAAGGTATGTTGCCAAAGATTATAAATAACGATTGTTGGAATTCAATTTTCATTTATTATGACAGTGGCCCCAATATCCCCTTGTAGGATAGTGGATTTAAATGCTGGATTATAATTAGTGCCATGCACTAACTATTACTTTATAAAACTGTAATTATATTGTGTAGTATGATTTTCCCCTGGATAAATAAACAGTTATTTGATATCTGATACTTCAAATGCCTGTAGCTAAAATGGAGAAGCACCATTTAATTGTATCTCAATTTGAATCAAATTTTTTCCATGGCATCATTCATCAGTCAAGCCACTAAATTAATCCTTGTCTCTTAGAAATGAGCATAATAATGCAATGCAAATTGTAAGACAAAGTTTTAATAGACAAATTGTAAGACAAAGTATAAAGAGCCTTAGATTTATGGCTCACAGCACCATTATATCTAAATGAAATCTAAAAATTACAATATTATAGAAATTGTTTTTTTCAGTCATGCAGTGGTCATTGATACATTCTCTGAAACTAAAGCAAATATCAGCTCATGTGAAGTACAGTATGTCAAATATAATCATCTGATTTGAAATGACATTTTACTTATGTTCTGCTCTTAGAACTAGCATCACGATGTTCATCCAGATTTCTTTTTTGATTTACGCACTCCTACAACAACAAGCATTGTTGGAAAAAAACATCTGCCATATCAAATGATGTATCATGTACTCAAAGCATCAAAAAGATAATATAGCTGGACACTTGGCTTCAATGATTCAATCTACCTTTTTGTCCATCTGCACTTTATAACAGTGAATGGCAACAAAGGAAAACATGTTCAAAGCATTATTTCTCCTTGAACTTAATGTAGATGCTTTGATCAATCAAGCACAGTGAAAATTAATGGAATTTGCCTCCTGTTTGTTTCTTATGCACAGAAGTTGGAATAAAAAACTATGGTAGAAAGTGAGGGAGCATCATTTATTTAATTTTCTCAGGAAAGGTTTTAAATTCCTGTTCACAGTGTTAAACATTTAATAGAAAACTATAGTTGATTGTGATCCTTTTGCTTCTAATAGAAATTAGAAGGAAAGGAGAAAACTATAGTTGTTCATTATCCTTTTACTTTTAATGCACCATTAACCAGTTTGTGGCGTATTTGCAATATGGAGACACAGTGGCCCATATGAGTGTGTCATCTTCTGGTTGAATTACTACAGAACCTTATGGGGCAGATTTATCAGGGGTCGAATTTCGAGCTGTTTTTGTGTACTTCCTAAGGAAAAGTCAAATTTGCAAGAAATTTGACTGCGACCATTCACCATCTTAAGCCTGCCAAATTGCTGTTTTAGCTTATCGGGAACTCCTTGAACCTATTTGAAGTCTATTAGTGGACTCTGAAGTTTTTTGGAAAAACTTTGAATCGAATTCGATCAAATGCTGAAAACTGACCTATTCGACCTAAAACAACCTTTGATTTTATTTTGGTTGGTCTTTTTGAATTTCAAAATTTTTCAAAATCGAAATGCGACCCTTGACAAAACTGCCCATATGTGTTATAAAAAGGGAAACTTACAATGTAGCCACAGCTACAGCAAAACAAATCCAAATATTTTTAAAGCATTAGGACATTCTTATCTTTCACTGATAAAGATGGGGTACCCCCTGTTGGTGGAGCCTGTATTAAAATTGTAAGCAGAATAATGTACAATTATAGCACGGTGCATCACAATAACCTAACTGTAAAGGAATAGATCAATGAAAGCAGCAGCACTCCAGTATTATTGAAAAATGAAGAACTTAAAGTGCCTTAGGCATCGTTTCGGGCTACTCTTGTCCTTTATCAACGGTGCATAACAATAACCTAGCTGTAAAGGAAAGGCCTTGTCTAAGAGAAATGATGTCTAAGAATGATCAAAACAACCAGAGAAGGTGGGGGGGGACTATGTAGGGTAGGGTTTTTTAATAGTGCGGGGTGATCGGAAATTCAGCTCTTAAAGTTACCTGGGTTTCTTTTGTTGCCCCTGGTAAATCAGGGGCTGCTACCGCCTGGGAGAGTTTCTCAACTCACCACATAGCAGCAATACCCTTGTCCTAGGCCTTTATTTCCTGCCCATACATCAGGGCCTGTTAATAATAAAACAGTACCTTGTAACTGAGCCCAGTTTAGATGTAATTGATCGTTACTGGTGGAAAAATAATACTATTTGGTTTAATTAATGGTTAAATGGTTTTAGTAGCTTGACCAGTTATGTGAAAAATCTGAAAAAGCCCATGTCCTAAGCATGTCCTAAGATCCTATACCTGTATATCCAACAACAAAGTATTGCTATGGGAAGTAATGTAGCACCCACTCATGACAATTATAGTATAAGGAATACAAGTTTGCACTAATTTCATGTATTGTTAATGTTGCATTTTACTCTTATGATGATTTCCTTCTCATCTGGGAAGTTACACCATATAGGATAACTTTTATGAATTTATCAATGGCCTTGAAGGATATGCAAATTTTACACTAAACTATAGCAGAAATACTGTGAACTTTCTGCATATACAGATACAGATAAATGATAATAATCTTTACAAAGAAACTTACAAAAACATCATCTTTCACCCTCACTTGTTTCTTTTTCATGCTCAAACTTTTCTTACCAGCTACAAAATAATGGTGAAACAGATTGTTCATGATGACATTACATCCACAGAATGTTTCATTAAAACCTTGCTTTCAGGAGCAAGCTTACCCAGAGGAGTTAACTTATTGTTTGACACAAGTGGACAAAACCACAAGGTAAACCCTATTGAATACTAAACCAAAAGTAAAAGAACATTTGTTAGTGCTTATTCCACCACAAGCAAACATATTAAGGCCATTTTACTCATAAATGTTGACATAATTTCTGCACAATATATTGGCTTTCCAACAACCTTTATTGCTTGCATAGAAAAGGACTAAATGGTAGTCTAGGCAAATTTGATAATTATAAACTACTAGTTGTTCACCCAGTCCTTTTTTTTTTTTGCCATTTCTTTGTGTACCATATACAATATACAGGTATACAGGTATTGCACAAATGTGGATGTCTTATTACTGTGCTGTAGCATTCCTAATATAATATAACGTTACATTTTATAGTTTAATTTGGAGAGATTAGTACATGACAATGACAAACATTTTTTAAAGTTATTGTTGGTACAAAACTAACAAACTTTTTTTTGCATGGTTCTGAATGATAATTTGTTACATTTTATAACTGGTTTCATAGCAACATTTTAAAAAATGTATTCTTTTTCATACTGACGCTTCTATTGTCTTTTCAGTCTACAGAATAAAATGTCTGATAACTCCATACATTGAGGCTAAAGGGAACCTGTCAACCAGACATAACAATCTGTATGATAAAAGTGTCTTTCAAATTAAATATAAACCCCAAATTCTTAATTATTAAAACATACATATATGTTATAACACTATTTCAGCTGTTGATCATATATTTTATTTATTGCCTGCCCTGTCTCTTCAGGCATAGAGGCAGGGAAGGCAATTACTTTCAATATCCATTCTGCACTTCCTAGATGTCACTGCACTTCTCTTATTCTCCCTCTCTTCTCACCCTTTCATTGTGTAGCCAATGCATGGGTGTCAGGTCCCCCATTCTGGAGAATAAATAAGATTTTAGACGCTGCCTTAATAACAGTGCCCACAAAATATGCCTGTCTGCATGGTAGAATCTCAAGACTGAAAGAAACAAGATTTAAATTATTTATTTAGTGTAAAGTTTATTTTGCTATATAAACACACAAGGGCCCTTTAATCATAACATGCTAGTCCTTTAAATACTGTAGGTTGCATGAAATGCAGAAAGTTAATTTGAATACAGGTTACGTTTTCCAGATATTCATGTGCAAGCTAGTTTATTATGAGATACTGTAGATGGCTGTCCTGGGATAACATATTTAGGGATCTCATTCAAGCTTTCTAACAGCCTTTATTCATTCCATAAATATTGCCACTTGGGAATCACTGAGCCAATAACAAAAGTACATCCAACCAGCCCTGCCTAAAGATTATAGAAATTCTAAAGCTGCTGCTCAAACTGACCTACAGTCCTCAATTCCACACAGACATCATAAATAATATTTTCCATTGAATTGCTGACACCATGTTGATTCATATCATATAGAGAAGTCATATTTGTCATTAAAGGGATTAGTCAGTATAAAAATAAAACCTGGGTAAATAGATAGGCCGTGCAAAATAAATTTTTTTTCTAATATAGTTAGTTGGCCAAATATGTAATATATAAAGACTGGAGTGACTGGATGTCTAATATAATAGCCAGAATCCAACTTCCTGCTTTTCAGCTCTCTTGTTTTCCACTGGTTACCCTGGTGACCAGACAGTAACCAATCAGTGACTTGAGGGGGGCCACACGAGCCATAACTGTTGCTTTTGAATCTGAGCTGAATGCTGAGGATCAGTTGCAAACTCAGTGAACAGTTATGTCCCATTTGGCCCCCCTTCAAGTCGCTGACTGACTCAAAGTTAGAAAGCTGAAAAGCAGGAAGTTGGCTATTATATTAGACATCAAGTCACTCCAGCCTTTATACATTACATTTTTGGCTAACTAACTATATTAGAAACATTTTTTATTTTGCACAGCCTATCTATTTACCCAGTTTTTATTTTTACACTGAACTGTTCCTTTAAGGAGTACAACAACGTTGTTTATTATCAACCAGTATGAGAGCAACTTTAATAGCTAGAAATGTTCATGGCTTTCCCTTAAATTATAATTATAATGCTGCATCAGATATGCAGATAGATTCCATATTTTATTTATATAATATTTATTTATATGATAAGGATATAATTCTAGATTTATTTTTTCAAATTAGCTTTTTTGTTATTATTTTTGAAATGTGCAATTATTGAAGCATGTTTTATAGCAATAAAGTTCACAATATTATACGTATGTATATACAATATCATACCATATCAGATTTGTTATGTTCATTGTGATTTGATGTAATTTATTTGGTTCTTTTTTGTAACATTCAGGTATGGAGTGCCTTATTCGGAAGCCCATTATCCACAACGCAAGGCCATCTCCCATAGACTTAATTTCAATCAAATAATTACATTTTTTCAAAAATACTTTTTTCTCTGTAGTAATAAAACTACATATTATATTTAAACTATACTAACTATTGTTTATTTAGGGGGTTATTTATCAATATCCCAATTTTACTATTTAAAAAAAAAAAAAAAAAAAGTCCAACCAAGCTAGAATCCATGATTTGCCCTTATTTATCAATTTTAAAAAAAGTAAAAACCGAGGAAGAAACACGACTTTTTTTGGATTGTCACGTGAAAAACACAGTTTTTTTGATGCCAGAAAACCACCAAAAATTTTTGTTTTTGCTGACAGACCAGTGTAAAACTCTGAAAACGCTAAACATTTTGTGAGGGTTAAAATATCATTAAATGTAATTGACTTTTACATGAATTCATCAGGAATTAGATGTATTTAGTTTTTCGGAATCAAACTTTGAACTGCTTCAGGGCATAATCAATCGCATCTCTTTTTACATTGACTTTTTCTGGTAACACTAGTGAAAATTTTACATTGACTTTTTTCAACGTCAAAACAGACCTGCAAAGAAATCTCATCTTAATATTTATCCCCCTTAATGTTTAAATTATTTTTAGTAGACGCCATCAAACCTTGATTTTTTTGGTCGAGTTTTTAAAAATTTTGAAACAATTTTGAACAATTTGAAAAAGTTGCACTATTCGAGTTGTCTCACAATTTTGTTGCAACATATACTTTTTACTATCTTTTTTTAGATAATGGTTGAGAGTTAGGTCAAATTTGTTTTAAAGGAGAGCAAAAACTTACATGATATTCTCTGTTGGACTGTAACGTTTACATATAGATAGTTACAAATACTGTAGTGAATCGCTAGGTTTTATTTTCTGTTAAGGCATTCAGATACTCGTAAAATCACCACTCTTATCTCTGGCCTCTTTAGGCTCTTTCTTTCGTATGCACATGTTAACCCAGCACCTGCAAAATCAGTAAAAACAGGGTTCCCCAATTTTTTATATCTTTGAGCCACAGTCAAATGTTAAAAGTGTTGGTGGAACAACACTGAGGAGGCTCTGTTTGGCATTATACTCGGTTTATATGCAACTAAAACAATATATTCATAAATAAGCACTTACTTTGTGGCCAGTGGGAGCAACATCCAAGGGGTTGATAAGCGACATGTTGCCCATGAGCCACTGTTTGGGGATCACTGAGTTAAAAGGAGCATACGCAGTGCAAAACTACTGATCTGTGCCTGGGCAATGGGGGTGCAGGCTAGGAATGCAGTGACATCACTGTAGTGTTAGGAAGAGCCTTTGCTGACCGCAGCATTTGGAGAGAAGGGATTCAAGTTAGGAGAAACAGTGAGTGCTTTAAACACAGGTCAATAATCCTGGTACAATGCAAAAGATTTGATTTTAATCTTTCCTTGTCCTTTAATAAAAAAATTATAACAATGCGAGATTTAGCATACTTCCCAACATTTTGGAAGTAAAAAGAGAGACAAAATTTTTTTTACAAATATTTCTTCTTATCTAAACTGTTACAATTACTAATTTTCTTATCTCAAAATTGTTACAAAGTAACTTATTAGCTGTTATGGGCTCTCTGCCAAAAGCCTATTAAGTTAGAAACTTTGATTCTTTTTCTGGCTGTTCAGTGCAGAAAAAATAGGGACTTTCCAGTACAAATGAGGGACTGTAGGTTGAGCTGTCAAAAGAGGGACTGTCCCTCTGAAAAAGGGAAAGTTGGGAGGTATGATTTAGTAAATAGGCCTCATGAAGTATGGTCATCCAAATTATGGAAGATCCCTTATCCAGAAAACCAGTATTCTGGATAACATGATAACATCCCAGATAAGTACTGAGGGTTCATTGGTCAGTTTTAGGAAGTGGGACAATTGTAATCTGTGGAAGTGGCAAATACTGTACATGAAACATGTGAGGTTAAAGGAAAACTATACCCCTAAAATGAATTTTTGAGCAACAGATCCCAGGAGGCTGCCCTATTTTAAAATGGCTATTTTCTATTTAGGATTAACCAATGGCACATGCTACTAAAAAAGTATATTATTATGAAAATGGTTTATTTACATGAAGCAGGGTTTTACATATGAGTTGTTTTATGCAATATCTGTTTATAGAGACCTACATTGTTCGAGGGGTATAGTTTTCCTCAGCCTGTATTCAAGTATATCTATAATATTTTACCAGAAACAAACTCAACCCAACTCTTATCCATCAGTTTGGCTTATTTACTAATATTTCAGATCTAAAAAATCAAATTAAAAAGAATTTTGAGTTTACAAACAAAAATCTCAAAAAATTTCTAGTTTAAATTTGAATTGTATGACTTGAATTTATCAAGGTTTTAAGTTGTGAAGGTTAAAAATGTCTTCAAATGGTTAAAGGGACACATTTCATTGACTTTTACATGAATTTGGTTTTAGATGGGTTATTTTTAATATTTTTTTTTAAAAAGGACAAGTTTTTTCACTAAAAATACTTAACTAGAAAATATCAAGTTTTAATAAATACCCCCCCCCCCCCCGTGTGTAGCATTTCCCTTTTCTTGGGCTATATTATCAAACATTTGGGAAAGAAATTATATAAAAGTACAATGGCCCTTCTTTGGTATTAACCATAAGACGTACAGTACATTGAAAGTACCGTTTCTGTTTTTGCTGATGATACTAAATTGTGCAAAATTATCAGTTCCATACAGAATGCTGCCATTTTGTAGATCTTTTTATTCTAAAATGGCAAATGAGGTCCAAGTGCAAATCATGCATTTTATTGGATATATATAACATATGTACACTACATGCTATTGTGTTGATGCATCCTTTAGAGAAAGATGTGGGGATTTTTATGAATAACAAGATGTTTAATTCTAGGCAGTGTCATGCTGTGGCCACTATAGCAAATAAAGTACTGTCTTGCATAAAAAAGGCATTAACACTAGGGTTGGAAATATATTTTCGCACTGCAGTTTTAGGCTCCAGCCTACTAACACTAACAAATATAAGAGTTTTATAGTAATTGTAATGTAATGGTGACCTGTGCTGGTACAACTGTTGTGTTTGCTTCAGAAACACAACTATAGTGTATATCAGGGGTCCCCAACCTTTTTTGCTCATGAGCCACATTTAAATGTAAAAAAGAGTTGGAGAGCAACGCAAGCATGAAAAAGTCCATGTGGATGTCAAATAAGAGCTCTGATTGGCTTTTTGGTAGCCCCTTTATGGACTGGCAGCCCCTATATGGACTGGCAGCCTACACGAGAGAATGTTTGGCAGGACATCTGTTTTTTATGCAACCAAAACTTGCCTCTAAGCCATTAATTAAAAAATAAGCACCTGCTTTTAGGCCACTGGGAGCAACATCCAAGGGGTTGGAGAGCAACATGTTGCTCGCGAGCTACTGGTTGGGGATCACTGGTATATATAAACAAGCTGCTGTGTAGCCATGGGGGCAGCCATTCCAGCCACAAGTTACATAGCAGATAGCTGATACACTCTGTAGAATTCCATTGTACTCCTTTATAGAGCTTATCTGTTATCTGTTACTTTTCTCCTTTTTCCAACTTTGAATGGCAGCCCTCCTGAATACACAGCTTGTTTATAAAGCAACACAAAACAAGCAACAGTACATTATATTTGAATTACTTTAACACTTACATTTTTTGCTGTTAATGTTCCTTTAAGAACATAAAATGAACTGGAGGTATTGGTATATATACTGTACATATATATATATATATATATATATATATAATTTATTTATGTTTATGTATAGATAGATCTGTATATATTTTGTTGGGGGAAATTATCTTGATGGACTTTGGTCTTGTTCCTTGATGGACTTTGGTCTTAACTATGTAACTACTGTATATAACTATTGTTATATGTGTATAGGGATATTGTGTGAATGAAAATTTTATTTTCTCATACTGGAAGTGCTAGTTAAAGCACATTTGAAGTTTACATTATGTTTTTGCTACGCAAACACCTGCAGCTTCTTTTAAATCACATAATTTATGATGAGCTACTTATGATGCTTACCTCCTTGCTTTTGCCTCTCTATACCCTGCAGGGGCTAAGTTTCAAGGTAAAGCAGCTCTATTTAAATCTACCATTTTCTCTCCCTATGTGTGGGTGTTATTCACACAGTAAAAAAGGAAATAGTCATACAGTATCGGCAAGATAATCAGCAACAGAGAAAAAGCTTGCAGTGTCAAATGGGGAAGCAATGAAAATGAAGCCAACAGTTTCTCATAAAGCATTGTGCGTATATAAACCTTGTTTTGAAACGTAAAATGAGTATGACATTGTTTTCAACAAGCTGCTTATTTTATAATTATACTTGATAACAAAGAAAAAAACTTATATTGTGCATAGGTTTGCCATCATTCAAATAAAAATATAGCTATTTTCTCCTTTTAATAATAATGGTGTCCTCTAGTATTTAATGAACAGGTGAACTTGTCTTTTTTTATATTAAATTACTTAAATTAACTATGTAACTATGTACACATCAGGAGGTTGGGTTATTAAAGGGCTTGTTCTCCTTTAAATTAACTTTAACAATGTAGAAAGTGATATTTTTAGAGACTATGCAAATGTAATTCATATTTTATTGTTTTGTGGTTTCTGAGGTAAGCTTTTTATTCAGTAGTTTGCAGTTTCTGGTTGTTAGGGTTCAATTTACCCTAGAAACCATGAACTGATTTAATTATGAGACTGAGATATGAATAAAAATGGGTCTGAACAGAATAGAATGATGAGTAAAAGTAGCAATAACCATAAAGATGAGTAAAAGTAGAAATAACTAAAGAAGAGAAAAGTAGCAATGCCAATTCATTTGTAGACTTACAGAGCTTTTGTTTTTAGGGTCATTTGAAAGAGTGAGAAGAGGAAGGCAAATAATTAAAAAAAAAAACTACAAAATGAAGACCAATTAAAAAACTGCTTAGAATTAGCCATTCTATAAAATACTAAGGGGCTGATTTACTAAAGGTCGAATTCCAAAGTGGAAAATACTTCGAAATGCGACCATCTAATTGAAATACTTCCACTTCAAATATCAAAGTCGATGTATTTTTCACAGAATTAAGCATTTCTGCGATCGAAGTAAATCGTCTGAATTTAGCGTACAATCGAACGATTTTACTTCGATAATAAAAAACTTTGAAAAATGGTCAAGAAGGTCCCCATAGGCTAACATAGCACTTCGGCAGCTTTTATTTGGCGAAGTAAAAAAAAAAAAAAATCAAGTTTTTTTTAAAGAGACAGTACTTCGATTTTCAAAGTCGGAGGATTTTACTATTAGACCGCTCAAATGGAATGGTTGAATGGTCGAAGTAGCTTATTTGATGGTCGAACTTTTTGCATTCGAATATTCACTTCGACCCTTAGTAAATCAGCCCATAAAAGTTAACTTAAATGTGAATCGCTTCATTAATAGTCACATCACAGCCTTAACTTCAACATACACTTAATTCTTGTGGATTTATATATCAATTTAAAAAGCTACCACTATCCGCCCCCTGCAGTAAACACCAAATAATCAATTTATTCTTATCTCTGGTATGGGAAGTGTGACAAAGGAGTTTGGCTACTGTAATGTACAATTAAAAAGAACCTTCAATAGGTATGAAAGCAAAACAGTTTGGTTTCTTCACAATTTGTTTCTGCACAATTTCATATAGATAGAACAATGAACAAAAAAGTTTATAAAAGGGGAAAATACCCTTTTTGGACCTCTTAAACATTGCTACATTTTAAGAATTTGGAGTGGAATACTGTATACATATGTACAGAATTCACATGCCCCAGACACAGGTTCAAATGCCAGCGTATGTTTCTGAGAACCCTAAGGAGGGTCACAATGTAGTAAAATATTAGACAATAACTATGGAACCCTACGTCTTAATAACCTTGTGTACTTTTTGTTCTGTAAGTAAATGCATAGTATAGCTACTGTTTATAAATCAAAGAATTCATTCATTTCTATCAATGTCTGAGTTTCCTCAAGCCCTCCATCCCTGCCAGAATGTAGCCGCCAAATAATACATTGTTAATTCAGTGTTTAAAAAGTCTAAATCACATAATCAATCCTATCTAGTTGGCCAAGTACTGCTCGTGAGAGGATGCATTGCAGCAGCCAATAGATTGTAACACTCCAAACACAGTTTAAAACTAGGTCAGCTTTAAAGGACCTCCTACTGTGCATGCACCAGAAGACACCAGTGGATCCAGGAAGAAGACTGCTCGTGAGAAGATGGCAGCCGTGAACTCAGCTGGAGAGGACATAGAAGGAGGGGTAAGTAAAAAGTTAGGGGCATTTGCCCCGGGGGGAGGAGGGAAGGGGGCCTATGGGGGGAGGCATTTGTGGCTGACAGGGTTTCCTTCTCCTTTAAACCTCAGTACAATTTGATAAAAAAACTGAGGAATGAAGAAAGCAAGACAGTTGAACAAAAATGCCAGGAACCCAAATTGACACAGGCAGGGGGACAAAAAAAATCCATAGGCAAATTATTATGGTAAGAGTTTCAAAAACAAGGTAACACAATTGCATAAAATAAAACATTATCACTTGACTGTTACAGATTGGGGCCTATTTATCATGCCATGCAAAAAAGTGGAGTGAAACATCAGATATTTGCTTTTGTTTTCTAACTTGTAAGCGACTTGTTAGAGTTAAGAGTTTCTAAGTTAGAGGCGACTCTAACTTGTTGAAATCGAATTGCTGATTGATTGCTATGGCTAACATCACCATAAAAGAACCCATTGAGGGATGGAAAGGTATAAATTAAGTGCACTGGATAGCAGAGAGGAATAATAATAACCTATTAAAATTAAGGATGCACTGAATCCAGGATTTGGTTCAGGATTTGGCTTGGATTTAGCCTTTTCCAGCAGGATGTAAAAAGATTTAGATTCTTCTTTTATTCATTGTGAGACCACAGCAAACGTTTCGGGGG
>CM044442.1:52255556-52275395 GCA_024363595.1 Xenopus borealis | reverse complement strand
ATTTGTGATATAAATGATTTAAAAGAAAACAGCAGTGGTGAGAAGTTATAATAGTGAACATTTTCCAGCAGGATTCAGATTTGGCCGAATCGTTGTGGCTGGCTGAACCTAATTTGCATGTGCAAATTAGGTGCGGAAAGGGAAATCGTGTAACTTTTTCCCACTAAACAAAGAATTAAAAATAGTTTTTTCCACTTTTTCCCTTCCTGTCCCTAATTTGCATATACAAATTAGGATTCAGTATTCGGCTGAGTCTTTCATGTTGGATTCTGTGATTCGGCCAAATCCCAAAGTGAATATATTTGCCCTATGCCTGGTTATATTTATAAAGCTGAATAAGAGTGTGTAAACAGATTTGCAAATTTGTTTTTCACAATGCGAATGTCTATAAGAGCTTTTTAAATATGGCGAAAATTGAAATTGCGAATATTTATTTGCACTCTGCATTTGAATTATTTGCACAGCTTTGGTGGCGTTGAAAATATTTGCAAAACAGTTTTGCAAATTGTGAATTGAAGTTACTAATTCACAAAAAAGATCCCTTTAATAATACAAAGGCTTATTTTACCCTAAGATCGCAGTGGGGATCTGACCTATGTCAGTACAATCAACAAAATCGAGAAAGGAAACAGTACCCCACTTGTACAATCTAAATATATGGTATACTTAATTAAGTAGAATTAATATCCGATTGTTTATGAAATAAATTATAACACTAAATTGTTATAAATAAATTAAATTTTAAAATATAGTGCATAGAGATCCGTGATTATGATCAGAAGTTCATTAAATAAATCACCCCTTTTAAGAAACAATTACTTTTCATAAAGTGCAGTGCAATGCAAACATTATTCAAGTTACCTGGGATTTGATTATGTTTTACTAGACCCAATGCCGACCCTACCTCAGGTAGGACCCCTAATTGAATTCAATAACCCAGTAACTATAACCTTAATTACCTACTGTGTAACTCAATTGAATGCTTTTTGTTTAATTAAGTTATTCAAAATATATTAGGTGCAACGCTATAAATTAATTAAAATCAATCTACAATTCATTCGACAATTTCATCAAACGAAAATCTATTAATGAATTATTAGTAACGTGCCAACAAATTGGTGAAGAAATATGATTACGTTTTACTGAACATAAATTAATATTGCTTCAGAGACAGTCAATGTAAATCAATATTAAAAAGAGGACTTATATATATATAAATCAATGGATATTAAAAATAGTTAATTGCTAATTCATTAAGTACACAAATTAATTAGGATAATTAAAAAACCATGCTACGGTTCTGAAATAAAGACAATGGAAATAAGAAGAAAAAGTGGTGGAGTTGTCCCAAATCTACTGCCTAAATCGTTTCTAGTCCCTGGGACACCACAAAGGGGAGAAAGGCAGAGCAACCGGGACTGTGGTCTCAGGATTTACTCTAAGCCCTAGATCTGCAAGGGACTATACTGGCCTAATAAACCACAAATCCACAGCCTCCTATAGTGAAGTTAAGTAAAGAAAGAATAAGCAGAAACGAGCCAAAAAAGTTATCCAATTTTCTACCTCCCCTTTCCCACGATCAACAACCCAATTATTGTAGTTAAAAAGACAAATAAATAAGCATAAGAAACGCCGACGCGCGTTTCGCAATACTAGCTTTGTCAACAAACAACCAAATGGCAAAACAACCATTTGCCAATAAATATGTGCTGCTCTAAATACAACAATATAAATGTAGTGTCATTGGCTATACACAACATTAGTTTTTCCTTCAATCGATATTTCATCTTTCAGTATGTTATAGAACAGCTAATTCTAAGCATATTTTCAATTGGTCTTCATGTGTTCTTTTTTTATAGGTTTGAACTATTTCCCTACTTCTAATTCTTTCCAGCTTTCAAATGGTGATTGCTGACCCCATCTAAAAAACAAATGCTCTGTAAGGCTACACATTTATCATCACTGTTACTTTTTATTACGTTTTTCTATTCAGGTCCTCTCCTACTCATAATTCAAACTCAGATAATTGTTATACTCTCTCTTTTGGAATGTGATAAGTTGATGCCTTCTAGCCTGTTCTCCGGTTACAGGGTCCTAGTTTCAAAATATAATGGGAGAGGAAGTAATAGGAGCTTTAGAAGAGACCCAGGCATTTAGGTTTATATATACTGTATATATATATATATATATATATATATATATATATATATATATATATTGCAATCAATTTGGGGGCAGATTCACTAAACTAGCGCCAGCGTGACGTCATTTTGTTACTTCAATTATTTACTAATGAGCGCAGGTGTCCCTTCGCTAGCAAAGGAGATAGATGTTAGCCTTGCTTGCACTCTGAATCCAGGCGAATTTTCAATCTGGCGAATGGACATAACTCCACAAATTCACTAAGATGCGGATTTTACGGAACGTTACCTCTTTCACCAGATTTGCCTTCGCCAGGTCAGGGCGTACATCATAATTTTTGACTGTAATATAGTACAGAAAATGCTGGTGTCTTTTCAATTTTTCAGGGTGTTAGGCATAAAAAAATGTTTTGGGCACCCAGTTTCCCCCATATATTTTCTACTATATGGCACATTATTTAACTGTGGGCTTACTGTATGTGTAGGGCATTAAAACAACTCTATTGATTTTATTAAGGTGTCTATTTAGCAGTGTCAATGTAATGTATTAGATGCACCATGTAACATAAATAGCTCCATTCCACTTTAAATTGACCACCGTATTCAAATTAGCCTGAGCATATGAACTCTAGCGAAGTTGCACTAGGCAGAATTGAACACAAGCACAGCTTCACTTTGATTTGCTCGCTCTGCCAAAGTAACACTAGAGAAAATTCGCCAGCATTCAGCACCCTGGACTCAACTTTGCACTTTGGGGAAGTGTTGCGATGGCCGCGAAGCCGTCGCTGGCGAAATTGCCCCAAGGTTGGGTGAGAATCAATACTTGGAATACAGGATTGCTTGCCCACCAACAGTGCTGACAATATAAAGGTATTGAAAATGAGAGTATAATTGCAGAACATTTCCTATTTCTAACCCATTGATGATATTTTTCTTTTCCTGTAGAAGAGAACTGTTCTTCTCTGCTTCTCCCCTGCATTAAAAGTGAAGTGCTTTGAAGTTTATAAATAGGAAAAGACCCACAATGATGACGTATATTTTACACTGAAGTGCATTTTAATAGCTGCAGCATTATGCAGTAGTTCTTAAGGATTACAGGAGAACACAGTAAAATGTGAGCACATGGGAGTTTAGCACAAATGTAAAACTATAGACAAATGTGATACCACTCCTTTATATACTGTATCTTTTTAAATAGCGCTGAGAAGATTGCAAGAGCTGAAGTTCCTGGAAATATGAATTAAGATGCATGCTGTTTTGCTGCTTTCAACAGCCGAGCTTGCCTTTTCTGCATTCACTATCTATGCTCCAGTTTGTGATAAGTTGCAGAAATGAGTGATGGTTATTTGACTGACACTTTTAGGAAGTAACTTTAGTGGACAGGAATATTTTCTGGGGTCCCTAAAATTTTACAACAAAACCAGCTCCATCATTCATGAAACCATATAAACTTGGCACCCAGGGGACATCTCATTTATTTCCAACACACATTTAAAAACCAGGCGAATGTTGCTACTGATTTTTGCAGCTTTTCCCTAGTCACTTTACATATTCCTTAAAGCAGCTGTGTCCAAACTTTTTGCATCGAGGGCCAAATTTGGTAAGGTGAAAATGTGTGGGGGCCGACCACTCAGCCTGACATTCTTTGAACCATTAACATCATTTAACTCATTTAAACAAGGAATCGTGTAGTCATAGTAGTAATATTTTGGCACATTATTGAAATGATCTGCCGCTTGGTCTATACTGCTGCCTGTGTGCTGATGGCGTTAGCAACAGACAGGTACTGGCAGGTAGTGATGCGCCGCTCTCGCATAATTCTTTAGTTTACTGTACTGGCACGTCAGTACATCTATTGACACCTTCAGCCCTAAAGAAGTATTTGAAGTGGCGCATCACTATGTGCAGCAGTATAGACCGAGTGGCAGATCATTTCATGAATGTGGACAAATATTACTGCTACGCCATTCCTGATTGCACTGTACTGGCCGGCCACATTATTATTCAGTTTATGATGGAGGCCGAAGTCCTGTGTAAATTTGAAAATGGGCCACATTTGTCCCCAGGGCCTGACTTTGGACATGCCTGCCTTAAAGGGAACCTGTCACCCTAAGAAATTATCCCAAACCCTATTTTCTGATATTAGTCATGCAAAATAAACTTCAATCAAACTATGTACGTTATTTCAATCTGTTTTTTTTTTAATGTGGAAATCACAGCAAACATTTTGTGCACACTGTTATTAAGGCAATCTTTGCATCATGCCATAATCTTATTTATGGGCCAGAATGGGGGACCTAATGCTCATGTGCATGCATTGGCTACACAATTAGATGTTGAAGATAGAGCAGGAATGTAATGAGCGCAGTGACATAGGAAATGCAAAATACAAAATGAAGGTAATTGCCTGCTCCTCCTCTATGCTTAGTAGAGAAGGGGCAGATAATAAAATTTGCAGCTGAAAGTTTTAAACAAGTCTATAACCAGTATTGATGTTAAAATGAAAAAAATTATTTGGATTTCATGTTTAGTTTTAAAAGGACTTTTTTAAAAACTGTCTGGGTGACATGTCCCTTATAAAGGGATATTATTGTGTTTTTTTATTGTTATTTTATATGCCTTGCAAATAGTTTCCTTTCAGGGAACCACTGTCACTGTAGCACTGGGTGCTATTCTCATCACTGGCACACAGGGCACACACGAGGGTGCACAGCAGTGAAAACATAATGTTAAAACCTACTTCATCCTTAAGGTCCCGATTGCTTGCAATAGGGCTACCTTGCAACCAACAGCCCTGCGCCGTGGTTTGATTTTTTTATCCGGTGCACTAAATGAGCGGTAAGAGATGTGATTCCCATCTGTCTGACTGTGTTTCCTTTTGGTACTCTGCTTTTCTCACACTTCAGAATCAGGCAGGTTAACAGGCTTCTGCTTTAACACTAATGTTAGTGAAGGAAGCTTTGATTGAACTATAAGCTTGGTTGAGGCAGGCAATGAAGTGAGTGAGGAACAGCCTGTGTAGGTGGTGCTTAAATGCCTAAAAAAGGTTATAACATACATGGAAATAGTATTTTTGAGTGAAAATAAAGTAATAATACAGTCCTTGTTGGTATAATAACTATTAAGAATGACTTCAGTTCATACACATAATAATTATCCGAGCTTCATTTGATTGGAAACAAGTGGTATCCTGTAGTGAAATCAGCATGCAGAACAATAAAAACATCATGTGCTGTGAAACAGAGATTAATATATAGCTGTTTTTTATGCTCTTTTCTAACGCTGAACCTGAAAAAAACACAGTAAGAAACAAACCCCAAGAGACCAAGGACCCTGACACCCAACTGCTGCATCAAGATGATGCTTAGAGAGGGATAGTGAAGATAAACGTCATTATTTCAGAAATAGTACAGAATTTTTAATTGATTATACTTAGAAAACTTCTTATTTCAGTTTGCTGAAGCTTATATTACATTTTAATTTTCACAATAGTGAAATATCAAACAATATCAAACATTTACAGCCATTATGTCCAAGGCTCAATAGAGAACAATTAGATCAAATGCTACAGAGCTCAATCTTAACGATATAATGTCATTTTCTAATGATTGGGTAACCCTACAATACTTTGGAATACAAATTCACAGATGATAAATGATACAGTTGGAATTTGGTAAAAAATGAATGCACACTTAAGCAAAGTGAGTGGTGAGAGATGAAATAGCCGGTTATGATTATTATTATGTTGAAATTGTCTTCATGGTGATTCACAGATACAGGCAAGGCAACTCTCTCTCGCTCTAACTTTTAGATAGCTGTGGCATCACACTGATGTTAGTTGTTGACCTGCCCCATCTCGGCCTCAACCATGCTACTTTTGGTCAAGTATTTTAAAGATTACTGATAGGGATGGCGCGAACTGTTCGCGCGAACATCCGCTGTTCACGCTCGCAGAATATTCGCGAACGTCGCGCGACGTTCGCCATTTTGGGTTCGCGCATAGTTGGCGCTTTTTCTCACAGACCAGCAGATACATGGCAGCCAATCAATCAGGAAGCTCTCCCTCCTGGACCACCCCTACACCCCCTGGACCACTCCCCTTCCCTATAAAAACTGAAGCACTGCAGCTTTTTTTTCACTCTGCCTGTGTGTGCTTGGAAGAGCTAGTGTAGGGAGAGAGCTGCCTGTTAGTGATTTCAGGGACAGTTAAAAGTTTGCTGGCTAGTAATCTGATTGATACTGCTCTGTATTGGAGGGATTTTATATTTTACTATTTTCAGCATTTATATGGCATATTTTTTCTGTGCTTCAGTGGCTGCGACTATTTTCAGCATTTATATGGCATATTTTTTCTGTGCTTCAGTGGCTGCGACTATTTTCAGCATTTATATGGCATATTTTTTCTGTGCTTCAGTGGCTGCGACTATTTTCAGCATTTATATGGCATATTTTTTCTGTGCTTCAGTGGCTGCGACTATTTTCAGCATTTATATGGCATATTTTTTCTGTGCTTCAGTGGCTGCGACTATTTTCAGCATTTATATGGCATATTTTTTCTGTGCTTCAGTGGCTGCGACTATTGGATTTTTCAGATACATTTTTGCCCTTGATCCCCCTCTGACATGCCACTGTCCAGGTCGTTGCACCCTTTAAACAACTTTAAAATCATTTTTCTGGCCAGAAATGTCTTTTTTAGCTTTTAAAGTTCGCCTTCCCATTGAAGTCTATGGGGTTCGCGACGTTCGGGAACCGTTCGCGCGTTTTGTCGCAAGTTCGCGAATATGTTCGTGAACATTTTTTCCGCGGTTCGCGCCATCCCTAATTACTGATCTCCACAAAACTTGGACTTTAAAGTGTGTATGGGTGTTATTTATAAATGTTTGAATTTTTGACACAATTTCAAATGATTTGCCCTGAAACACCTGAATTTATATTGTGCTTTCAAAAACGTACAATATTTATAAAGTCCACAAATTCAGGGTATTCATTTTTACAATTTTATTCAGTTGAATCTTTTTTTAATAAATATAAAACATAATTTTTTTTTTAAATTAGAGTTTATTTGATGTAGAAAAAAACTAACATGTCTATAATTCTAATTTTGATAAATAGGCCTTCCCGTATATTAGCTTGCAACTTTTGCA
This sequence comes from Xenopus borealis, assembly GCA_024363595.1. NCBI lineage: Eukaryota > Metazoa > Chordata > Amphibia > Anura > Pipidae > Xenopus > Xenopus borealis. The sequence continues at coordinate 52,268,110 of CM044442.1, read as the reverse complement.
TAACATGCAAGCCTCCAATTCAGAGTACTGTTAATTTGGATTATATATTTTGTTATGCGGATGATATAAAATGTTCTGATTTATACTGCTGAGAATACTGTATATTTGGTTCATGTTTTGGGGCTTCGTGTTTGCCAGTTACACTTTATTATAGTCCGTTTGCGTGAAAAATCCATTAATTTAAGGTCCTAGTGTAATGTGCTTCTGTAAATTTGCACTTGCCTCTTGTTCCTAATTTCATGCAGTGGTCCCCAACCGTTAGGCCACGGCCCAGAACCTGCCTGCGAACAGTCCTGAACTGGGCCTCCGTGCCTAGCGACCAATTAACTTGTGTGCCAAATTGGACACTGTCACTCCGAATTGGGACCCCGAGCCCCCCTCCCAGTCCTTGAAAAAGAAGTTGGCTCTACACTGGTCGTCAGGCAAAAAATTTGGGACCTCTGTTGGGGAAAAATCCAAAGACCAGAGATCACTTGTGGTGAAAGGGTTAACCAAGTTTATTATTTATAGAATAAACGTACACAAGCTACATGGTTCCTGTACTCAAGTGAGAGACAGAATACAGAACAAAGCATTGACCAGACATTATATACCCTCTGGTAAAAGATTTTCATGAGAAAGGGAGTAAATGGGAGTCCAAGGGAGTGATTAGGCAGTACGTTTCATTGTTCAGTTAAAGGAAAACTATACCCCCAAAATGAATACTTGAGCAACAGTTTATATCAAATTAAGTGGCATATTAAAGAATCTTGCCAAACTGGTATATATATTTAAGTAAATATTACCCTTTTACATCTCTTGCCTTGAACCACCATTTCGTGATGGTCTGTGTGCTGTCTCAGAGATCACCTGACCAGAAATATTTCAACTCTAACTGTAACAGGAAGAAGTGTGGATGCAAAAGACACAACTCTGTCTGTTAATTGGCTCGTATGACCTAACTTTATAGTTTGTTTGGTATGTTTGTGTGCACCGTTGAATCCTAGGATCCCAGGAGGCTGTACTTATTTTTTAAAACGGCTAATTTCTTTTTAGGATTACCCAATGGCACATGCTACTAAAAAAGTATATTATTATGAAAATGGTTTATTTACATGAAGCAGGGTTTTACATATGAGTTGTTGTATGCATTATCTTTTTAAAGAGACCTACATTGTTCAGGGGGGTATAGTTTTCCTTTACAAAACATTTCAGTGACTTGAAATTATTTCCGGCATTTTATTTTCACCATATACTCAGAGTATATAAAGATGGGGAGTCTAGTACCTCACTTAGACTATGGCACCTAGTGAACCTTTGCCATTCACCTGCATCAAAAACAAGATTTCACTAGGATTCACCTCAATGCATTATATCCATTCATGACTTTATTGGTCCTTAAAAAAGATAAGCATGCCTGTGTGTGTGTTTTTTTATCAGTATCCACTTATTATCCTTTTTAATTATTTAAATGTCATAGAACCATCGGTAAAAAGAAATGAGATATGAATAAGCAACAAAGAAAATGTGAAAGCCATAATTAATGGACAATGCTGTCATCAAATGGGGTAAGCCTTTTCCCATCTGTTCCATATAAAGAAGGCAGACAGGCAATGGATTCAACTCAGATAAATCCTGTTTTAATTTGACAAGTTGATGGCCCGTGCAGTTGTTGAACACATTGTCCTGATCTTGTAAAAAGTAAAAAAAAAAGTCTGAAATGCCAGTTAAACTAAAATACATTTTTGTGAAGAAAACAACCGCTTCAACAGTACTTTTGTTGTTTGAAATGCCAGATGGCACGTGATGTTATGTTCCGTACTGCATCTTTTGTCTGCACATCTAGGCTAAACATCATTTAACACCTGTTGCAATAAATAAAACTAGGGTCTGACGTACATTCCACTGTTGCATAAAGGATATGTTCTGTAATTATTAAGTAGGACAATGCAGTAGCCACATAATAGAAATATTAATGGAAAGGAAAATAAAGCAATAAGTCAATAAATTAGTAACAGAGCAGCAAAAATTACTTTTTCTGTAGTGGTAATATTGGCTAAATAAAGAATTTTACATATTGTATCCTGGAATCCATTAGTTTATTTCTAACAGCAATGTATAAAGTTGCCTGAGGGTGATTTAGTGTAATCATCCAGTTCTTCTGAAGTCTTTATATAGGGAAGGCTAAAGGTGGCCATAGGCAGGGAGATCCGCCCATTTGGCAATACCCTAGGGCCCAACGATCGGGGTATAATGGAGGCGATACGGGCAGTCGGATTGCGGGATTGCATACACGCAAAGATGCGCCCGCAATCAAACTGGGTTTTTGTAACCTGCCCCCACACACAGGCCAATAACCTGCCGACTCAGTATGTCGGCAGCTTTTATTGGCCCCTGTATGGGGGCCTTTATACTGGCAACATTTAATATAGGATTTGCTACCTCATCTCTCCAAAAGAAAGTGAATGCCTCAAAGCAAGTAGCCTCTATTAGCAAGACTATATCTCCTACCAGGTATAGAATCTGGATGTACTGTGTTCACTGTGTCCTTTTCACATTGCTGCCAATCAGAACAATATTAATAGATGTAAAAGTGAGATATTGTCTAAATGTCTCACTATGAACCACTTGAAAAACTAAAAGTCACTTTTGCTGTAAAACAAACTGTGAAACTCACAAACCTATAAGGACATATTTTTTTTAGTATAATATTAATAAGGTATTGTAATTTTTACTAGTACAACACACACACAAAAAAACTAAAATGTGGCTCAGTTTAAAGTAAATCAAGAAGCTGACCATAACAAATCTTTAGATACAAGGCTCATTACACTGGACCGCCAATATTGTTAAACCACAGCAGCTCACCTGATAAAGCTGACCTGGGTGTAAAAATCCCAGGTCCTGCACCTCCAGGCTAACCAATGCACATCTACACACACAACTCAAGAAAAGTCCTCGCTCACCAATTTTATCTTGTGACTTGGCTGCAGCAACTTGAACCCGTAGCTTGGTGTGATGTGTGAGCAAGTTTGAACTTGAAGGCACATACTCCTTCTGACACACTATAATATATATAAACTCAATTTTATTCCATATACCTAAAATAAAATGTGTTTTGTATCGAAAGATATGTAGTCATAGCCACCACAACGTGTTTTTATACAAAACGCGGCAGGACATGTTTGATTTTAGATATATTATGGAACAAAACTGAGTTTTTATCCCGTGTGGCAGAAGGAGTTTGTGCCTTTCTTTGTTCTTGCTCGATTATTTATAGTACTAATAAAATGATTAGGGTGGGTAATTTACTGAGGCCAAGCATATAAGTGCATGAGCACTAAGGAACAAATTAGCACCTCCCACTGTACTGCCAAAACAGAGACCTCAGGGACTTTAACCTGTTGATATAAGGGGCCATTTAGAAGCTGCGGAGCTGGGTGGAAATTGAAAAAACTGGCACAGTTACCATGTATTTGCCCTTTGCTCCTTCCAGTTCAGGTGTGTATCTATTCACTAGAGTACAACTCAATGGTCTTGGTAAGATTGCTATTCACCCTTGATCCAAGTAAGCATGAATTGGTCAATAGAAGCATAGAAAGCAGGAGACAGAAAATACTGCTAAGACATAATGATTTTCTACTACACTGTTCATATGATCTATGTGAAATATATTCTTCTAGCACTGTGAGAAATCCAAATGAGAGCCAGTCATGTTCTTAAGTACTCTTGATGTTTAAGAAACCTTAGGGCTTCTGTTAGGATCCAACTATTCAGCCTCCCTTAAATGCTGTTGCTAAATCTTTACACAAAACCACGAATAAAAACTGTGAAACATCTATTCTCAGTGGAGTCTAATATTCTGTAGTTACAACAGACAAAACAAAATCGGACATTTAACATGTACAGTACATACAAGTAACCAGGCAATGACCAGAGGTCACAGGATTAATAACATTCCTCAGACACTAAGCACTTGTTTTTTGATATGGAAATGTAAGAAACCTTAGGGCTTCTGTTAGGATGTACAGCATCAAAATATGCATCCAGCTGTTTAGATCCAACTAGTCAGCCTCCCTGAAATGCTGTTGCTAAATCTTTATACAAAACCAAGAATAAAAACTGTGAAACATCTATTCTCAGTGGAGTCTAATATTCTGTAGTTACAACAGACAAAACAAAATCGGACATTTACATGTACAGTACATACAAGTAACCAGGCAATGACCAGAGGTCACAGGATTAATACCAATCCTCAGACACTAAGCACTTTTTGATATAGAAATGTATGGCACTTTCTGTATTCAAACCTAATAAACACATCCAGTGTCCCTTCAACAATAAAACATTCTTTCAACCAAATTAAATTGTGGTAAGTATCTATATCACAGTGATAACAATGCTCTTAATCTAGGAAATTTCCCATAGTATGAAAACCTTACCAACAATCATGTGGTTGCATACATCACAGAATGTGGGCTTTTTGAATATATGTTCTTGGAAAGCATGAGACCTGCTATCAGATGCCGGCAGCACAGTTGCTTTGGTTGGAGTAGAGGACTGACTTTCAGAGGGTAGAATCTGGTTGCTACTAACTGGGTTTATATCTGGCTCCAGGTCAACTTGGAGTTTCATATCACTGTTAGTCCTTTGAAAGAAGTTTTCCGCACTTTTGCTCCGGATGCTCTTGGTCTTGAATGAAAGAGACTTCTTAAGCTTCTGCAACTGCAAGGAAACACAAGAAATATCTGACACTGTGCTTATGTTTAAACACTATGCATTTTTGATTACATTTCTGATAATAGTATTAAATTTCAAATTTTAGATATACTAAAAAAAAAAAAGACTTTCCAGGCGGAACTCCAAATAAATATAAAGAAGTACGATTTATTGTATCATGATGGGTAACAACATTGCGTTTTTTGGGAAAACATTCCCTTAGTCATAGGCAGATATACTAAGACATAAATAAACACTACCTGATCATAAAAAGAAAAAAAAAGATGGGGCAATGCAAATTACTCTGCCCTGAAATATATATATACATAATAATATCTATAATCTAGCATATAAAGAGTTGGACAATATTTTTTAGGTCTGATGCTTTGCAGCATGGTGTCAGTACTAAAAGTTGCAATGCCTAATGTTCCTTCATTAGTTAGGTGTGTATTAGAGTGAAAGTGGAGAAGGGGTGGATGAATGCTTGTCCAGAACCTCAGGCAGACAAGTCTTAAAATGGCAGTATACCCCTTGTTTAACATGAATTCAGCGAAAAAACCTTGTGATGAAACACAACACTTAATCACAAAACCATCTATACTTTTATAACTTCTTTTATTCAACAGGACAATCAGGGAAATTTAAGCCCCTCCATGTTTGTCCCTTGTGAGGTTGATAATAATATTACCATTATACGACCTCCCTTCCCTTCACACCCTGATGTGAATGTTTTGTTAGCAGGAATGCATGGACATCTGGAGTGCATCTGTGCCATGGTAATCTTATCATCTACCTTGAAATGATCAGGAGAGTAAAGTTAGTGACATGATCTGAATTGAATTAAGGATTGGCAATGGAACTGAGCCAATATGCCTGAATTTGTAAAGTGTGAGTAAAATCTGTTTTTTTAAATACAATTATTACCCAGCAAACTGAATGTCTAATACATTTGCCAAAAATTATACTGAGGCATGATATTCCCAGAATACAATTTTTTAAATTATAGTTTTAAATATAAACAGCACATAATATTTAAAAAAAATCTTTAAAAAAAAAAGCATGGTTTTAGCTGGGACAGGGTCTGTTGAGCAATCTCTAAGTGCTATGTAATATGTTGGCAAAAATAGATAATTAAAGGTGATAAAGACTTGGTTGTGATAAATTAGCATACCTTTCATGTTATACAATTGAGCTTATTTGATTGGATGACTGAATTTTCACTATTCATAAAGGGGTTCTACAGAGACACATGAAAGTTCATTGATATAAATAAGTGAAGTTCAAAATATATTAATAGGCCAATCACTTGTCTTCTGCAGCAGTCTGTAATCTCAAAAAATATACTGAAGCAAATTTGCCATGGTAACAATATAACATTCCCAAATGTATTTAGTTTAAGGTGGCCATAGACGCACAGATAATATCGTACGAAACAAATTTTCGTACGATATTCGGTGCGTGTATGGTGGGACATGAGCCAACTGATATCGTCAGAAGATTAAGATATCGGTCGGTTGGTTGATCGGACTGGATGGAAAATTTTGATCGGATGCCTTTGAAAGCACCCTGAACATCGGCCATTGTTAGTGCTGAATCGTCAGATACAAGTAGAATTCTATTGTTTCTACCTGTATATTTGACGATTCAGCTCTACACGTGTGTGTTGAAACGAATGTTCTTTTTTGGAAAGATCTTTTCTGAGAAAGATCGTAATTGTTACGTCTATGGCCAGCTTTATTTAATGTTTAAATGGTTTAGTAGGTTTAGTAGAATTAAAGTTTGGAGATCTGAATTACTGAAAAAAACCCTTTTAAGAAAAATGCCAGGTCACAAGCATTCTGGGTGAAAGGTCCCATGCCTATAATAATCCACATATAGGTTTAGTTTTTATGTTATTGTTTGAAATAACAATATATTATAACAATAATAATAATAAAAGGGCAGCATAAAATCAAATAAACTGTATATAATGGAATATTAAGCTTTTTCAAAAGTAGCAGTGTCTGAATGTTTGCTTAACTTTGAATAACTGAACTAATATTAGTTGTACAATCAGTGTTTCTGAGAATGGCTGCACATCTGTGTTGCATGGAGTTAATTTCTGGCACCTGTTAAATTCCACTATTCTTCTGCATTTCTTGGTTTTGCCTCAGAAACAGCATTTCTGATGTCACCCCACAAGTTTTCTATTGGATTAAGGTGCGGGGTTCAGGCTGGTCAATTCATGTCAATCTTGTTGGTCTGGAACAAAGTTGTTGCTTGTTTACTGGTGTAATTGGGGTCATTGTCTTGTTGAAACACCTATTTCAAGGGCATTCCTCTCTGGGATAAAGTAACATGAACTCTTTAAGTATTTTTATGTATTAATACTGACCCATGATCCCTGGTATGTGATAAATAGGCCCAATGTCATAGTATGAAAAAACATCCCCTTATCATGATGCTTGCGCCTCCATGCTTCACTGTCTTCACAGTGTACTAAGCCTTGAATTCAGTGTTTGCGGGTTGTCTGACAAACTGTCTGCAGCCCCTAGACTCAAAAAATGTTGAGCGAGTCAGTGTGTTCTTTGGCAAACTGTAATTTCCTCAGCATGTTTCTTTTTCAACAATGTGACTTAGCAGGGACTTTTTGGCTTCACGTGACATAGGTATCTTCTAATTGTAATTTTACACCTTCTTTGATCTTCCTGGAGCTGATCATTTGCCATTTTGGCTATTCTTCTATACATTTGAATGGTAGCTTTACATTTTCTTCCACGTCTTACAGGTTTTGGTCGCCATTTTCAAGTATTTTAGACAATTTTAGCTGAGCAGCATATCACACTGTTCTTGTCTGGAACAACACATTTTAGAGACATGTACCATAACCAGCATGCACATCATACGCTGCCTTCCTTCCTTAAATAAGGGCTGTAATTGACACCTGTTTTTTCACAGAATGAATGACCTCCACACTGCTATTATTTGGAATAAGCTATTGTTAATCTGAACACTCCTATTATTTTGAACAAGCCTCAGTTAATGATTCAATTACAGTTACACAGAATCAGCATGCATATCATGACTGTTGAGTCTGTTGGTTTTATATTGCTCTCCTACACCTAGTAGTAAACTACAGTAGTTGCCATGTAGAAATATAGTTTCTGCCAAAAACAGTGATTGATCAGGTTAGCGATGTCAGACTGCAATTATTCTGAACATTTGCAAAATAAAATTGCATTTCCCAATCTGATATTGTTCAAACCCTGCTAACTGTAACATCTCATAGAAAACTGTTTAAGACCTTGTTGCATGAGGGATATTTTTTGTGTGCAAGATAACTTTTTTTTGCATACATTATATACAGTATGGGGCAAATTCACTATCCTGTGAAGTTGCGCTAGCGAGGGCTTCGCTAGCATTCGCCACACTTCTCCAGGCATAGTTTCGCCATCGCTACACAATGGGAAGTTTTAAAGCTCCTATCTATTGTATTGAACTTCGCCCTTCGTCCTATTGCCCTACATGTGTTTAGTTGAGTTGCCATATGTTAGGAAATGTAGGGGGGAAGGAGGGTAACCCCCAAAAATAAATTACGCTATTTTTCAGACTATCACCCTAAAAAAAGTAAAAGACACCAGCTTTTTTTGGGACTTTTTAAAGCTCCTATCTATTGTATTGAACTTCGCCAGGTCTGACCTGGCGAAGTAAAGTCTAGCGCAAGAGGTAACATTCAGTAAAATGGTCATAACAGCGCTACGCAACAAGTTGGCGCTATAGAAATACATGCTAATAATCTTAGTAAATTAGCATAGTTATGTCCCTTTGTCAGTGCGCAACTTTGCCTTGCGTAAGGGTGACTGTTAGTAAATTGGTGAAGTTGCGAAATGACGTCACACTGGTGTATTAGTGCTATCTTTAGACGCTTCGCTTTAGGGAATTTGCCCCTATATGTGCAAACTATGAAAGATAGGGAAATTTACTATCATAGCTGCATTTACCCAGAATGCAGATATATTTCCCGTAGTTAAAGCGTTATGACAGCCACAGGGTGGAATTGTTTCAGCTGATATTGTGGCCAAGTCATTAAAGAAATACCTATTTTGATCAATGGAATGCCATTGCACTGTATATTTTCAGAATTGTGTATGCTTCATTGCTGGTGCTCTAATGAATAGGCTATCCAAGGCTATAGCATAGAAGCCCATATAGCTTTTCAGTTATTATCTTTATTTTCTTTTCTTTAAAAAAATAATACATTGGCTTGCGTCTGAGCTCTCAGTCAGATTTGGTGCGTGCCAGTGACTGGCTGCGGAATCTCTTCCCACCAGGTATCGTGCGCCCATCCCAACAGGACTCTGGCCCAGCAGCACAGATAACAATAATTTTAAAAGGAAATACAAATAATAATAAAAAGCTCGTTCATGGACCCCTTGTGTGTAAAGGGGTTGTATACCCAACCTATTAATTATTGCAAAATTGCTTGGGTGCATACTTTTGGAATTTACACTAATATTTTTTTTTTAATTATTATTGATGACATTAGCAGTTTTCACAGGGCAAATAACATGAAGGTGCAACCTCAGCCACTCAACTGTTTGACATAGGCAAGGGCCTGGCAGAAATGCCTCCTGATCCTTCCCTGCTTATTTATATTGCTTTTATCACTTGAGCAATAAAGTACCTTCACAAGAAATTGTCTGTTAAAAATAATGTAAAAATAAAATTAAAAACGACCCTATTGAAAACAAAGGTTGTTATTATATTGTAATTTTTTTTGTTCTGCAAATCGAAAACAGTTCTTTTAAATATAATAGTTAGTGCAAGAAAACGGTGCAAGTCAGCCTTTTTTTTTACACTTCGCACCAGTCAGCTCCAATGGGTACAGGTACTTCCACTCCATAATGCAAATACCTGCTTTTTCAACTTGAATAAAGTGATGCCCACATTTGGGCATGTAGGAAGATGTATATAGGTGTTCCCTCTCCCCACCTCAGGGTGGGCGCAACTGATCCTTGCGGCAGACAGTAAATCCAAGGTCTACTTAAATGACCCTTCATCTCTTTTAAATATACAATAATACATTTTTACATACAATAAAAATAAGCACCTTATCAAAGGGTGCTTTCATTAACTGCATTATTAAAATGTATTCCAGAAGCTGAAGCAATGAGTCACCTTTTGCTACCAGAATGTTTTTCCATGAACTTAGCAGGGGATATAGCAATCACACCTCATTAAAATGAGTTAAGAGGCAAAAATGATAGATTCAAAGAGTGACTATAATGACATTCATTATTATTATTTTCCTGCAATTTAGACCAGTTAAGCCATGCCAATTAACCTTATGGGATGCTTGTTATTAATTAGAACTTTTTTTTTTAATTCTTTGAATTCATTATTTTGATCAACATGTATACTTATTCTACTACAAGATATGATTAAGACCTTCTGTTGCCAATGTTATTACTTATGGTATTACTTGTGTGGCACTTTTAAGTAGCATTAAAGCAAAAGAACACCAGAAGCGATTCAATATTACAGAGTATATGCTGGTTAGCCTGCAAAATAAATACTCATATGTGGTAGAATGCTTGTGATATGAATATACAGATCTTTTCTTACCGTTTGGTTTCCTATAATTAGGGATGGATTCCTCTACGTCCCACAGGATTGTACACGTGTATTGTTCTAGTACCGGAGCACTAAGCGACTAGCAAGTTCACTGTGTGGCTAGGCGGCATGCCGCCCCTTAATTTATACTGCCTTAGGCCCAAGCCTTTGTTACCTCTTTGCAAATCTGGGCCTGCCTATAATATGGATAGCATATACATGATGGTGTGATGGTTTAAAATTCAGTTCATATACAATAATTATTGACTTTGGAGAAATCACTGTGTTTTGGGATACCCCAAATTACACACACATACTAATGTATGTGTGTATTACTAACTGAAAAATACAATATTTGACTTGTGGAAAATGTATGCTATTAAAATATAATTGGCCCTGATATCTATGATCACAAACTATGTATAATGGATAGTCATTTAGAAACTACTGATTAAGATAAATGTGACTTTTGACACTTCCTCAAACTACAAAAGAAAACAATTTCCTTTTCTAGATTGAATAAATGCAACTTACACAGTGTTGGACTAGGACCTACTGAAACTGCTACTTGGGGACCCCCACCTCAGTCGAGAACTCCAGCTCCTCCAAAAACCACCCCTTCCTTCGTTGATCACCACTTATCTTTCCTCATTTATGCATCATTGGGAACATCTGCACCTGCAGTTCCCAGTAGAGGTTACCTTTTTCTGAGGGAGCAAACCCGGGTTGATGGGGACTGTGGGGGCTGGGTTTTTTTACATATGGAGGCATATGTATTTCAATACAGGAAAGAACCCTAGTTCCCCATCACATTACATTTTAGGATGTCTATCTAAGTAATGATATGTTACGCAGAGGTCATAAAATAGTTTTACACAATCCAGGTCATGTAACTTTTTATTATACTATACATAGCTATATAGCTATAGCTCTCTCTCACTGTCTGTCTCTATACATTGTTTTACATATATCTATTTTATATTTTGTACTATGTACAAAATGCTAATCTCACATGTAATACCCATACACACAGACAGTGCTAAACTGAACCAGTAAAATTGTCTGTTTCACAACTGTTTTCGTTCAACTTTTTAAAAATAAAGGGACACCACTTTATTACAACTAATATAACAAAGCTGAAATGAAATCAGACTTGCAGGAATGGAAATGAAATAATACACTGAGAGAAAAAGTAATAAAAATTAAGGGGTATGGTTACCAAAACACCATAAGGTTTTTTGCCATATTCTTTTCTGGTGTTTTGCTCTGTTGACTTTTGCAAAAAAGAGAAAATGTGAGGATGCCTGTGAGTATAGAACACATAGGTGACATCAAAATTGTAGCTAATGGAGAATAATTTATGATTGGGATTTGGCATCAAGGTGCAATAAATAACCCCCAAAGGTGTAATCCCCCAATGGTGTAATCAATAATTCCCAAAGAATTTATATGTGGGGGGTGCACCAAACCCAGAACAGTGAAAAATGCTGTAAACACTTCTATGTAATTATTGAAACAATAATACTGGATTTCATGGTAAATTAAAAATGTTATCAACACAAGCTGCCCATGTGCAACAGTAAGCTTAAAAATGTATTTAATTGTTGAAACCATGAATCTTGCAAAAAGCACAGAATCATATATTCACAGATTTTTCTTAGATTTTTACAGCTTTTCTTGCTTGTGACATTTCAACTTTGATAGAAATGTACCTAGCTAAATCTTGATAGATATGTGAAGAAGATAAAGACATTCTTTCTGGCAATTAGAAAATAAAGATGTTGTGTAATATAAAAAACACTATCTTGTCCCTGCAAGCAACCAATCAGCAGGTAGAACTGGGGTAACTGCTCTATGTTTTACTACTTGTCAATAACTGTGGCAAAGATTTAAAGGAGAATTCAACCCATAATGCGCTAAACCCCTCCCCCCCAGCCCCCCCCTGGCAAATGCCCCTAAGTTGCTACTTACCCCTTCAGTGCAGGTCCTGTGCATGGAGTTTCCAGGCACCATCTTCTCCCCAGCCATCTGCTTCCCGGGGTTTAGCGCGTTATGGGTTGAATTTTCCTTTAAAGGAAAACTATACCCCAAATATAATACTTAAGCAACAAATTAAGTGACATATTAAAGAATCTTATTTTCTGGAAAGTAGGTTGTTTTATTTGCGGATAACTTTTACTGAACAGAAGGAGGTGTCTGATTTAAATCAGTGAGAATTAATTAAAATATAGAATAGAAAGCAATTCCCTCTTGTTCAATAAATA
>CM044442.1:52239666-52255456 GCA_024363595.1 Xenopus borealis | reverse complement strand
TCTAACTGTAACAGGAAGAAGTGTGGAAGCAAAAGACAGAAATCTGTCTGTTAATTGGCTTGTGTGACCTAACTTCATAGTTTGTTTGGTACGTTTGTGTGTACCGTTGAATCATACGATCCCTGGAGGCTGTCATTTTTTAAAATGGCTATTTTCTATTTATCATTACCCACTGGTACATGCTACTGAAAAAGTATATTATTATGAAAATGGTTTATTTACATGAAGCAGGGTTTTACATTTGAGTTTTTTTACGCAATATCTTTTTCTAGAGACCTACATTGTTCGGGGGGTATAGTTTTCCTTTAAATACCATTTTAGACTAAATTTTCATTAATTCGTTCATTTTCAAAAATTTACAAATTGAAACTAGCGAAGTGAAGCAAACGACTGAATGTCATTGCATCGACACCATCTATTTAGGTGATGTTATTATTAAACTTTCATTTAAGACCTGTTGGCAAATGTATGCAAGAAAAAAATGTGCAGCTGCTTAGCTGAAAAAATCCAGGCATAATATAAGCATTTTGCTAGTTATGAGGTAATGTGTGTCTCTCAGTTCTGTATAATTTGCATGCTTAATTTCAGCCAGTACATGAAATTAAAAGGAAACATGTAGTAGGAATTTAAGCTGTTCTCTGAAAATTGCCAGGCTTTGCTTTAAAGAGCAATGAATATTATAAATAAAAGAGAGATTGGTGTACCTTTTTGGGGTTTGTTGTGTTTGGTAGCCGAGGATTAGGAGAGTAGAACAGTGCTTTATTAGCAGGTTCATGCAGCCATTACATAACAGCAGTAAGTCTTACTTTCACTTTCAAGCTGTACAGAAAGTCCTATGTATGCACAGTGACACCTGCAGGCCATTTGTATAAACATCACAGGGTTGAGTACTGTAAAACATTGGACCACTTTCAAGTTGTACAGAAAGTCCTATGTATGCACAGTGCCACCTGCAGGCCATTTGTATAAACATCACAGGGTTGAGTACTGTAAAACATTGGACCATTGGACCAGAATGATAAATCTTAAGTTCTTCTCCAAGATATAACTGTGAGTATTACTCACCCTGGTGGTCTAGTGGTGCGGCGGGGACGCCGTCATGACGTCAGCGCGCAATGGCGCCAAATTCAAATATTTAAAGGGGCATTTGTATTAAACTCATTGCCCGTGATAGGTTTTGTTCCTGGTGCCTGTATCTGTGCTATTAAGCTTCCTGTTTGTTCCTGATTCCTGTTTTGACCCTGCCTGGCTTTTGACTATTCTGATTATCTGTATCCTGACCTGTGCCTGTTATTGACTACTGATTCTGCCTCATCCTTCTGATTGATTCCCGGTTTTGACCCCTGCCTGCCTGACGATCCAAGTTATCTGCCTGCCACGACCCTGCCAGTTTGACCTTGAATTTGCCTATTCCATCAGTACTGTGACCATCGGCCTTAACAGACACTATCTACAGTCGTGCCCCATTGCTAGCCAGAACTCCTGCTCTGCACCTCTCGTATAAGTCCAGGTGGCATCTGAGTAGCTGAGGGCTCCTCCCGAAGCCAAAGGCGGCCACACTACTGGTGAAGCACGAGCCGAGACCAGGGTGCTTATCACTTGTTCTGGTATTGGGTGCCGACCGTGACAATAACTAGGCTTCCCGAAGTTTGTTTTTGCCATGAAATCTTGCTGAGTATTGTGCTGCAGGCATCAGCCTCCTTTTCCTTCTAAAAAAAAAAATACGTATGGACAGGAGTGAAGGAGAGGGTTCAGTCAGCATTTGTTGTTGTTATTGTTTTGGAATCTATAACTGATGAATAAAGGAGTTAATTACCTGTCAATCTGTATTATGTGATTAAACCTCATGCAGTAAACTGCTTGCATGGATCAAGACACCCAAAATGTGTTCTCCGATATCTAAAGCCTCCTGGAAAGTGTGTTCCTAGGTTTAATTGATATGAAATGTCTCTAGGTAGCTTGATGACGTTCTTGGATGACTCTGACTGATCTGTTCTTTGCTGCATTTAAGTGTTGTTTTTTTAAATAGTTATTCATCTGCATTTCCTTTTTTAAAAAGTGCAGTATATGCCTATATATAATTTTTTCAGCATAAGCAATAAAAAGATGTTATGTTAAAAATATGTTATGTCTATTATGTTTTTATTATAAAACAAAAGTGAAATATGGCTTTCAAAGTTATCGTTCGAATCCCACTAACCGCACGATAATTTGATAGATTGGTCAGACTTCCTTCGTTTGGCAGAGAAAGATCTCTACTTCTATGGGGAGCTTAAAGAACTTGGTGGCAGGCATGCCTGAATTTGCACACATCCAGATTCGGCAGTAGCCTAGAAGAGAGGTCAGACGTAGCCTACGGCCCCACATCTCATTCCACCACTGTAATTCATGAAGTAATGGAAGCTATAAATTAAAACAATAGGTGAAAAGTCTGTTTTGCACAAGCCCAGTTCAATAAATTCAAGTTGAACAATGATGTATTTTGCCCCTTTAATTTGTGTTTGAAAGAGTCAAGTTTTGAGCAACACCAAGGCAAACACTATGTTGGGCTGAGTGGTCCAACTAATAGCTAATAAACACCACCATAAACAGCAAATAAATCATCACAATAAAGAACAGAGATAGACAAATAAAATCATAAAAGGCTAGAATTCTCTTTGTGACTGTATATGCAAGTATTTATATGTTAAACTTTCAAGTTTTTCAAATTTTTCCATCTGAATAGTTTACTGCAGTTGCCTGTTAAAATGTCATAATGCACGTCACCTTTGTAGGTAACATGCATATTGGTAATTTGTTTCCCACACATAATAATTCTTCAGCTATTCTATATTCACTCATCCATAACGTAATCCTGAAATGTTTAAACCTGAATAGCTTTTCTGGTCTATAAAAATAGAATTTGTAGGTGTCTTTATATAGAACTGAATTACAATTGAACGAATATAATTTCAGGTTGATACCTTTTAGATGGATTTCTCTCATTCTGGTGCTGGATAAATTGGTGCAGTGCATATGTTAATGACATGATTGATAGAGTGAACTGGTAGAGAAATTGGGTATTAGACTGAAAGAATGAGAAAATGAATACTGTAAATATGTACGTTTTCATCACATCTGAGAATAGACATCTGCTGTGCTCAGGCTGTGATCTCAATGGGAACTTTGTTGGCTGATTGGTGACCAAGATTCCAGTGAACTGTCAATGTGTTCATAAAACTCACATATATTTCAGCCTCATCTGACATGGAGCATTGTAAAGTAGATATCCATAGAAATAGACCCCCCCAAGATTTTTTAATGTGTCCATATATTCCTTTATCCTTAGTGTTGGTGATGCTTTGGACTGTTATAAAGCTGTTTAGCCAACAATATCGTTATAAACAGAGCATATTGAAAGTATATTTTGTTTCTCCTTTCACATAAGGTTTTATTAAATATACTGTAAATGATAATGATTGCTTAAAATGGATAGTTTGGTTGCAACGAGCTTCACTTGTTTGTGCTTGGCACCCTGTGATAAAAAAAAATTGTATAACCCTCACTTTGTAGCACTGCTACCTAACATAATTTCCCTGTGCAAACAAAGTTGGTGCCCCTTTCACCCAAATTGCATAGTTAGCTTTGAGTGCTGCTAATGGTTTATTGGTATCTTCTTATTACAGCTATTTTATTAAATTTAATGAGCAATAAAGGAGAGTATATGAAGCTAAATATAAGACGGTAAAAAAAAAAACAGGTGGGCATTTTGTCAAAGTATTTACAGTTTACTACACAACTATTTTATAATTATAAATGTCACACTGCACACAAGTCACCTTCAAAGAGTAGGAACAGAGCTTTTGAGCAATTTTTCTCCCACACATGAAAAATCCTCTGCTGTTCTTCTTAGCGGATTCATGATAGCAGGCTTTAAAAAACAGAAAGGCAGAAAAGAAAGGTTGCATACATAGAGGAATTGTATTGTTCAACAAATAAATGAGGAAGCTATAGAGCTGTTCCAAGGAAGATAAGACTGCCCAGTGTTGCATGGATGAAGTGACTAATTGACCCATGTTCAGAAAATGTCACTCCATAAATAGAATTAGAGGGGGTAGGTCACCTTTATGTTGCCTTTTAATATGTTACAGAATGTCCTATTCTTAGCAACTTTTTGTTACTTTTTATTAACTCTATTTCTATTCAGTCTTTTCAAACCACTGTCTGGTTGCTAGGGTAAATTAAGTCAAACAATAAGCAAAATAATTTGAAAAAACACAACCATTTATAAAATTAAGAATAACAAATTTCTTCGTTGTCAACTGCTTGTCACCTTATGGGCCCATAAAGGTGAAAAGCTCCCTGCTCATCATCAGCGTGTGCAAACGGAGACACATGACCTAATATGTTAGGCACCCCCACTGATTCAAATCACTTATCTCAGAACCTGGTCTGGCCCTCTTTCTCACTGAAAAACTCTGGATATTGTTCTAGTGAATTGTGCCACTATCTCTTTCCTGTCCTGGGGATGTTTGCTGTGGCCCTGGGTTGTATGCATACACAGCAGAGTAATATTGCTTTCCACATTTATGTTTTTCACAATATTGTGCATGCAAAAAGCCTGTATAGGTTCAGTGTTTCTCTTCCACATAATGAAATATGTCTGGTTGCTCATTAGAATAATACATTGTTTGTTTTTTTTTCAGATGATCACTGGCCTGGAGATCAATGTAAGTAATTATAACAACCTATCAATTTGGCACCCACCCGTGATAAAAAAGTTTTATCACGGGTGGGTGCCAAATTGATAGGTTGTTATAGTTACTTTTTTTTTTGCCCATACCGGATGTTTCTTTTCAAACATTAGACCAGTAAATGCTACCTTGCATAGGTTATTAGACATGGAGCAAATGTAATACAAATTTGAACTTGCACACCCTAAAGGTTAATGTTTTGCTTGTTATTAAAGGGGTTGTTCACCTTTGAGTTAACTTTTAGTATAATGTAGAGAGTGATATTCTGAGACAATTTGCAATTGGTTTTCATTTTTTATTGTTTGTGGTTTTCTAGTTATTTAGCTTTTTATTCAGCAGCTCTCTAGTTTGCAGTGTCAGCAATTTGGTTTCTAGGGTACAAATTCCCCTAGCAACCCTGCATTGACAAGACAATACATTTGTAGCCTTACAGAGCATTTGTTTTTAGATGGGGTCAGTGAGCCCCATTTGAAAGCTGCAAAAATTGCAAATCATTAAAAAACTATGAAACATAAATAATGAAGTCCAACTGAAAAGTATAAAAAAATATACTAAAAGTTACCTTGAAAGTGAACCACCCCTTTAACACATAATGGACTGTCATAAAAATCTTTCTGCATTAACAAAGTCATGCATTTTTACCAAGGGAAATTAAACTGAATACTTTTAATAGTCAAATTCAGCTTTTTATTCTGGGTAATTAATCTGTAATGGAATACTAATTCAGAAAGCCCCCACAAAAGAAGTATCACTAGGTTAAGCATAATGCAGTGCTTTTCTATGGGAACTTTCTGATTGGTAGTAACAACACTGTGTGAAACTTGGAATGATTGTTGTGCTAAATCACGATTCCATTCATTTTTCTATATTGAATTTTTAAATAAACTGAGAAAATTTAAATTGCTTGAAATCTTTAGAGGCAACTCCTTTTTATAATTTTACTCACCAAGTTTTTTTTCTGGTGACTTTTTGCGTCTGGTGATAGTTGCTATATAAAAAGCATAAAAAGCTATGATGGATGGACACAGCATTTTTAAGTGGAATTGTATCTAAAGTTTTATAAACAATATACTGGGGGTCATTTATAAACACTCGGCAAATTTGCCCATGGACAGTAACTCATGGCAACCAATGAAATTGTAACATTTTTTGTTCTACCTACAGCTAGCTGACAAAAGACAATCACTGATTGGCTGCTATGGGTTACTGCCCATGGGAAAATTTGCCCAGTGTTGATAAATGAGTGCCACTAAGTATGCCCAGGAACAGTAACTCATTGCAACTAGCAGGTAGTATTCCCTGGTCACCTGTTTAAAAGCATGCAATTTATTAGTTGCTGTGAGTTACTGTTTCTGGGCTAACATGGTGCCTTTTATTGCAAATGGGGAAAAATGTTTTATAGGAGGATTTTAGAAGGCGATGTGTAATTTTTTGGTTATTTGGTGATAAATACACCTCTTAATATATTTTAATTATACTTTCAATATAAAACACATCTATTAGAAAAGAAACTTTTTTTTTATTTAATTGTACTTACTCCTTGTGGAGATCTAGTTATTTGTATATATTTTTACATGTCTTTTTACATGTTTATGAAGAAAAAAAAGAATATATCAAAATGACAAAAGTTGAAATATACTTTGTGATGTGAAAAAAATAATGCAAAGTCACTAGAATAAAACTGCTACAATATTGTTGGTAATTTTTTGAGTCTTGTAAGGGGTAAAGAGGAGTAGCCTGAAAGACATGAACGAAAGGATGATATCCTACAAGAAAATCATTTTGAAGTGTTAAGGAAGAAAGATAAAGAAAGAAATGCAGAAATGGATAAGGGGTCTTTGTTTAACTTGGATCTTAATTCCTTAAGTCTGCTATAAAAGCATGTAAATATTAAATAAACCCAATAAGCTGTTTTGCTTTCAGTAAGGATTAATTATATCTTAGTTTGGATCAAATACACAGTACTGTTTTATTATTACAGGGAAAAACCAAATCCCATGTAAAATTTTGAATGATATGATTATAATGGAGTCTATGAGTGATGGCATAATTGTAATTTGGAGCTTTATCTATAATAGGTTACTGGATAATAGATCTCATACCTGTTATTGCGTTTTGTTGTGGTTTTGAAATGGATTGAAGTGTGAATAAGAAAATCAAAGATGTAAGCTGAGTTTCTATAGATGTCCGAGTTAGTTGTCTCTAACAACTTTATGCAGTTTAATAAAACATTTGATTCATTTGCTTCTCGTTTGTGCTTGAGTTTAATTCCATGAAAAAAAATGTCACCACAAATATATAATCACCCTTGGTTTCTCAAACAAGCTAGTATTAGAGGAAAGAAACCCACAATCACAAAACTCATGTGGGGCTTTTCATGTTTGCACTTGTTTTTTTCCCTCAACCACTACTTGTAGTTGACAGCTGCACTTTAACACTTGGTAGATGAGCCCTAAAGGCTGCAAAGCAAAGCAGGGTTGGTAAGATATAACTTTAGAAGCAGATATCCACAAATTGTGACATTTCTTTCCAAATGAAAGAGATATATAACGAGAACAGCAGCACTATGTGACACTAACAAGATGCATTGTAAAGTTTGCAGTGAGAGACTGAAAGAAAGTAAGAATGAGAATGTTTTTGAAAGGGAAACTAAACTAAATTGTTCTACTGCCTTATGAGAAATTGCTATGCTGAAAATAAGCACAACCAATTAAATTGCCTGAACATCAGCATCCTAGAAAATCCATGTATTAGACAGGTTTTTTGAATTCACTTCCATATTTTGTGTCTATAGACTGAAATATATACCACACCATGCTGCCCAAGTGATTAGGTTCTTGCTGAATATAGTACAGATATGGGATCCTTTATCTGGAAACTCGTTATCCAGAAAGCTCTGAATTACAGAAAGGCTGTCTCCCATTGACTCCATTTTATCCAAATAATCCAAATCCAAAAATGATTTCCTTTTTCTCTATAATAATAAAACAGTACATTGTACTTGATATAGATATACCTGTATTTAAATCTTTCTGGAAGACTAATGGAATGAAGATCACAATTTCAGAAAAATCTGTTATCCGGAAAACCACAGGTCCCAAGCATTCTGTATATATATAAACTGAATATGAATGGTGTGTATTTTCTCTCTGTTAAGTTTGCATCTGTCAGTGACCAAAGCACAGGTGAAATTGAAAATGTCTTTACAAACTGGTCACTCACACTCTAAAGTGAGTTACTAGTGTAACTGCTTACTTGTTTGAAATGGCAACAAACATAGTGATAATTCCCAAAAAGAGCAGCAGGTGAAAAACAACTGTATACATGTAAGTTTTACATCAATATTAGAGCATGAAGCAGTCGCTTACAAGAATGAGACCTACAGTAAAATATAAGGGGCTTATATTCCTGCTTACTGAGTGCCTTGTTGTCACATAGAAGAGCAGGCAGGGAGGGGGTATGTCTCTACAGTTATAGAGATAGCAGGCCCCATGGTCTGGGCCCCGTGTCCCATGATGTGAATCTGTTTGGAGGTAAACATTTTATACTGAAAAGGAACTAGAAACATGTCTTCCAAGGTATGCAGTGGAGCCTAAACCTAGAAGCACAGTCCCTTCATTACCAGGCCACATGTGCTCAGGCACTGAATTAGGTATATTGACTTTAGGGCTTATTTACATATGGAGCAGTACCCCCAATATTTCTTCTACTACTACTTCAACTACTTGACCAATTTGTTTTCCAGCATGCTCAGCAGTAGCATTTGTGTGACTCTACGCAACCCACTGTGATGCATTCAATTGTTTTTGAATTTCCCGCTTCACTGTTTAAAGGAGAACTAAACCCTAAATATGAATATGGCTAAAACTGCCATGTTTTATATACTGAACTTATTGCACCAGCCTAAAGTTTCAGCTTGTCAATAGCAGAAATGATCCAGGACTTCAAACTTCTCACAGGAGTTCATCATCTTGGAAAGTGTTTGTGACACTCAGATGCTCACTAAGCTAAGCTAAGCTTAGGGGTCATCGCAAATTATCAAGCAGAAAATTAGGTTGGCCTGTAAAATAAGCTGATGCTACAGTGCTGATTTTTAAAATGTGATGCTAGTTGCACTGGTACTGACATGAAGTAATTATCTGTATTAATTACTAATCAGCCTTATACCGTAACATTTCTAGTCTATGTTGACTGTATATGAGTTGGTCCATAAGCTCAGTAAGTGACAGCAGCACAGAGCATGTGCAGTGAATCAACAGAAAAGAAGATGGGGAGCTACTGGGGTATGTGGAGACACATATCTTCCCTGCTAAAGGGCTGTGCTGCCTTTTGCTGGTACAGAATCCCACAACATAATGTACAACATATGTAGCCTACGTCTTTAGTCTAACTTTCCTTGTCCTTTTTAGCCAAAAGGGTTGGGCAAGAATGCAATCAATGTCTTTTCAGTTTTCAGGTATGAGGCCAGAACAGCACCCCCTGCTATGCCCACATGGTAGAATTAAATTATGTTCTGCTACAGGTGCTTTGATACAAAGAAATTGTTCAGCATAAAATTAAAAACTGGACTGTGCAAAATAAAAAAAAGTTTTAATATATGTAGTAAAAAACGTAATCTATAAAGGCTGGAGTTACTGGATGTCGAACAGAACACTACTTCCTACTTACTAACAGGTAGTAACCAATCAGTGACTTGAAGGGGGCATGCAGCCGCAGGCCATAACTGTTGCTTTTGAATCTGAGCAGAATGCTGGGGATCAATTGCACACTCACTGAAATGTTTTGTCCCATGTGGCCGCCATTGACTAACTCAGAGTTAGAGAGCGGATAAGCAGTAGTGTTCTGTTATGTTAGACATCCAGTCACTCCAGCCTTTATACATTAATTGTTTGGCTAACTATATTAGAAACATATTTTATTTTGCACAGCATATCTATTTACCTAGTTTTTATTTTTACACTGAACTGTTCCTTTAAGTTAAAAGAGAAGTCAAGGGTACACTGATATTGAATAGACCATGTCGAGGTTTATTATCCATATTAAATACTAAATGTTGGCAACTTGACATTATAATTTATCATAAAGAAAGCAACTGTGTTTACTTTTGTTACTCCTATGAACTGCGTTGTTAAGAAGTAACATTTTATGTTCAGGATACACACAATAGGCCTAATTTAAGAAAATAGCAAGCAACTGACTTTTTATGAAGTCCACTTTTATGAGCCACTAATTATTAAAAAAAATCTTACTCGTGTAATTCACAATTGTACTTATATTTTTTATTTTATTTTGCTTACTCTCCCTATACAGTATACATTTTGTCACCTCCACACTAGTAATTCTCAGGGGACACAAAAAATGTAAATGAGATTTCTGGAATTTTAAGGACCAGAAATCAGTAAGGTTACTATAGAGAATGGGTCCTTAACCGTTCTGATACGTGAGCCACATTCCAATATAAAAAGAATTGGGGAGCAACACAGTGTGTGAAATAAAGGAAGTCATTGGCTATCAAGTGACTCCTATGTGGATTGGCAGTCTACATAACAGTCAAATGCTCAAGAAGGAAAAGAGATAATGTTGAAATGCAAACCCCTGTTGGAGGCAGTTGCAGTTATTGTAGGAGACCAAAAGATTTACAGTTCTGCTAATATTATTTGATACTTGCTTTATTGTTTTCCTCAATGTCCTTACTATAATGAGGTCATAGCAGTTCTTGTGTATTTATGATTTCTGCATTCATTCCCACTTTTGGCTGGATTCAAACAGAAAAAGGAGCTCAAAAGATAATACGGTGTATGCAAACATTTCAAGCACTTATTTTCTATTAGTCTGTGTACTAATAGAGAAACCCCCTTTCAAGCTTCTTTTGTACATGAGAAAAGGGGGCTATCACCCTAAAAAAATTTTAGGATAGATCATGGTGAAATAGAGAAAAATCCTGTTATTAGTTTGTGACCCATAATACAATTAACAACCTGTAAGATCATATTTACATTATTCTGTTTATCTTGAGTCATGACTTTTAACCCTTGGCATTTATATATCTGAGTGCCTTCATAATAACAAACTCTACAAAGTCATTAAATCAAAGGTTAAATGGATATACCTTATTTGCATCTTAATTGCTTTCATATAGATGCACTAGCGTTTGATTTCCCATTCAAGATAGGCATGCTGTTTAAAATATGATTAGTACTCAATGGCTGTTTTTAAAGAATTTATACACAAGGCAAGAAAATAGATACACTAGCTGATTAGTTTCACGTGACTTGTCTCAGGTACAGTGTGCATCAGGTTACCAGGTTATTTGTAGTTTATGTATACAGGAATTAGTTTTTATATTTGACAAAACCATATTGCCTCCATACAGGCTAGAATTCTTAAAAATTGGAGGGTAAGCAGGATGAAACAAGGATGTTCCAGCAGGATTGTCGGTTCCATAGTTTTCTTGGATTCAGAAATATCAAGAATTGTGTGCATGCCCTTTCTGTATATGTATTATCTGCACCCACTTTTCTAACTTTACTGGTCATAGACAAACAAATATGCAATATGGCCAACATTATTGCTTCATAAGCATGTCCTTCCCACAGAACAATAACCCAGGGTTGGGCCAAGGGGTAGGCAGAGTAGGCACATACCTAGGGTGCAAGCTGGGGGGGCGCCAGGCATGCACCTCTTCTGTCGCCTACCCCCAGTCTGGTCTACACTCTGTTCTTTCTTTTTTTCCCCGCTCCTGAGCATGCACACAAACGCACTTTGTGCATTTGCTAATTCCTGCATGTGCATTTGAGCGCCACCTGTAGTCTATAGTCCTAATTCCATTCCTGCCAATTTCGTCAACAAGCCTGCCTGGAAGGAAGACCATTAGTTATACTACAGTGATCCCTAGATACTTCTTATTGTATATTTTAACAAAGCCACCTTAAGGATGTTAAAGGGTTTGTTCACCTTTAAGTCAACTTTTAAATGGGGGGTCAGTGACCCTCATTTGAAAGCTGGAAAGAGTCAGAAGAAGAAGGCAAATTACTCAGAAACTATAAAAAAGAAATAATGAAGATCAATTGCTTAGAATTATTCATTCTATAACATACTAAAAGTTAACTTAAAGGTGAACCAGCCCTTTAAGAAGTTTAGTTATAGAGGGTGCTGAAAAGCAATATTCAACATTAAATTTTAACACAGATACAGTATGAAAATGCAGTGTATAATCCATAATGATTTGAACCTGGGGTTTTTCTGTAATTTACAATGCCTAAAATGCACTAAAACAAATGGAAAAAAATAAAAATGCCATTGTTTGTTATCAAGATGGATTCAGATTTGAGTAGCTGGAATTATTTGCAATACATTATTACAGAGGAATGGTGAAACAAGCAAGAATGAAAAATTGCCTAGTTTCTGGTTAATGTATCCTGTATCTGTACAGATTATGACACAGTGAGCTTGTATTCATGATGGTGTAGATATAATGTACTGCTAAATCATCTGGGAGTAGGCCAGGGTTTAGAAACCTCATAGATAAATGTAAGTCACACTTTAAAGTTTAAAAATATATATTTTCTTGTATAATTCAGGTTCAGTGGAATCTGTTATAGAGGCCACTGCTGCCTTTTTACCATGCTCTATTGTAGATTTGGTATTGAAATGTGCAGAACATTTTTATTTCCAAGCTTTCATAAGAGAAGCCAACAGTAGCATAATTTGCTGAAATAAAGGTGATTGTAAATGCCAAAAAAATATTAGCATAATCATCCAAAAGACTGGTGCTGGTAATAGATACAGTATAATAACAACCATTTAGGTTAAATGTAAACTCTTAACTCTTAACTCTTACCCAGTTATAAACTGGATTCTAAAATCCCATAAACCTGAATAGAAAGTAGGTGATTTTTTCCTTGGCAAGCTCTGATTTCACATTTTTATAAATCTTCCCCTTTGAAATAAAAAATGAATGTAGTTCTACTAAACATGGTCGGTGAACTACTAGTGTACCCAATGTACTTCACAACAGTCTACATGTTGGTGCAAAGTATAAGACTAAAATTATATAAAATGATTTATTTCTGGCTATTTCTTTAGGAATTGTTTATCTAGGGGACATTCTTTCAAATGTTAAGACTCAAATGTTTATTTTTTTAAGTGATTGGGGTAGTCATTTTCTATGGTGATGGAGCGCTAACCATCTTCTTGATCTAATTTTAAGCAGAGAATCTCCTTATATTAATAATAATTGCTAAAACTTTAGGATACCAACTCAGCAACAGAAAATCAGTTGAGGACAAAATGGGTTTCGAGGGGAAGGGAGGGCCTTGAGGTTGCAAGAGGACACTTAAACTTAAAAAGGGGGTTCTATATTTTCATACAGGGCATCCTGTCCATGTCATTGTCCCCTTGATAGCTTTACATAGAGCATTGTGTATAGTAGGCATTTAAACAAAAATAGCACAGCACCATATAATAACATTTGCAAAGAGAACAAATTTGCGCGCAAATAATATAAAAAAAATGTGCATGTTGCAATGTAATATAGTAATATATTCATTAGACTTTTTATTGCATTGCGATTCTTAATTGCTCATTGTGAACCTTTAACACCTGCTTGAAGGTGGAGTGAACTTTTGGAGCAAACATAAATTTTTCATTAAAATTTTTATTCAATACACTGTGCATTGTCGTAAATTATGAGTTGAGTGAGGGGCAGAGGGTTCCAAAAGCCTAAAATTTATTTACATTGCGAATGAATTGCAAGCAATGTTTGCATTAGTGACCAATATACATACCCCAGATGATTACACATAGTTAAAAAACTCTTTCCAGGGTGTGCCTAAAAATTCTCAAGGGGATGTGTATTTGCTGTCCCATTTGCACAGATTATTGTACTTTTATCTGCACCTGAATCGGACATGGCAACAATCTTTGCCATGTAACAAGGTGGTAACAGTGTGTAGGCAATATCTTCCCCACGTTTTTTGTCACTGTTTCTTGATAATTCTGTGCACCAAGTATTCACAAATTCTTACATTTAAAAGCTTTAACAGGCAGAGCAACATTAAAGGAACAGTAACACCAAAATTTCAAGTGTTTTAAAGTAATGAAAATATAATGTTTACTGTTGCTCTGCACTGGTAAAACTGATCTGTTTGCTTCAGGAACACTACTATAGTTCATATAAACAAGCTGCTGTGTAGCAATAGTGGAAATAGAAAAAGGCTATATGTTATCGTGGATAACCGCTAACACCATTATATTCTACAGAGCTTATCTGCTGTGTAACCTGAGTCTTTTCTCCTTTGAATGAATTCCCCCATTGCTACACAGCAGCTTATTTATATAAACAATAGTAGTGTTTCTGACGCAGACCCAGCTGTTTTACCAGTGCACTTACTTTACAGCACTTATTTTTTTTTTTGTTACTGTTTCTTTAATATCTGGAGTTTATCTTCAAACTAGGAATAGTACATTATGCTCTCCAATAACATCCACAAATGATTTAAAATGTAAGCATGTTTATTGGAATAAAATGAAATGTTTTTCTCTGTTTTATCACCAAAAAATGTGTTCTTGAAAATATGGAAACAAATGAGTTAATGAAGAATAGCTTCAATAAACAGTTACAGGTGGACTTCAGGTGTCATTCTTATAAAATACAGCAGCCTACAATTGCTTATTTTAGGAAATAACACAGAGCCATCAGAACATTTAATTCAATGAATTAAATGACACATTTTAATGAAATAATGACACACGAGCACTTGCGAACTGGTGGAATAAAGAATATGTAACAAGCACACAGATATCATGCCCTGATGTAAAGCAAGTTGCCACACAACATGTTGAGCAAAGTGAAGCCAAAAGGCATACCTTAGATTCTTGGCTGCTTGTTGAGGCTGGAGAGTGAGGTTGTTCGATACCCCCAAGTTCATCTTCTTTATCTACAGTATCCTCCATAGTGCTGTTTGGTGGAATCATTTCTGTCTGCTTTCCAGTCAGAGTACACAGTGATATTTTTTGCAAGGTTTTCAATTCAAGAGGAAGAAAAAATGCTGCATCTAATCGGTCCTTTATTACAAAGCAGCATGCTTCTTTTGTTTAGCTTGTAAACACTTCATGCTTTCCTTTAAATGTGTGTCCTCTTGTTCTCCACGCCGTCTGCTTGCTTTAAAAATCCTCTCTGTGTACCAGAATTGTTTGTGTAGGTCTATGATGTGTGTGGGTGAAGTGTGTTCTCCCTTTATAGTAAAAAGCCTGGAGGCATGGGACATAGAGCTGTGGCTGTCAGCCCCAGTGACCAGAATAGAAGTGAGCAGAAGCAGAAAGCCTGAGCTGCTTACACATGAGGCATATGAGGGAGGAGCAGCCTAACTAATGCCTAGGATGGATTGCATAGGCATGTGTCGCTGTCAGCTATTACTAATGAAGTGTGTATGCACGAGTTGTAGACAAGGTAAATTATACATATACAAACTGACCTTTAACATACTTTAACAGACACTGAAAAAATTATTTACAAAACAGTTCAAAAGGTGTCCTTTCAGGATGCAGATGTGCACTGAAATAGCAGTCTGTTATAAAGACAAATAATAAATACACAAATAGACTGATAGAGACAAGAAAGATGGATAGAGACAGATATATAATAAAGCCATAAACATAGTCCAACAACAGGCACACCGGTGACAACTAAATTGTCAGACACATGATGTACTGACAAAAAATTCAGAAATAGAGAAAAAATAGATACAGTTGATAGGCATACAGATATTGTCAGAACACAAACAATGGAGAGACATACAGATAGCTGACAGTAGAATAGATCAGCGCACCGTCAGCGTAGTATAAGTACCCGGGTACTGTATCAAGGAAAATGTATAAAATGTAGAGAGACAAGATTTTAATCATGATAAAGGCTCTAGATGTGAGCCAAAATGTTGATTCTTCTACAAGGGACTTCTATATGGACATTTTTTTTCTTGATACCTGATTTTTTCACGAACAATTATGGATTAATGATGGGGATATAGAGTGGCTTTTCACTATTTTGGTAATTGGGT